>JBBDGP010001165.1:2475000-2950000 GCA_037952835.1 Lithobates septentrionalis
GATTTATACATTTAAAAATGAAGAGTTCCGTGCAGAATGCCTCAAAAAGATTAGGACAGTGGATCGGATATTTTGACGTCATCACATTATCCTTTCAACCAAGCCTCTTTTTTTGCCAAATAAATCTGAACTCCATACAGGTATAAAATACATACACTAACACAGCTCTGCATTCATTAACACTTTGGCGCCAAGCGCACGCAAATATGTGGCCTCTCAGTGGGCCAGGCCTTGGCATTGAGCAGCCACATATTTGCGTGCAATAGCACCAGTAGAGCTGTGCCAAGAGCGCACGCCCTTCACGCTCCCGGTGGCTAACAGAATGCTCCTGATTGCTGCTTATGGTGCGGAGTTTTTCGATCATGTGACCATTTTGACAGCCAATTAGGGCGGTTACATGGTTAGAAGCTCCACCCCGCTTTCCGCCATTTTTAAACCCCTTAAAGGGCCATTGGAATCTGACGCAAAGGGGTTACTTGCTTACTGGGCACTAAAACCCCCTTCTGCCCAGACCAATTTTCAGCTTTCAGCGCTGTCACACTTTGAATGACAATTGCGCGGTCATACTACACTGTACTCAAATGACATTTTTATAATTTTTTTCACACAAATGGAGCTTTCTTTTGGTTGTATTTAAGCACCACTGGGGTTTTTATTTTTTGCTAAACAAACAAAAAAGACAAACATTTTTGAAAAAAAAAATCATGTTTAATAGTTTGTTATAAAATTTTGCAAACGGGTAAATTTTCTTCTTCATTGATACTCGCTGAGGAGGCTGCACTGATGGGCACTGATGGGCTTCACTGATAGGCACAGATAAGACAACATTGATGGGCACTGATAAGAACTGGGTGGCACTGGTGGGTGGCACTGATGAGTGGCACTGATGGGTGGCACTGATGGGCACCAATGGGCACTTGTAGGTGGCACTGGATTTTATGTCAGCATGGGGTGAGAATCTGATATCACAGACTGCACAGCATACAACAGGGAGCTAAGTGTAATCTGAGACCAAAGTGCAGGGAATGGACACACCTCCCTCTACACAAGTCTAATGGGGAAACATGCACAGCTCAGACTGTCAGTCACATGCTGTGTGCAGGGAGCTGATTGTAATCTGGGACTGGAGTGCAGGGAATGGACACACCTCCCTCTACACAGTCTCATAAGGAAACAGGCACAGCTGAGGCTGTCAGTCACCTTCTGTGTGCTGAAGGGGTGGGGGCAGTGGGGGTGCACCCATTAAGGGCGAACAGGCGCCGCCCCCTCTCTCCAGCCAGCCCCCTCTATGTATCATGGATAAATTCATGCATTGCATGAATCTATACATGGCTGCCACCGCCCCCTATTCAGGCCTCTAGCCCCTTTTCGGATGCCGGGTGCCTGAATTACAGCGGCCGGGTGTATTTTTGATTTTAGGCTTAAAAAAAGGTGAACTGCAAGAGCAGAGCATTGCGCTCGCAGTTCACCCAGGTGTGTTAGAACAGCAAATGAATACTCACTTTTCTAACACTGAACCGCCTCTCCACCAATCAGGAAGCACGGGTGTGTTACCAGTCTCCTGTCACGACAGGTGCTGTGATTGGACGCCTATCAGGAGGTGGGGAGGAGACGCATGGAGGACACAGCTTGCTGCTGTCACTGGCTACCCCACCGGGATAGGGTAAGTGCCGAGCAGACGGCGAGCGGGCGGGGGGTTACAGTGTTAACTTTTAAATGGGCACAGTGGCGGCATTTGATGGGCACAGTGACGATATTTGATGGGCACAGTGGCAGCATTTGATGGGCACAGTGGCGGCATTTGATGGGGCACACTGGCGATATTTGATAGGCACAGTGGCAGCGTTTGATGGACACAGTGGCAGCATTTGATGGGCACAGTGGCTGCAATTGATGGGCACAGTGGCTGCGTTTGATGGGAACAGTGAAGCTGCAATTGATGGGCACCAAGGCTGCATTTGATGGGGCACAATGGCTGTGTTTGATGGGCGCATTGGCTGTCTTTGATGACACAGTGGCAGCAATTGATGGGCACAGTGGCTGTATTTGATGGCACAGTGGCTGTGATTGATGGGCACAGTGAGGCTGCAATTGATGGGCACAGTGGCTGCGTTTGATGGGCACAGTGAAGCTGCAATTGATAGGCACAGTGGCTGCGTTTGATGGGCACAGAGGCTGCAATTGATGAGCACCATGGCTGCGTTTGATGGGCACAGTGAGGCTGCAATTGATGGGCACCATGGCTGCGTTTGATGGCACAGTGAGGCTGCAATTGATGGGCACCATGGCTGCGTTTGATGGGCACAGTGAGGCTGCAATTGATGGGCACCAAGGCTGCGTTTGATGGCACAGTGGCTGCAATTGATGTTTTTTTCTGAATTATTCTGAATTGTTTGCGCCCCCCCAAAAAATTTTGAGCACCAGCCGCGGGGGGGCGGGGGGGGGGGGTCGGTCAGGGCTGTCACCCGAGATTCAGTGATGCTAGCATAACCTGTCGGAGTGACTAATTCATATAGCAGATGGAAGAGAGAGGAGACAGAAATTACACATGATGCTTTGGATCGAGGCAAGCACACACTATAGAAGGATAGGCTCTGTTCATTTTTCATTTCAGAGATTCACAACCACTTTAAGTACCAGGATTTGACCTGGTATCAGCCTAATGCAGTCCCTGTACAGTAGAGCTCAGACTAGGAGATGGAGAAGCAGAACAAGGAGTCAGTCAGGTGTGCTACAGTGTATGAGCTAACAAGGGGAATGCTGGTGGTATAGGAGCAGAGTGATAGAGACGATCATTAAACTGCTGGTTCTCATTTCACTGTCCAATCACAGGCTGTGGGAGGGACAAGTCTGTAAGTGTTACACAACTGCAGCAGAGAAAAATAAGGTCCCCTGCCCTGCCAGAGCTGTGTAAATGTCAGAACTGGTTGACCAGAAACAGAAATTCTTTGGAAATTTAAGCAGCTCCAATATAATGTTTAATTTGTGTATTTAATCTGTTTGGTATTTCAATAAAGAAACCCTTAACGCTGAACTCCATGCAATGGTCATATCAACAAAACATAACTGTCTACAGAACACATACTGTATGTGAGAATGGGCAATAAATTCCTATATCTTCACAGAATGATACAATGGGGAATGTTTTTCAAATATCTGATCAGAACGACACTGAAGTCAAGAAATGCTGGATTTGGAAGGTTCTCTTTGAAATACAATATATGATATGTTTAACCAATAGGGATGGGCGAACATTTCTTCCCGAGCATAAGTTTGGGCGTTCGGCAAACTACGAACATTATGCCGTGTTTGTGGCAAATTCGAAAAGCCAGTACCCCTTTAAAGTCTATGGGACACGAACATGAATAACCAAAAGTGCTCATTTTAAAGGCTTATATGCAAATTATTGTCATAAAAAGTGTTTGGGGAACCGGGTCCTGCCACAGGGGACATGTATCGATGCAATTTGTTTTTTTTAAAACGGACGTTTTTTCAGGAGCAGTGATTTTAATGGTAAAGTGAAACAATAAAAATGAAATATTCCTATAAATATTGTGCCTGGGGGGTCCCCTTAATATGCCTGTAAAGTGGTGCCATTTTCCTGTGTTTAGAACAATACCACAGCAAAATGACATTTCTAATAGAAAAAAAGTAATTTAAAACTGATCGCGGCTGTAATGAATTGTTGGGTCTCGGCAATATAGATAAAACCCATTGAAAAAAACAGCATGGGTTCCCCTCCAGTCCATTAACTGACCCTTTGGGTCTGGTATGAATATTAAGGGGAACCCTGAACCAAAAAATTTAAAAAAAAATTGCGTGGGGGTCCCCCCAAAATCCATACCAGGCCCTTCAGGTCTGGTATAGATATTAAGAGGAACCCTGTGCCAAAATTTAAAAAAAAAAGGAATAGGGGTCCCCCCCAAAATCCATACCAGACCCTTATCCAAGCACGCAACCTGGCAGGCCGCAGTAAAAAAAAAAGGGGGGCGAGAGAGCACCCCCCCTGAACCATACCAGGCCACATGCCTTCAACATGGGGAAGGTCCTTTGGAGTAGCCCCCCAAAACATCTTGTCACCATGTTGTTGGGGACACGGGCCTCATCCCCACAACCCTTGCCCGGTGGTTGTGGGGATCTGTGGGCAGGAGGCTTATCAGAATCATTTGGAAGCCCCTTTTAACAAGGGGACCCCAGATCCCGGCCTCCCTCCCCATGTGGATTGGTAACGGGTACATTGTACCCCTACCTTTTTACAATAAAAGTGTCAACTATAGTAAAAAAAAAAAAAAACAGGAGACACTTTGGGACAAGTCCTTTATAAACAAATAATGTACCCATTACCAATTCACAGTATTCTCAAATTATCATGGGCATGGCCTGGCCGCTAACTGTAATGGCTGCTTAGCCACACTGCTCTGCTCTCACTCGGGCTTCACAGAATCTCTGAGCATAGGCACCCCATTCTCCTTGCCTCCACCAGGGAGGACTGATTACTGGGACACCCGCAGGCTATGTCCTCCCGGAAACCGAAGCCTCAATTATCAAAGCGGCTCCAGGATTATTTTATGAAGCCGGCGCAGCATGACAGCCAAGATGGCACTGGGGGGGAGAGCAGCCTGCCGTCTCCACAGCTTGCATCTCCTCCTGAAGAGGCAGCCTTGGATCCCGACCCACATCTTATATGGAGGAATCAAACCCTCCAAATCCGGACACATCCTCCCCTACTGAGAGAGGTAAGCAAGAGGCTCTCTCACCTGCCTACACCTCCATTCCTTAAGAGGCAGCACTGGGGGAAGCAGCCAACAACACCCAGGCAGACATGCCTGTCACAGCACTTTCAGCTCTCCCTGCCTCTGATAATCTTGCATCAGAGAGCGCTATCAAATACATGCTGCACTCACTCTATTTAGACCTACAAAGAGATCTTAAAGGTTCCATTACCCACCTACAGGAAGGGCTAGAAGCCATTGAGGAATGAGTCATTAGAGAACCAAATAAGTGCAGTGACTAAAGCACACAATGCAGTGGTGGACAGCTACAACTTAAAATAGCCGGCCTGGAATATCGCTCCAGGTGGAACAATATAAAAATAAGAGGTATCCTGGAGTCAGTTAAGCCGAAGGATCTGGGCTCCTACCCAAAACAGCTCTCTCACAAGCTGATCCCAGACCTCACCACTCAGGATCTACTGATTGACAGAGTTCACAGAATCCAGAAACCTTCCTTCCTGCCTGCTGCGGTCCCCCGAGACACGCTAGCTCGCCTACATTACTTCCACATCAAAGAAAGAATCATTCGGGCAGCCCAATCAGAACGTGCCCTTCCAGATCCCTACTCACAGATCTCCTTGTACACTGGCACAAACTCTCTGCAGGCCTGTGAGGTGGCTGCCGAAATATCAGTGACTTCCATACTTCAGACACAGAAAATCATCTACAGATGGGGCTTTCATAGCCAAGTTGTTGGTGACCTACCAAAACCAAATTGTGCCCTTTCTAACCCCTAAGGATGGGCTGAAACAACTCCACAACTGCCCCCTCTGCCTCCACACACCCCCAAGCCACAGCAGCCTACCAACACCAACTAATAGTATTTGCATTTACCAGAGGCTCTTCACACTCACCTCAAGATGCCTTGGCTAACTTCTCTTATTATAGCCCTCTGAGAGCCTGAGCGGTCTTCTGAAGTTTATATCCCACCCCAGTTTACTAGTGTGCAGCGCACAACCCCACCTTACCAAATCCAGTTTATCAGATTATTTGCCAACTGTTATCTTCACTATTCATTACTATTATCACAACAGTATAATTATTTGCTGTATGCAATATTGTTCATACTGACTACGTTTCCTCTCTAATCGATCACCCTGACATGGATCTCTCTTCCTCCCATGCTAGTATCCATACATATATTCCAGCCATGACATTAAACATAATGTTGATTAATTCTAAGGGCCTCAATCACCCCTTCAAACGCTACCTACTATGGAAAGAGGCCCTCTTCCAAGGCTCAGATGTTCTCTCCGTACAAGAGACCCACTTTGCTCAAACTAAAGCCCCCGGCTGCTCACACAAATTATTAGTATAAAATAAATAAGTGATCAGCACAACTTAATATTATAAATATAGATGATTTAGCACTGTGCAATAATCTGTCCAAAAATTGCTAAAAAATGCAACTGTGCAAAAAAACGCTAAAGATGCTGTGCAAAATTGCTAGGTGCAAATATGAGCTTGTGCTCAAATAAAACAATGCCAATGAATGCTCATACTATAAATATGTGTAGATGATTTAGCACTGTGCGATAATCTGTGCAAAAATTGCTAATCTACATATCTTTATAGTATGAGCATTCATTGGCATTGTTTTATTTGAGCACAAGCTCATATTTGCACCTAGCAATTTTGCGCAGCCTCTTTAGCATTTTTTTGCACAGTCGCATTTTTAGCAATTTTTGCACAAATTATTGAATAGGGCTAAATCATCTATATTTATAATATTAAGTTGTGCTGATCACTTATTTATTTTATACCAATTTAGTGCACTCATACACTTTAGAACTAGCTGCAATTTATCAGAGTACTATATTATACATTCACTTTGATAGCGCAAAGGACCTTACTTAGATTTATTTTCACACAAACTATTCCCTCACTGCTTTTTCTCACATGCGGAACGCAAATCTAAAGGAGTCATGATAGCTGTACGTGCCTCAGTGGCTTTCCAACTAGACCATGTAATCCAAGATCCCTCGGGAAGGTTCATTATCCTTTCTGCCACCTTCAATAACCACCCCCTGGTAACAGTAAACATATATGCCCCTAACAGTCTCCAATTGTTCTTTTACAAATATGTCCTCCACAAATTGCAGCCCTACCCCCAGGATCTGTGGGGATTTTAATAACATTGTAGACCCATTTCTAGACTCCTCCAATTCCTCTAGGGAACTCTCTACAGCCCTATCCTCCATGTTCCTTAAAGAAAACCTATGTAATGTATGGCACTGTATGCATGAGAAGGAGAAAGATTACACCTTTTTCTCACAGCGCCCTTTGTCCTATTACAGAAATGATATGTTCCTAGCAACCCCCACCTTGCTCCAAAAAGCCTCTTCATCTACTATAGAGCTTATCATGTGGTCAGACCACACTCCTATCAATATTGGCTTAACTCTCTCTGCACCCACTAAATCTCACACCACCTGGAGGATGAATACCTCCCTCCTCACTCACCCACGCTATGGTCCACAGATCAAATTGGAGATTGCAAAGTCTTTCCTAATCAACACTGGTTCTGTTTCTCATACTCATACACTCATAAATCAGTGATCCGAGGCTTGTTCCTGAAATTCGGTGCCCAGCTGAAGAGATGCAGCATGGAGGAAACCACACACCTACTTGACTGTATACACACGCTTGAAGTCAATAATAAATGGTCACCCTCCCCACAAACTACAGAACAACTAAGACATGTCAGACTAGAACTCAGCTCCCATCTCCATAAAAATTTTAATTTCCTCGCTTAAAAATGAATTGGTATTTACAAGGTAACAGGTGCGGTAAGCTCATAGCTAGCCAGTACAAACTTACGCTCTACCAAACTAAGATTTCTAAAATGAATGACTCTAAGGGCAACCAGCTTACCAATCCCCTTGACATAGCCAATTGCTTCTGTGACTTCTATGCAGCCTTATATAATCTAAACTTTGCCGAACCGGACAATCAACCCTCTGACCAAACAATCCACTCCTTCCTGTCATCTATCCACCTCCCGGCACTGACCTCTGACCAAATAGCTGTTCTCTCACAACCCTTCACAGCCCACAAAATAAATAAACTTATTGGCACCCTTCCCTTACATAAAGTTCTTGGCCCCCACGGGTTCGGCAACAAATACTACAAAGAATTTCGAGAACTACTAGCTCCTTATCTTTGCGACTCCATTAAAATCTTTCTTGCCACTGGCAACATACCTAAAGAATCTCTTGAAGCCCTAGTAGTCACCATCCCTAAACCAAACAAAGCTCCTGACAACCCAGCCAATTATAGGCCTATATCTTTACTCAACACAGATATCAAGCTCTACGCTAAACTCCTCATGTTGCGCTTAGAGATTTATCTCCCAAACCTCATACGTAACAATCAGGTAGGATTCGTCCCACGTAGGCAAACGTTTGATGGCACCTATCGCTTTCCTAACCTAATTCAGTGGGCTGAACATCATCGAACGTCTTCCCTGTTGAACTCTCTAGACCCAGAGAAGGTGTTCGATAGAGTCCATTGGCGCTTCCTGGAAGAAGTTCTCTAGAAATTTGGTCTTTCTGATAACATCCTAAAGACCATCATGGGGCTGTACGCTAAACCTAGCGCTAATGTATGGACCTCAGTCTACCTCTCTTCTCACTCCCCAATCACTAACAGGATGGGGCAAGGCTGTCCCCTCTCATCATTCATACTCGCCATGGTAATAGAACCCCTAGCTGCAGCTATCTGGTCTTACCCCTCTATATCCAGACTAACAGTAGGAAACACCACTCATAAAATAGGCCTCTATGTGTACTATATCATTATAGTTCTCACTGATCCACTCGACTCACTTCCTTACCTATTACACACTAGATGACTTTAGCAAAGCTTCCCTCTACAAATTAAATCAATCTAAGTCCTCCATGTTAGGCGTAAATCTACCCTCAAAACTTAAATCCCAAATCTCCTGGGCTGCTCCATTCTCCTGGGCACCGACCTACTCTTTCAGCTACCTCGGCATCCTCTTCTCTTCTTCCTTCTTCTCTTCTTCATTTTCTTCTCCGGGCCGCTCCGCATCCATGCTGGCATGGAGGGAGGCTCCCGCTGTGTGACGGAGTCTCCTCATCTGATGGTTCTTAAATAACGGGGGGCGGGGCCACCTGGTGACCCCGCCCCCCTCTGACGCACGGTGACTTGACGGGACTTCCCTGTGACGTCACGGGGAATGCCACAGGGAAGTCCCATCATGTCCCGTGCGTCAGAGGGGGCGGGGTCACCGGGTGCCCCCCCCCATTATTTAAGAACCGTCAGACGAGGAGACACCGTCACACAGCGGGAGCCTCCCTCCATGCCAGCATGGATGCGGAGCGGCCCGGAGAAGAAAATGAAGAAGAGAAGAAGGAAGAAGAGAAGAGGATGAAGAAGAAGATGAAGAGAAGAGCGGGAGCCTCCCCCCATGCCATGGGTGTGGAGCGGCCCGAGGAGAAGAAGATAGAAGACGCCGCGGAGGAGATGCTGGACGAGAACGCCGGAGGAAGAACCAGAAGAGCCAGAAGAACCAGAAGAAGATGAAGGAAGATAGAAGAAAGAAGAAGCATTTAAATAAAGGAATTGTCAAAAACTGTCTCTTGTCATTTTTAACATTTTTGACAGTTTTTTAGTGAAATGGTAGGGGTAAGTACCCCCTTACCATTTCACACAGCGGGGGGCCGGGATCTGGGGGTTCCCTTGTTAAAGGGGCTTCCAGATTCCGATAAGCCCCCTGCCCGCAGACCCCCACAACCACTGGCCAGGGTTGTGGGGATGAGGCCCTTGTCCTCATCAACATGGGGACAAGGTGTTTTGGGAGGCTACCCCAAAGCACCCTCCCAATGTTGAGGGCATGTGGCCTGGTACGGTTCAGGAGGGGGGCCGCACTCTCGTCCCCCCTCTTTTCCTGCAGCCTGCCAGGTTGCGTGCTCGGATAAGGGTCTGGCATGGATCTTTGGGGGGACCTCACGCCGTTTTTTTTTTTTTTGGCGTGGGGTTCCCCTTAAAATCCATACCAGACCTGAAGGGTCTGTTATGGAATTTAGGGGGAACCCCACGTCATTTTTTTTTTTAAATTTTGGCCGGGGTTCCCCTTAATATCCATACCAGACCTGAAGGGCCTGGTATGGAATTTAGGGGGACTCCCACGTCATTTTTTTTTTTTAATTTTGGTTCGGGGTTTCCCTGTGTTGAATTCCCATGCCGTTTTTATCAATGAACTTCTATGTGTATTGTCGGCAATGCAATAGCCGCGGGTAGTTTTAAATGGAATTTTTCCTTCGAAATGTCATTTTGCTGTCAGACTGTTCTAAACACGGGAAACATGCGCCCCTTTACAGGCATACTATAGACACCCCCCAGGTACGAAATTTAAAGGGATATTACACTTTTATTGTTTGACTTTAAGCATTATTAAAATCACTGCTCCTGAAAAAACGTCAGTTTTTAAAACTTTTTTTTGCATTGATCCATGTCCCCTGGGGCAGGACCCGGGTCCCCAAACACTTTTTATGACAATAACTTGCATATAAGCCTTTAAAATTAGCACTTTTGATTTCTCCCATAGACTTTTAAAGGGTGTTCTGCGACATTCGAATTTGCCGCGAACACCCCAAATTGTTCGCTGTTCGGCGAACTTGCGAACAGCCAATGTTCGAGTCGAACATGAGTTCGACTCGAACTCGAAGCTCATCCCTAGTGGTGGCCTTGCCAAAGCCAGGGAAGGAGTCCACATCTCCCTCAAACTTTAGGCCAATATCTTTACTAAACATTGACCTAAAAATCTATGCCAAGCTCATAGCACTACGCCTGGTTGATTTTTTGGTATAAATAAATGAATCCGCGCTTAGGACAATGTGAGAGCTGCTGCCTATCCCTAATTAGTGCCCCTAGGGGTCTAATTATGTAAATAAATAGATACTTTGGGAATGTAGGAGGTGCTGCCCTATTTATTAATTAATTAATATGGTGGGTATGAGTGTCGTAGGCTACAAGCTATGTTCAGTAGACTGTAACATATAGGAGCTCCATCGCTATATACCGTAAAGTGGTCTAGAACAGAACCAAGACCATATATTTGAAGAAAAACAGAAAAAGGAATAAAAAATTTATATATAAGATAAATAATAAATACTACCTAATTCAAGGTTAGAGTTCTATCACCCCAGTGAGAAAAAAAGTGTCTGCCATGTTCAAAATTGAGTAAAAAATGTGAAAAAAATGATTCTATAAAATATTGATTGATAAAATTAAAATTGACCCCAGAGTTCAAAAGTATTGTGACAGTATGGCGCCATATTGTCACAATACTTTTGAACTCTGGGGTCAATTTTAATTTTATCAATCAATATTTTATAGAATCATTTTTTTCACATTTTTTACTCAATTTTGAACATGGCAGACACTTTTTTTCTCACTGGGGTGATAGAACTCTAACCTTGAATTAGGTAGTATTTATTATTTATCTTATATATAAATTTTTTATTCCTTTTTCTGTTTTTCTTCAAATATATGGTCTTGGTTTTGTTCTAGACCACTTTACAGTATATAGCGATGGAGCTCCTATATGTTACAGTCTACTGAGCATAGCTTGTAGCCTACGACACTCATACCCACCATATTAATTAATTAATAAATAGGGCAGCGCCTCCTACATTCCCAAAGTATCTATTTACTGGTTGATTTTTTGCCTACCCTTATTCATCCTGACCAGACAGGCTTTACAAAGCATAGACAAACCTCAGATGCGACTAGGCGCATGAACAATATCATACATATGGCAAAAATACACCAAAGGCCTTCTCTGCTCCTGGCATTGGACACAGAGAAGGCCTTTGACCGCAAACATTGCCTATATTTAGCCAAGGTATTAGACTCATTTGGATTTGAGGGCTCTATCCTTTCTGCCATTATGGCTCTGTACTCTAAACCGTCCGCCAAAGTCTATATGTCCGGTACTATCTCAACGCCATTTACCATATCTAATGGGACAAGGCAAGGTTGTCCTTTGCCCCCCCTAATTTTTAACTTATTGATGGAACCATTGGCCATCTATATTAGAAGTCATCCAAATATAAAGGGCTTTCCTATTGGCAACGATAACCATTCAATAAGACTATTTGCAGATGACATTATCATGATGATGACAGAGGTGGACTCTTCCCTGGCAGCAGCACACGAGGCGTTAAGTTTATTTAACAAAATCTCATATTACAAAGTTAATGAAAACAAATCATGTGTATTGGGCTTAGGAATAGAGAACACCACCAGTAATAGGGCTCAAATCACAATTTCCTTACAAGTGGGCTACAGATGGGATAAACTATTTAGGAATAACATTGACAGCAGACACTAATAGTATTGTAGAAGCAAAACTACATTCCTTTCTTAGGAAAACGAAACCAGAAACTGCAAACTTTAACTAGAACGGAATCAACATGGTCTGGTCGGCTTGCAGCCTTCAAGATGATGCTGCTTCCTCGATTCATTTATCTATTTCAGACCCTTCCAATACCAGTCCCAGATAGTTTCTTTGCCAGAGCACAGTTCATGGTTAATGGATTCCTTTGGCAAGGAAAGAAAGCCAAATGCGCATTTCATAAACTGATTAAATCAAGAATGGCAGGCGGAGTGGGGCATGTCCTATTGAAGGACTACTACCTGCGGCAATTTTGTCCCAGCTAAAACATTGGTTTCCTGGAAACCATGTCTCAAGGTGGCAAGAATTTGAATCATTTCAGTCCCCTAATCACAGTTTGTACGACCTGTTACTAATCAACGGACTTATGCCTCACTCCTTTTGCCTACAATGGAAGCCTCTATAAAGACATGGAAGTTACTCCTAAACACTCCTATGACTGACATGCCTATGAAATCTATTCCCCTTCCTATCACCAGCCTGCAAATACTGATACCAAACCTGAATATTAAACACTTGGAACTCAAAGGCCTTAAAACAATTGAGAACCTACATATAGGTCCCAGTATGAAGACATTTAGAGCACTTCAGATACAACATAACTTAGATCCCAAGGAGTACTATGCATATCTACAAATCTCGCACTTGTTGACCTCTATTAGTGACACCAACACAAATATATTGTGGAAGGTCTATCTATACTTAACAAATCCTACGACTTCCATCAAAGGTCTTTATCAAGACTCCTTCCATGAGGACTTGGGAAATTGATTTTAATACATCATATACTACAGAACAATGGAAACAAGCAATTTCTTCCATATACAAAGCCACCAGAAGTGTTAACTTATGGGAATTATACCAAAAGATACTCTTAAGATGGTACTTATCCCCTACACGGTTAGCAGGATTTAACCCTGATATATCACCACTATGCTGGAGAGGGTGCGGCCAGAGAGTCTCCATAACACATATATCTTGGTCATGTCCAAGATTACGAAAATACTGGTCTGATGTTTTTGGTATCATAGAACGTATTACCAAATTCCCATGTCCTGCTAATTCCAGCATGGCTATGTTATCACTAGGAATAGACACATTGCCTTACTCTATGAGAAATATAGTCACTCAGGTCCTTACCAGCGCTCGTCTTGAAGTGATGAGAAGGTGGTTGAAAGAGGAAATTCCTACCATTAAAGACGTAGTCAGAACCACTAATCTTCATATCTCCTATGAACTTATGTTTGCTGCCTCTCAAGGCGCTTACGCATCCAAAAGTCTGACTTGGAAATCTTGGACAAATTGGTATCACAAATATGGTAACTCGTGAAAATCTCCTATCATGTCCAACAGGCCAATAGAATACCACAATTTAACCGCTTCCCGACCGCCTCACGCAGATATACTGTGGCAGAAGGGCACGTACAGGCAGATTAACATACCTGTACATTGCCCTTTAAGAGCCGGCTCGCGGGCGCCTGCACGCCCGCCAGGAGCTCCGTGATCATGATCGCGGGTCCTGCAGACTCGATGTCCACAGGGGTACCCGCGATCGTCTCACGGTGAGGAAGAACGGGGAGATGATGTAAACAAGAATTTCCCCGTTCTGCCTAGTGACACTGTCACTGATCTCTGCCCCCTGTAATCGGGAGCGGTGATCAGTGATGTGTCACACACAGCCCCCCCCCACAGTTAGAAACACTCCCTAGGACACACTTAACCCCTACAGCGCCACCTAGTGGTTAACCCCTTCACTGCCAGTCACATTTACACAGTAATCAATGGATTTTTTTTTTTTAATTTTAAAATAAAGAGCAGTGCAGTACATTGAAGAAAATAAGATACAAAGGTATATTGACAGATCCCTTGCAAATACGGGATTGATATTATAAAAGTACAAAGATAATAAACAGAGATTCAAATCCATTTACATTTGCCAATGAAACAGTAGGTAAGGCTGTTACTTATGTTCCCTGTGTGGGTTGACATTCCCAACACCCCTAGCGGGATCACACTGTGTTAGGAGTCCCCCCATCCCAGGGAAAGTGTTGAGGATGACCCGGTACCCCCACTGTCCCCACTCCCAGGGTCCTGCCACCGCCCCAGAGGTAGAGAAAGGAACCCCTAGAGAAGCCATTAGACCCCTCCAGCAGTTCCCCTCCATCTGGCAGTAATCCATTTTGAGTCTAAAACTTGAACTCACTATACAAAATCTGATGGCGACATGAGAAATTCTACCATAATGTAAATCAGAAATTTAAACATAACTGGTACACTGCTAATGTGATATCAATTCGTTGTAGTAACAGAAAGGTAGGGTAGAGAAGAAGAAAAGAAAAAGAAAGAGAACGCTAGCATGGATGTATATAATTGTGGCCAGTCCAAGGTGTTTTTTTTTATTTTTTATTTTTTTTGAACTTATCTTGACTGTGTCATTTGAATACCTGGGATAAGGGAAATGCCTAAATGTCCAGCCCAGGGCTCCCATGTTGCCTCGAATGACTTAGTGGTGTCCATCAAAGAGCTGACCATTTTTTCTTGGGACATAATCCACAAAATCTTTCTTTTGGCTGCCTGGAAAGACACTGTGGGTTGCTTCCAGGCCTTAGCTATAGTAGTTTTAGCTCCTAACAGCATGAAGGATATCAACCTTTGAGAGTGTTTCGTTGTCTTAGGGATTGGTGCATTAAGTAATGCCACTTGGGCTGATTTAGTGATAGGAAGACCCGAGACTTTTCGGATCAACGCAAATATTTTGTTCCAAAAACCTCTTAATTTCGGACATTCCCACCAGATATGAATCATGGAGCCCTGAGCTTGACACCCTCTAAAGCATAACGGGGAGACAGAAGTGAACATAGTTGCTAGTCTGGTGGGTACTAGGTACCATCGCAAAAGCACTTTTAGATTAGCTTCTATCAATGCAGTATTTAGAATACCTTTAAAGGCTGTGGATCCTCTCTGATGCCATTCCTCCAGGCTCCAGGTCTCCTGCAGATCCTTCTCCCACGATTCCATGTATGTAAATTTTGTGGTGGGTTCCACAAGAGACGCATATATGAGAGATATACCCCCCTTTATGTCTAGTGCTTGGCCGCACCAACGCTCATAAGATGTAAATTCCAAAGGGAGTGCCTGTCCCTTCGTTAGAGAGGAACGAAAGTGGGATATCTGGACAAATCTAAACCTCTCTGTACCTGGGAGTTTAAGCTTATCTACACAATGCTTTAGCGTAATTGGACCCGAGGGCGAGAGAAAGTGGCCTATACGGTACATCCCCTTGTCCAACCACCATTTAAAGGACTTGATGTCCATGCCCGGTACAAATCGGGGGTTATGAAAAATGTGGTCCAAAGGGCGGGAGGGTGAGGTCAGAGCTGGTACGCATTTCATGGAGTCCCATAGTTTAAAGGATTGGGACAATGTTGGGGCTAATATAGTAGGCCTTGATTTCATGGGACACCAGAGGAGGTAGTCTATGGTGTGTGTCGGAATAGCTTGTCTCTCTATATCTATCCAGTTGGGTTTCTCAACTTTGAAGTATACCATTGAAAGTTGGGCCAATCTTGCAGCTTGGTAGTAGCTAAACAGATCTGGTAGACCCAGTCCCCCCTTGGTTTTGGGGCTAAAAAGCACATTGCGGGCTAGCCTATAGCCTTTTTTACCCTAAATGAATTTTATTATTTTTCCTTGTAGGGATTTAAGATGGTGTTTTCTAATGTCTATCGGGAGTGACCTAAACAAATAGAGGAGCTTGGGCAATAGCGTCATTTTGATAGAATGAATTCTACCTAACCATGATATATTGTATTTGGACAATGTTAGGGTGTCAGATTCTAGTGTGCGGAACATGGGAGGGAAATTAGCTTGGAAAAGTCGCTCAAACTTAGGGATAAACCTTACCCCCAGGTATCGGATCGAAGAGTCGCTCCATTTAAATTTGAATGAGGGCTTGAGCCTATTTACTTCTGCCTCTTGTAGGGAAATATTTAATGCCTGTGATTTGTCCATGTTGACCTTTAAGCCCGACAAGGATCCAAATGTTTTTAAAAGATTGCAGATATTGGGTAGTGAGGTAGTTGGGGAAGTGACAAATAGAAGGATATCGTCCACAAACAGGGCGCATTTGTGGGTGTGCGCTCCGCATTTTACCCCCTTAATATTTTGGTTAGATCTGATCGCAATTGCCCGAACCTCTATAGCTAAAGCAAAGATCGCAGGAGATAGGGGGCACCCCTGTCTGGTACTCCTGGTTATTTGAATGGGATCCGAATAGAATCCGTGTAATTTGACCTTGGCACTAGGAGTGGAGTATAATGCTTTCAGGGTATTTATAAATTTTTCCCCGAATCCCCATCATCCCAGGACTGAGAATAGGAATGTCCAAGACAAAGAATCGAAGGCCTTTTGAAGGTCCAACAACAGCAGTAAGCCTTCCTGCTTTGGGCCTCCATCCCAACCCGATTGTAATAATGAGACAATATCGACCGCCCTTCTAACTTGATCCGGGCCTTGTCTTCCCGGCATAAAGCCCACTTGGTCTTTGTTTATATATTGATTGATAAAGGAGTTAATTCTGTTAGCTAGGATTTTAGTAAGTATTTTCAGGTCGTTGTTAATCAACGAGATTGGTCTGTAATTCTCGACTAAAGATGGATCCTTGTCGGGCTTGGGTATGACAGAGATAAATGCCAAATTTAGTTGTGACTCTAGGGGTGTCCCTACCCTTTTGGAGTTGAAGAATTTTGTAATATGGGGTGCTAAAGTTTTCTTAAAAGGTTTTATAGTATTGATTGGAGAAACCATTGGGGCCGGGAGCTGAGCCCCCTTTTAAGTTTTTAATTACCTCTAATGTTTCTTCTATGGTAAAGGGCGCTTCCATGAGATCCTTATGATCTTTACGTAGAGTGGGTATGTCAATATCATCTAGGAATGATTTCAAGGAGGAGTCAGACATAGAGTCATTTTGCTGATATAGTTTAGAGTAAAAGGACTGAAAAGCTTGCAGGATTTTTAGGGGATTAAGAGTTGAGGTGCCATCCTGTAGTCTAATGTTTGGGATGGTGAAGTTAGTGACTTTGGGAGAGAGCTTTCTTGCTAATAGAGTACTCATCTTGTCTCTCTGAACGTAGAATTTCGCACTATTCCATTTCAAATGTTTTTCTGCCCTCACTGTGTGAGCTAGGTTTAATGCTATTCTGGCTGCATCTAGTTGAGCTATTTGGACCGTAGAAGGGTCCCGTTTGTGCTGCTTGCATAGGGCCTTGAATTCCCTCTCTAGTTTCTCTATCTCAGCTATCTGCTCTTTCTTTCTTCGAGAAGACATTTGAATGAGCTTTCCCCGTATGGTCGCTTTATGAGCGGCCCAAAGAGTCTCTGCTGAAATTCCCTCCACATTGTTCCGCAAAAAGTAATCTTTTATGTCCTTCTCAATCTCTATTACTGAAATATGGTCATTAAGAATAGTGTCGTTGAGTCTCCACTGGGTAGTGGGTGGTTTGTGGGATCCGCCCCTTAGTGTGACGATCACCATGGCGTGATCTGAAAGGGTTGTGTCCTTAATATAGGTCTTAAGAACATAGGGAATATGTATCGCTGACAGGAGTATGTGATCGATCCTGGAGTATGTTTTGTGAGGGTTTGAATAATGTGTATAATCCCTCTTTGTGGGATTATGTTCTCTCCAGATATCGGCTAGGCCTTGTTGATAAATTAGTTTCGCGATCTTGGAGCTTGTTTTTGTGGGGCGGATTGATTGTGCTTTTAAAGGTTTGGATTTGTCTAAACCTGGGTCGAAGGCAACATTGGAGTCACCTCCGAAAATTACTGTTCCTTCTAATAGTGGGCTTAGAGTTTGAAGCATTGCTTGGAAGAATTTTGTCTGACCCTTGTTGGGGGAATAATAAGAAATGAATGAATAAAGGCTTTCATCTATTTTACCTTTTACCATTAAAAATCTACCATCTGGATCTCTGTGCACCAAATCGGGCTTAAATTTACAATTTTTTGCAAATATTATTGCTACCCCTCTGGTCTTATCGTCCGCATTCGCTAGGAAGAATGTGGGATATTGAGCATGTAGAAATGTCGGGTTATATCTGGAAGGGAAATGTGTTTCCTGGATCATGACTACCGTCAATTTTTGTGCATGGTAAGATTGAAGTAATTTACGACTCTTTACCGTTGAGTTTAACCCTTGGGCATTATGGGATGCTAATTTAAAGGACGTTAGGAGCACGGTATCACTAGACATATTGGAAATGTGGGGAGTGCTTGTGTGGTGCGACATTTCTTACCTCCTCTGAAGTATGGTGGAGCTTAATTATTCGGATCGTGAAGCAGGACCTGGAGCCTGGAGGAGAGCGGTCTATCCGAGAATCCTGTGGACTGGCACAAAAGAAAACAGGGTTAGAGAAGAAGGCAGGAAGAAAAGAGAAAATGAGAAAAAATAAATGCGAGTGTTGTCGTGTGAAGTGTCCCAAAAGGAACCTGCGGCATCGAGCGGATGCAAAGATCCCCTCAATGTCACCCAACATTAGACAAAAGTAGCCCTCCAAAGGGGCTAACAGTCCATCTCCCGACCATGGGGATCCCATTATCGTGAGATGGATGGAGGCGCATGACTGCTACCCCAGTCAGTGCCTGCCCAATTGGTAAACCTATATAAAATATTTCACATAACCCTGTGAGGAAAACCAATTAAACACTATAACATTGCAAACTGTGTGTATCAAAGCCAGCCGGCTAAAATAATCATGCAGTAGGCCTATTACGCCTTGGGGGGTATGGGAAGGGGAAGGGGGGGGAGGGGGGTGGAGGGGGAAGGTGAGGAGGGGGAATGGGGAAGAACAATAGGGAAGAGAGGGGGGAGTATTATAGGAGCTGAATCGCAATCTTTTAGGTGTGAGCATTTCCTAATAGTCCGGTGTTCTAGCGTGTCTAGCTCCTGGTCTTCCAAACTACCAGCCGGTGTTGAGGGAGACCCATAGGGGGGAAGGCTCAAGAGCTTGATCCTTGTTGTTTGTTGTCCAGTTGATTGTGGGAGATCCAGACGAATTCTTTGGGAAAGGGTGAGAGCTGTGTTTTTGCGACTCGCTTAAGTAGGGACCGATGATCCAACAGGAAAAATCGCATGACAAATAGTTTCATTTTTATGGTGCGGAGTGACCTATCAGGTCTGAGGTGTCGTAGTCAGGAGAAGTACATATGAAGGTGGAAGTCCGGTATCCCTGATGGGTTCAGAGATCGTACATCTTAATCCTAAGGGGATTAAGAGGGTCATTTAGGGTCATTAATGACTTGGGTTAGTTCCAGAGGAATGTGTCCGGGTAATACCCGGAGGTGTTCATCCGAATCAGGAGGGCATCGGTTCCTTTACTCGTCTGCTTTTGGTAGTTTTCCATAAAGGAGAGACTGGGCTGGTTGGAGTCTGTCTCTTGTAGGATCCAGATTGCGCATTTGATGTGTCCATCTCTGAGTCCTGAGATATAAGCTTCAGTGAGAGAAGGATCCGCTCTCCTTCAGGCAGATTAGTGAATGAGTGTGTCTTGCCTTTGTAGGTAAATTTTAAAGCAAAGGGGAATGCCCACCAGTATCTTATTTCCTTTTGTGTCAGGATTAGTAATAGAGGTTTGAGGGCTCTGCGTTTTTGAATCGTCATAGGCGAAATGTCCGCAAATATTTGAACATCGTGGCCTTGGAATGAGATGTGTGGTTGCTGGCGGGAAAGCTTCATAATGTTCTCTTTCACTCTGTAGTGGTGCGGCTTCACCACTATATCCCTGGGAGACCCATCCTTCCTGGGGGGTCCCAGTGATCTGTGGGCTCTGTCTAACTCCAGCTCGTGTGTAGAGATATCAGGAATAAGGGATTTGATCAAGTCTTGCACTGCTGAAGGGACATCCGTGCAAGATTCTGGGATGCCTCTGACCCTGAAGTTCTCCCTTCTTGATCGGTTTTCCAAATCGTCGATCCTATTTAAGGCCGCATCAAACTGTTCCTGCACAATCTGAATGTGGTCAGAGTTTCTTGAGACTGTGTAATCTAGTTTTTGTTCGATCGCTTCTATTCTGGTGCCCAGATTCTGGAAATCAGATCGAATGTCATTTGTTATTTTGTGGGCTGTATTAGCTAAGCCTCTTTCCAACAAGTCAGATAGTTTGAGGAAAAGATCCCCTGTATTCTGGGGCATATCTGTGTCTGTGCCTCCCATAATGCTGTTATTGTGCTGAAGGATAGGAGAATGTCCCATAGGAGATAGTAAGGGGGCTGCCAGTGGGTTCTCATCCAGAAAGACTGAATTGTGGCCTGAGGGGGATGTGTTGGGGTGGGATGAGGAGATTGCTGGAGGAGGGTATGGAAGAGTAGCAGGAGCGATCACTTGCCTGGCTTCTTGCAGTCCCCCTGATGCTGCATGTGTCTGAGGCGCGGCCACCATCTTGGATTCGGCCTGTAATTTCTCTGCCTCAAAGCGGGGTCCCAGGTCCTTTTTTGCAGCTGTGGCTGGCATGGGTGGGGAGCCGCTGTGTTCCCCCAACAGATCCTGCTGTGCAGAGGCTTGCTGCTGCTTCCGATACGGTGCTAGGGCGGCTGGCTGGCTGGGGTAGTGAGGAGCTTACGCGGCCATCTTGGAGTCCCTCGCGCATGCGCCTCTTCAGCAATGGATTTTTAATCGCACTGATCACAGTATAAATGTGAATGGTCCCAAAAGTGTCTGATGTGTCCACCATAATGTCGCAGTCGTGATAAAAATCGCTGATCGCCACCATTGCTAGTAGAAAAAAATTATCAATAAAAATGCCATAAAACTATCCCCTTTTTTGTAGCCGCTATAACTTTTGCGCAAACCAATCAATAAACGCTTATTGCAATTTTTTTTTACCAAAAATATGTAGAAGAATAAGTATCGGCCTAAATTGAGGAGAAAAATGTTTTTTTTATATATTTTTTAAGGGTTTTTTATTATAGCAAAAAGTAAAAAATAATGCGTTTTTTTCAAAATTGACGCTTTTTTTGTCTATAGCGCAAAAAAATAAAAACTGCAGAGGTGATTAAATAGCACCAAAAGAAAGCTCTATTTGTGGGAAAAAAAGACGTCAATTTTGTTTGGGAGCATCGTCGTTGGACCGCGCAATTGTCAGTTAAAGCGACATAGTGCCGAATCGCAAAAAGTGCTCTGGTCAGGAAGGGGGTAAATCCTTAGAGCACACATATATCACAGGCAAATGTTGACACATCTCAACCCAACACCCAGTTTTTATACCCCCCATGTACAGTAGGTGACCGCGATATTGTGTCAATCTCGCCGCACTTCTCGGCGAGATTTGACACCTACGAGCCCCGTCGCAGGAGCCAGCGCCGAGATGGCTCACTCGTCGGGAAAGGAAAACGTTGTTTTCCTCCCGCGATGAGTGACAGGCAGCGCTGACAGCTGTCTGGTATGAATCCTGAGGCGGGAACACCGCGCCAAATTTTAAATGAAAAAACCGGCGTGGGTTCCCCCCTCGGGGGCATACCAGGCCCTTAGGTCTGGCATGGATTGTAAGGGGAACCCCCTATGCCGAAAAATCGGCGTGGGGGTCCCCCCCAAATCCATACCAGACCCTTATCCGAGCACGCAGCCCGGCCGGCCAGGAAAGGGAGTGGGGACGAGCGAGCGCCCCCCCCCCTCCTGAGCCGTACCAGGCCGCATGCCCTCAACATTGGGGGGTGGGTGCCTTGGGGGAGGGGGGCGCCCTGCGGCCCCCCCACCCCAAAGCACCTTGTCCCCATGTTGATGAGGACAAGGGCCTCTTCCCGACAACCCTGGCCGTTGGTTGTCGGGGTCTGCGGGCAGGGGGCTTATCGGAATCCGGGAGCCCCCCCTTAATAAGGGGGCCCCCAGATCCGGGCCCCCCACCCTGTGTGAATGAGTTTGGGGTACATGGTACCCCTACCCATTCACCTAGGCAAAAGTGTCAATATAAAAAAAAACACACTACACAGGTTTTAAGAATAATTTATTAGTCAGCTCCGGGGTCTTCTTCCGACTTCGGGGGGTCTCCTTCCGACTTCTCCCGGTGTTCGGCCTCTTCTCCCGGTGTTCGGCCTCTTCTCCCGGGCCCCGCCGCTATCTTCTTCCAGCTCTATTGCCAGCGAGGGGCCCGGTCTGCTGCCGCTGTCTTGTCGCCGCTGTCTCGCCGCCGCTGTCTCTTCTTCTCTTCTTCCCCGATGTTGACACGACGCTCTCTCCGGCTGGAATGCTGTGTGCGAGCTGCGGAGCCATTTATATAGGCGGTAACCCCGCCCCCTTACGACGTCATGGTCCCAGCATGCGCAGGGACTCTGGGGCCACGCCCCCTTATGACGCCAGAGTCCCTGCGCATGCTGGGACCATGACGTCGTAAGGGGGCGGGGTTACCGCCTATATAAATGGCTCCGCAGCTCGCACACAGCATTCCAGCCGGAGAGAGCGTCGTGTCAACATCGGGGAAGAAGAGAAGAAGAGACAGCGGCGGCGAGACAGCGGCGGCGAGACAGCGGCGACAAGACAGCGGCAGCAGACCGGGCCCCTCGCTGGCAATAGAGCTGGAAGAAGATAGCGGCGGGGCCCGGGAGAAGAGGCCGAACACCGGGAGAAGTCGGAAGGAGACCCCCCGAAGTCGGAAGAAGACCCCGGAGCTGACTAATAAATTATTCTTAAAACCTGTGTAGTGTGTTTTTTTTATATTGACACTTTTGCCTAGGTGAATGGGTAGGGGTACCATGTACCCCAAACTCATTCACACAGGGTGGGGGGCCGGGATCTGGGGGCCCCCTTATTAAGGGGGGGCTCCCGGATTCCGATAAGCCCCCCGCCGGCAGACCCCGACAACCAATGGCCAGGGTTGTCGGGAAGAGGCCCTTGTCCTCATCAACATGGGGACAAGGTGCTTTGGGGTGGGGGGGCCGCAGGGCGCCCCCCTCCCCCAAGGCACCCACCCCCCCATGTTGAGGGCATGCGGCCTGGTACGGCTCAGGAGGGGGGGGGGGCGCTCGCTCGTCCCCACTCCCTTTCCTGGCCGGCCGGGCTGCGTGCTCGGATAAGGGTCTGGTATGGATTTGGGGGGGGACCCCCACGCCGATTTTTCGGCATAGGTTCCCCTTACAATCCATGCCAGACCTAAGGGCCTGGTATGCCCCCGAGGGGGGAACCCACGCCGGTTTTTTCATTTAAAATTTGGCGCGGTGTTCCCGCCTCAGGATTCATACCAGACAGCTGTCAGCGCTGCCTGTCACTCATCGCGGGAGGAAAACAACGTTTTCCTTTCCCGATGAGCGAGCCAGCGCGACATTCACAGTACCCTGTCGCCGAGAACCAGCGCGATGGTATCGCGCTGGAAACATAATCTCGCGGTCAGGTACTGTACCTTTACAAGTTATCTTTTCTCCATTAAAACTGCTTCTAATCCCTCACTCCTTGTACTAATAACTATACATAGACATAGATTATATCAATAGCTTAATAAAACTTCATCTGAAATATTCAGCTCGGAACACAAAGGAGTAGTAAATAAAGGAAAACACTAATTGAATGTGCATCCACCCATCAGGGTGCAGAGTGTTCCCAAAGGGGCGTCAGGTGGGAAGAGTTGTACAATAATAAACACACCAGAAGATTAATCCGGTTTTGTTACTCTACACATATATAGTTCCATTTAGGATGCAACCAAGGTGAAATCCATTCAACAAATTTTGTAACTGCAATAATAATGTCAAATTTCTATGTTTACGATTGTTACCTGTAAAAAAAAAAAAAAAAAATCCTTCCTTTCTTTCTGTTTACCCTTGTTGTTGTTAATTCTCAATAAAAACTTATTGAAGATAAGAAAAGAAGGTACAACATTTAGCAACTAACCTGGTTAATGATTAAAAGAGGCACATCTAAGAAAGCAGGCATCCGAGGTAAAGCTGTCCACATAGACAGTCCTCCGCACCGCCATCAACGTCATCCCTTCCACGCTGCGCTCCACGAGCGCCTCAAGCCTCGCTTTCAGATTGCTCTACTGCAGGGTAGTCTTCCCAGTCACTATTGCAGACTGACAACGGTGAGAACTGGCAGTGCAGGGGATGGTCTATGTGGGCAGCTTTACCCAAGATGTCTGCATACTTAGATGCACCTGTTTTAATTATTGTCAGCAACCATGAATCAGACCGAGACAGAAGTACAGTTAAATCACACCTGTTTAATAATAAAAGTAAATAGAACAAATGTAGTCAAAACATAGCCAAAGTACGGTAACCAGAACGGATAATCAGACAAGCCAGAAAGTCGGGAAGCCAGGGATCAGCGTAGTGGAACAGCAAACAGGATCTGGACCCAGAAGGAATGTCAGCCAAGCAAGTCTTTAACAGGAACACAGGAGAACGTCTCTAGAGATGGGACCAACGTGAAGGCAGAGATCATCTGGGCCAGACAGTTTAAGTAGGCAGGACTGACGAGCAGGATATCATCAACAGGTGAGTCACTGTGGAGAGATAGGAGCTGGCAATTAGCCGACAGCTGAGTGGTCAGCCCTGATAATCATCAACCATGTGAGTTGCTAAATGTTGTACCTTCATGAAATGTAACCATATTGCTACACTTAAAGGCGCCTCTCTTCTCTTTTATACTCAGTAGCTCCTGCTTGACTTTGCTTCTAAACCCCTTGTGGAGGCTGCCATTTGTAGATGGACATTTTATGGTTAGACAATTACATTGCTATAATCTAGATTATTAACTTAAGGACTTATGAATAAATAGTTGTGGAATAAATAATCTGAGTTTCTATTATTTTTTATGGAGACATTTGCTTTGATAGACAAGTGCTTTGGATTACAAGCATGTTTCTGGAACAAATTATTGTTGCAATCCAAGGTTTTACTGTACAAAAAATTGCTTTGGATGGTGTGCAAACACAGAAGAAATACTTTCAATCATATAAAAAAGGTCTGAACTTTGGTGTACTTCATTTACTTCCTTCCCACCTGCTCTGGTGTCCTCATTAAAAGTTCTTAACGCTGTGAATGGCTGTCACAGTGGTCAAATGATCTGAAGCTGGTTCCGCTGGCTACAGATACACTTGTGACATTGGGGGATATCTAGCTCAGTGTAGAGCTTACCAGTGAGCAGAGTCCACGTCAGATATGCCATTTAAGGGCTTGTAGGCCCACTTTTATTGAAGAAAGAAAATGTCCATCCAAAATTCCCACGCAGGGGTTTCAACTTCACAGCAGTAATGTAGTAATAAACAAAAATACCAAGCCACCTGGCTCTCTGGTCAGCTCTGCTGCTCAGGCTTTGCTTTAGACCTCTTGGCTTTATACCGTAGTTCCTGTACCTCAGCACTCTTTTCCAGCTTCCTTGCTGTTCCAGCCCACAGGCTTGGACCGTCTATCTGCTGACAGACAGAGCTGTGCAGTCATGCACCCTTCTCCCTTGCACACCTGGACTCCTCGGGAGGGTGGAGCCCAGAACCCTGGTCCTGGCTCTACTATAAGCCCAGGACCCACCTGTACAATCAACAAGCCAGACTCCTAGCTGTTCCAAAAACCCGGTCCCAGGATTGGAGATTCCATCCCACCCAGATCGCTATGAAATCTCCAGGCTCCAGGTCCCCAACTGGATTTTACAAACCACAGAGGAAACTGATAAAACAGTTTCCTCCAAATTAAATAATCTTCCTGGAGCTTCTCAACCCACCTATTTGAGAATCCTGGGCGACAATCACTAGAACAGGGATCCGTACTGTCACACACTATATTGCCAAAAGTATTGGGACACCTGCCTTTACATGCACATGAACTTTAATGGCATCCCAGTTTTAGTCTGTAGGGTTCAATAAGGATTTTCACCACCCTTTGCAGCTATAACAGCTTCAACTCTTCTATGAAGGCTGTCCATAAGGTTTAGGAGTGTGTCTATGGGGATGTTTGACCATTCTTCCAGAATTTGTGAGGTCAGGCACTGATATTGGACAAGAAGGCCTGGCTTGCGGTTTCCACTCTAATTCATCTAAAAGGTGCTCTATCAGGTTGAGGTCAGGACTCTGTGCAAGCCCGCCAAGTTACTCCATCCCAAACTCGCTCATCAATGTCTTTATAGACCTTGCTTTGTACACTGGTCCAAATCATTTGGTGGAGGAGGGATTATGATGTGGGGTTGTTTTTCAGGGGTTGGGCTTGGTCCCTTAGTTCCACTGAAGGGAACTCTTAAGGCAGGGGTGGGCAACCTTGGTCCTCCAGCTGTTTTGAAACTACAAGTCCCATGAGACATTGCAAGACCATAACAATCACAGGCATGACTCCTAAAGGCAGAGCCATCATGGGATTTATAGTTTCACCACAGCTGGAGGGCCAAGGTCAGCGTTCCAAGACATTTTGGACAATTTCATGCTCCCAACTTTGTGGGAACAGTTTGGGGATGGCCCCTTCCTGTTCCAACATGACTGCGTACCAATGCACAAAGCAAGGTCCATAAAGACATGGATGAGTGAGTTTGGGGTGCAGGAACATGACAGGCCTGAGCATTGTCTTGACCTTGTTCTGATAGAACACCTTTGGGATGAATTAGAACGGAGACTGCGAGCCAGGCCTTCTTGTCCAACATCAATGCTTTTTCTTAATAATCAAAATTTTTATTATTTCCATTTTACAATACAACAATCTTCATACATTGATACAAAAAAAAAACCCTCATCACCCACCCCAAACCCTTATTACATTACATCTTCTACTACCACATTCGCTTAAATCTTATCCCTCCCCCCCTTCCCTTCCAAACCACTTGGTAATCCTGTAGTTATTCCTTCCCCTTCCCCTTCCTCTACTTGTGCAAGAGGCCCTTACCAGCCAAACTGACCTAACAGGTGTTGTTACCTCTTACCCTTCGTGAGAAGGAGAGAAAAAAAAAGGGGGGGGGAGGGGGACATAAAAGTGTGTAAATGTAGATAATTGGATAAAAAGTGTACGTGTTTATCAATTTGTATTTGTGTACGAGGCCCTCATTGGCCAAACTATTCTAGTAAGTGTTATTATCCTTTACCCACCAAAACACCAGAAAACCGAGCAAAGGAAAAAAAAAAAAAAAATACCAAAACTTTTGTGGTTCCCTCCCCCACCTCAAAAAAAAAAAAGAAAACACCCCAAACCCCGTGTTTATCATTATATTTAATTTGGGAGGAGGCTCTCCATGGCCAAACTATAAGTGTTGTTACCCTTTACCCATCATGTTATAAAAAAACAAAACCCGTGTTTATCAATTATTTAATTTGTGTAGAAGGCCCTCATTGGCCAAACTATAAGTGTTATTACCCTTACCCGTCATGTTATCTCGAGAGAAGGAAAAAAAAAAGGGGAAAAGGGAAAGGGGGAAAGGAAAAACACAGGAAAACCACAACCCCACCCCCTCCAAACTCTCCCCCACATAATGGGCCAGCGAGCTAATTCCAATATTCCTTTCTTTTTTTCATAGGTCAGTATCTTTTATTCTACATATTTACAAGGGCTGTACCTCCACCTCCTTCTCATTTTAATCATCTCCATCTTCTTTTTCCATCTTAACTAAACATTCCTTCCAGCCTGCCCATTTTTTTTCAAATTTCCTTTGTTGGCCCTTTACCATATGAACCCATGTTTCCGCTTCCATTATTAAGCTCACTTCCCTTCTCCAATCTAATATTGAGGGACCCTGTATCTGTTTCCAAAATTTCGGTATGATTTTTTTCGCTGCGTTTAAAAGGTGAGGTGTTATGCCCTCCCGATACTTTCTATTAGAGCCCGGCATCCCATGGAACAAGTAATGTAGTGGTTGAAATTCTAGGTGTCCCACCGTCAATTTCTTGATCCATGGAGACACCGACTCCCAGAATCTTTTAATTACTGGGCATGTCCACCACAGATGGAGAAATGTGCCTTTCTGACAACATCCCCTCCAACATCTATCACTTATAGTTGGAAACATTTGTGCCAATTTGACTGGGGTCCTATACCATCTTGACAAAAACTTGTACGTCATCTCTTGTACCTTTGAGCTGATGGATGAGGAATGCGTTAGTGTAATCATCCTTTTAATTTGATTGTTAGTCAGTACCTGTCCCAATTCCTTCTCCCATTCTCTTATATAGTATGGAGTTGTACCTTCCTGTCCCTTAAGTATCCCTTTATACATTTGCGACAGTACGTTCCTGGGACTAGATCTCTGCACACATTGTTTCTCAAATATGGTGAGAGAGTTCATAGGTCTTTTTGATGATTTGCTTTTATTAAAAAAACTCACTATTTGATTGTATTTTCACTCTGCCATATGCACTGTCCCATATCTAGACACCATCTCTGTCAGCGATAACAAGACTCAGTCCGGGGCAAACCTGCCACAGGTGGAATCTCCACCTCCACCCCATGCCCCCAGATACCCCATCTCCTCCCCCGGGGGGAACCAGGTGAGTCCCTCCAGAGGAGCCAGAGGTGATATCCAGGGGGCATAATCCCCATTCTTATTCAACTTGTCCCAAACTTCCAATGTGTTCTGGGTTAATGGTGACACCCATTGAGACAACCCTCTTGATGGGCTCTGAATCCAAGGTGCTCCTGCTAAGTTCCTCCCTGCCATTGCATTTTCTACTTGAACCCAAAGTTTTTTATGAGTATCATGGCGCCACTAGCGGACTAGACTCATGGCCTTATAATATAAGGCTATATCCGGTATTCCCAATCCCCCCTCGCCCCTATTTCTTCTCAGAAGGTCGTGGGCTAATCTGGGTCTTTTATCGTTCCATACAAACGCCACAAACATCCTACGCACTTGTCTGAAAAAGGACCCCGGTACCTTAATTGGTATTGTGTACAACATATAAATTAATCTAGGAAGTATACTCATTTTTATGGCGTTAATCCTCCCAAACCAAGTTAGATATTGACCTTTTTTTTATGGCGTTAATCCTCCCAAACCAAGTTAGATATTGACCTTTCCATTTTTTAAACTCTTCCGCTATCTCCATCAATAATATGCCATAGTTGACTTCATATAGTCTTTTCATATCAACACTAATACGTACCCCCAAATACGTCAGGGACTCTCTCTCCCAGACAAATGCATACGTACGTCGCAGCGTCATCTCCAGTCCCGTTGGGACATGGATAGGAAGGATAATTGACTTTCCCAGATTGATTTTAAAATTAGATAAGGTGCCGAACTTTTGTACCTCCAACATGAGTGCATCTAAAGATGTCTGGGGAGACGAGAGAAAAAAGAGTAGGTCATCAGCATATGCTGCAACCTTATGTTCCACCTGTCCTATTTGTGTCCCAATTATCGCTCTGTTATTTCTGATTTTACGTAAGAATAGCTCTAATGTTATTGCAAATATTAAGGGTGATAATGGGCATCCTTGTCTCGTACCAGTTCGGATACTAAAGCTTTCTGACAACGTTCCGTTTACTTTAATTCTTGCTTTAGGGCCCGCATACATCGACATTATCCATCCCATCATTCGCTCCCCCAGGCCTATCCCCTTCAATATTTCTCTCATAAAGCCCCAATTCACCCTGTCAAAGGCCTTTTCGGCATCCATTGACAGAATGATCCTTGGGGCCCTATCTGGACCTGACTGCATCCAGTGGAGGACATTAAGCGCCCGAATAGTGTTATCTCTCGTCTCACGCCCTTCCATGAACCCAGTCTGGTCCAGATGTATCATCCCCCCTATGTGCCCCTGGAGCCTCAGAGCCAAGATCTTTGCTAACAATTTAGTGTCCGAATTAAGAAGGGAAATAGGTCTGTAGTTTGCGCAATTCTGGGGATCTTTTCCTCCTTTTGGCAATACTGTTATATGCGCCAGAAGGGCTTCTGGTGGTAGTGGGTTAGATGCGTTAATTGAATTGAAATATTTACACAGTGGTTCTATTAACCACTTGCAGACCGCCTAACGCAGATATACTGCGGCAGAATGGCACGGGCAGGCAGAATAACGTACCCATACGTGATCTGCCTCCCGTGGGCGGGGGGTCCGATCGGACCCCCCCCCCGGTGCCAGCGGCGGTCGGCTTGTGACTGGGAGCGTTGAGAGGCGAGGGGGAGACCATTTGATCGTGGCCCCGCCCTCGCGATCGCTCCCAGCCAATGGGAATCCTCCCCTGCCTGTGTGTAGTTTCACACAGGCAGAGGATGTGATGTCATCTCTCCTCGGCTTGGCAGTTTCCGTTCCAGTGCCGAGGAGAGAAGACATGTAAGTGCACAAAACACTACACACACACAGTAGAACATGCCAGGCATACTTTACACCCCCGACCCCCCCCCGATCCCCCCCAATCACCCCCCCCCCCTGTCACAAACTGACACCAAGCAGTTTTTTTTTTTCTGATTACTGCTAGGTGTCAGTTTGTGACAGTTAGAAGTGGTAGGGCAGTGAGTATTAGCCCCCTGTAGGTCTAGGGTACCCCCCTAATAAAGGTTTAACTCTTGATCACCCCCTGTCACCAGTGTCACTAAGCGATCATTTTTATGATCGCTGTATTAGTGTCGCTGGTGACGCTAGTTAGGGACGTAAATATTTAGGTTCGCCGTCAGTGTTTTATAGCGTCAGGGACCCCCATATACTATCTAATAAATGTTTTAACCCCTTGATTGCCCCCTAGTTAACCCTTTCACCCCTGATCACCGTATAACCGTTGCGGGTGACGCTGGTTAGTTCATTTATTTTGTATAGTGTCAGGGCACCCACCGTTTATTACCGAATAAAGGTTTAGCCCCCTGATCGCCCGGCGGTGATATGCGTCGCCCCAGGCAGCGTCAGATTAGCATACACCTCCCTTAGTGGTATAGTATCTGTACGGATCAATATCTGATCCGATCAGAACTATACTAGCGTCCCCAGCAGTTTAGGGTTCCCAAAAACGCAGTGTTAGCGGGATCAGCCCAGATACCTGCTAGCACCTGCATTTTTCCCCTCCGCCCGGCCCAGCCCACCCAAGTGCAGTATCGATCGATCACTGTCACTTACAAAACACTAAACGCATAACTGCAGCGTTCGCAGAGTCAGGCCTGATCCCTGCGATCGCTAACAGTTTTTTTGGTAGCGTTTTGGTGAACTGGCAAGCACCTGCCCCAGGCAGCGTCAGGTTAGCGCCAGTACCGCTAACACCCACGCACGCACCGTACACCTCCCTTAGTGGTATAGTATCTGAACGGATCAATATCTGATCCGATCAGATCTATACTAGCGTCCCCAGCAGTTTAGGGTTCCCAAACACGCAGTGTTAGCGGGATCAGCCCAGATACCTGCTAGCACCTGCGTTTTGCCATTCCGCCCGGCCCAGCCAAGCCCACCCAAGTGCAGTATCAATCGATCACTGTCACTTACAGAACACTAAACGCATAACTGCAGCGTTCGCAGAGTCAGGCCTGATCCCTGCGATCACTAACAGTTTTTTGGTAGCGTTTTGGTGAACTGGCAAGCACCTGCCCCAGGCAGCGTCAGGTTAGCGCCAGTACCGCTAACACCCACGCACGCAGCATACACCTCCCTTAGTGGTATAGTATCTAAACGGATCAATATCTGATCCGATCAGATCTATACTAGCGTCCCCAGCAGTTTAGGGTTCCCACAAATGCAGTGTTAGCGGGATCAGCCCAGATACCTGCTAGCACCTGCGTTTTGCCCCTCTGCCCAGCCCACCCAAGTGCAGTATCGATCGATCACTGTCACTTACAAAACACTAAACGCATAACTGCAGCGTTCGCAGAGTCAGGCCTGATCCCTGCGATCACTAACAGGTTTTTTTGTAGCGTTTTGGTGAACTGGCAAGCACCAGCGGCCTAATACACCCCGGTCGTAGTCAAACCAGCACTGCAGTAACACTTGGTGACGTGGCGAGTCCCATAAGTGCAGTTCAAGCTGGTGAGGTGGCAAGCACAAGTAGTGTCCCGCTGCCACCAAAAAGACAAACACAGGCCCGTCGTGCCCATAGTGCCCTTCCTGCTGCATTCGCCAATCCTAATTGGGAACCCACCGCTTCTGCAGCACCCGTACTTCCCCCATTCACATCCCCAACCAAATGCAGTCGGCTGCATGAGAGGCATTTTCTTTATGTCCTCCCGAGTACCCCTACCCAGCGAACGCCCCCAAAAAAGATGTTGTGTCTGCAGCAAGTGCGGATATAGGCGTGACACCCACTATTATTGTCCCTCCTGTCCTGACAATCCTGGTCTTTGCATTGGTGAATGTTTTGAACACTACCATGCACTAGTTGAGTATTAGCGTAGGGTACAGCATTCCACAGACTAGGACACACTTTCACAGGGTCTCCCAAGATGCCATCGCATTTTGAGAGACCCGAACCTGGAACCGGTTACAGTTATAAAAGTTACAGTTACAAAAAAAGTGTAAAAAAAAAAAAAAAAAACACAAACAAAAATATAAAATAAAAAATAAATAGTTGTCGTTTTATTGTTCTCTCTCTCTCTATTCTCTCTATTGTTCTGCTCTTTTTTACTGTATTCTATTCTGCAATGTTTTATTGTTATTATGTTTTATCATGTTTGTTTTTCAGGTATGCAATTTTTTATACTTTACCGTTTACTGTGCTTTATTGTTAACCATTTTTTTGTCTTCAGGTACGCCATTCACGACTTTGAATGGTTATGCCAGAATGATGCCTGCAGGTTTAGGTATCATCTTGGTATCATTCTTTTCAGCCAGCGGTCGGCTTTCATTAAAAGCAATCCTAGCGGCTAATTAGCCTCTAGACTGCTTTTACAAGCAGTGGGAGGGAATGCCCCCCCCCAACGTCTTCCGTGTTTTTCTCTGGCTCTCCTGTCTCAACAGGGAACCTGAGAATGCAGCCGGTGATTCAGCCAGCTGACCATAGAGCGGATCAGAGACCAGAGTGGCTCCAAACATCTCTATGGCCTAAGAAACCAGAAGCTACGAGCATTTTATGAGTTAGATTTCGCCGGATGTAAACAGCGCCATTGGGAAATTGGGAAAGCATTTTATCACACCGATCTTGGTGTGGTCAGATGCTTTGAGGGCAGAGGAGAAATCCAGGGTCTAATAGACCCCAATTTTTTCAAAAAAGAGTACCTGTCACTACCTATTGCTATGATAGGGAATATTTACATTCCCTGAGATAACAATAAAAATGATTTAAAAAAAAAAATGAAAGGAACAGTTTAAAAATAAGATAAAAAAAAATAATAATAAAGAAAAAAAAAAAAAAAAGCACCCCTGTCCCTGCTCTCGTGCTAAGGCGAACGCAAGCGTCGGTCTGGCGTCAAATGTAAAAAGCAATTGCACCATGCATGTGAGGTATCACCGCGAAGGTCAGATCGAGGGCAGTAATTTTAGCAGTAGACCTCCTCTGTAAATCTAAAGTGGTAACCTGTAAAGGCTTTTAAAGGCTTTTAAAAATGTATTTAGTTTGTCGCCACTGCACGTTTGTGCGCAATTTTAAAGCATGTCATGTTTGGTATCCATGTACTCGGCCTAAGATCATCTTTTTTATTTCATCAAACATTTGGGCAATATAATGTGTTTTAGTGCATTAAAATGTAAAAAAGTGTGTTTTTTCCCCAAAAAATGCGTTTGAAAAATCGCTGCGCAAATAATGTGTGAAAAAAAAATGAAACACCCACCATTTTAATCTGTAGGGCATTTGATTTAAAAAATATATATAATGTTTGGGGGTTCAAAGTAATTTTCTTGCGAAAATTTTTTTTTTTTATGTAATCAAAAAGTGTCAGAAAGGGCTTTGTCTTCAAGTGGTTAGAAGAGTGGGTGATGTGTGACATAAGCTTCTAGATGTTGTGCATAAAATGCCAGGACAGTTCAAAACCCCCCCAAATGACCCCATTTTGGAAAGTAGACACCCCAAGCTATTTGCTGAGAGGCATGTCGAGTCCATGGAATATTTTATATTGTGACACAAGTTGCGGGAAAGAGACAATTTTTTTTTATTTATTTATTTTTTGCGCAAAGTTATCACTAAATGATATATTGCTCAAACATGCCATGGGAATATGTGAAATTACACCCCAAAATACATTCTGTTGCTTCTCCTGAGTACGGGGATACCACATGTGTGAGACTTTTTGGGAGCCTAGCCGCGTACGGGACCCCGAAAACCAAGCACCGCCTTCAGGCTTTCTAAGGCCGTAAATTTTTGATTTCACTCTTCACTGCCTATCACAGTTTCGGAGGCCATGGAATGCCCAGGTGGCAAAAAAAAACCCCAAATGACCCCATTTTGGAAAGTAGACACCCCAAGCTATTTCCTGAGAGGTATAGTGAGTATTTTGCAGACCTTACTTTTTGTCACAAAGTTTTAAAAATTGAAAAAAGGAAAAAAAAAAATTTTTTCTCGTCTTTCTTTATTTTCAAAAACAAATGAGAGCTGCAAAATACTCACCATGCCTCTCAGCAAATAGCTTGGGGTGTCTACTTTCCAAAATGTGGTCATTTGGGGGGGGTTTGTGCCACCTGGGCATTCCATGGCCTCCGAAACTGTGATAGGCAGTGAAGAGTGAAATCAAAAATTTACACCCTTAGAAATCCTGAAGGAGGTGTTTGGTTTTCGGGGCCCCGTACGCGGATAGGCTCCCAAAAAGTCCCACACATGTGGTATCCCCGTACCCTGGAGAAGTAGCTAAATGTATTTTGGGGTGCAATTTCACATATGCCCATGGCCTGTGTGAGCAATATATCATTTAGTGACAACTTTGTGCAAAAAAAAAAAAAAAAAGAAAAATTTGTCACTTTCCCGCAACTTGTGTCAAAATATAAAACATTCCATGGACTCAACATGCCTCAAAGCAAATAGCTTGGGGTGTCTACTTTCCAAAATGGGGTAATTTGGGGGGGTTTTATGCCATCTGGGCATTTTATGGCCTTCAAAACTGTGATAGGTAGTGAGGAGTAAAATCAAAAATGTACGCCCTTAGAAATCCTGAAGGCAGTGATTGGTTTTCGGGGTCCCGTACGCGGCTAGGCTCCCAAAAAGTCCCACACATGAGGTATCCCCATACTCAGGAGAAGCAGCTAAATGTATTTTGGGGTGCAATTCCACATATGCCCATGGCCTGTGTGAGCAATATATCATTTAGTGACAACTTTTTGTAATTTTTTTTTTTTTGTCATTATTCAATCACTTGGGACAAAAAAAATGAATATTCAATGGGCTCAACATGCCTCTCAGCAATTTCCTTGGGGTGTCTACTTTCCAAAATGGGGTCATTTGTGGGGGTTTTGTACTGCCCTGCCATTTTAGCACCTCAAGAAACGACAGTCATAAATTAAAGGCTGTGTAAATTCCAGAAAATGTACCCTAGTTTGTAGGCGCTATAACTTTTGCAAAATCCAATAAATATACACTTATTGACATTTTTTTTACCAAAGACATGTGGCCGAATACATTTTGGCCTAAATGTATGACTAAAATTGAGTTTATTGGATTTTTTTTAGAACAAAAAGTAGAAAATATCATTTTTTTTCAAAATTTTCGGTCTTTTTCCGTGTATAGCTCAAAAAATAAAAACGGCAGAGGTGATCAAATACCATCAAAAGAAAGCTCTATTTGTGGGAAGAAAAGGACGCAAATTTTGTTTGGGTACAGCATTGCATGACCGCGCAATTAGCAGTTAAAGCGACGCAGTGCCGAATTGTAAAAAGTGCTCTGGTCAGGAAGGGGGTAAAACCTTCCGGGGCTGAAGTGGTTAATACTGGAAGGAATTTTTTATAGTATATATTAGTCAGCCCATCTGGGCCTGGGCTTTTCCCTAATGGCAATGTTGCTATTACCCTTTCCAGCTCCTCTACCATGATTGGGCGCTCTAACTCCTCTATAGTTGTTTTAGACAGCCTAGGCATTGATGCTTCATTGATGTAATCCTGTATCTCTTTTCTCTCGGGGCTTTCATTATCTATTTCGGAAATATTGTATAATGCCTCATAAAATTTACTAAATTCTGCAGCTATGGCTTTCGTTCCAACTACCTTCTTACCTCTAACCAGTAAACTATGGACGTGTCTGGATTCCTGTTGCTTTTAAAGCTGTTTAGCTAATAGCCGCCCGCACTTATTACCCTGTCCATATGCCCTATTTGCAAAGAACCTAATTTTATTTCTAACTTTTTGTTCTAAGCACTGTGAGAGCTCCGCTCGTAAGGCCTCCAGGCGCCTATTATCTGTAGGGTCAAGCTTCCTCTTGTGCTTCCCCTCCAGTTCACTGATTTTATCTAATAGATCTTTTATCTCTTTTTTTCCTTCTTTTTTTATATACGAGCCATATGCTATTAAATCCCCTCTTATGACAGTTTTATGGGCCTCCCACACCATTTGATCAGACACTTTTCCTGTCTTGTTTATTTCAAAATACTCTTTTATTTTAACTCCTAATTTCTCTACTATTTCTTCCCTATCCAATAGCGACTCGTTCAATCGCCACGTTCGCTCCAGACCCCCATCTAAATTAGTTGGAACGTTAATGCTATTGGGGCATGATCTGATGTAGTGATGGGACCAATTGTGCATGAAATGACATTCTCCAGGTGGAACTGGTCCACCAGGAGAAGGTCCAAACGCGAGTACATGTCGTGTGTTTTTGAATAATAGCTAAAGTCTTTGATTCCTGCATGTGATACCCGCCAACAGTCCACCAGATGTTGAGAGCGTATAAGTTGTTTAATTCATTTTAGGGCTCTAAATGACAAGGCAGTTCTTGTTGATGTATCCATATTGGGATCCAGCACCAGGTTAAAGTCCCCGCCCATCATCAGACAGCCCTCTCTAAATTGTTCCAATTTCTTAAATATTTTAACAAGAAAATTTACTGACCCTTCATTTGGTGCATAGATCGTCGCAAATGTATATCATGCACCATGCAGTGTACCCTTCACAAATAAGAAGCGTCCCTCAGGGTCACTCTGAACTGTCTCCATTTTCCATGGGCATGACTTCTTAAAAGACATTGTGACCCCTCTGGCCCTTGCGACTGGGGACACTGCATGGTACCATTGGTTCATAGTACTCTGGGGTAAGCTAGAGATAGAATCACCCTTAAAATGAGTCTCTTGTAAAAAGACAATGTCCGCTCCATAATGATGCAGCTCGATCCACGGGCGCTTTCTCTTGTTCGGTGAACTTAACCCCCTTACGTTATATGAGATGATTTTCAAAGTTGTTGCCATTCTTTAAGTTTCCCTTATAGGCTCCCGGTAGCTGCCCCTCATTATTTTCTCCCTGACCTTATTCTCGTTTATTCCATCATCGCTGACCCTACCTACCCACATATCCCTAGAACAACCCCTATTAAAATAAAAAATTACATTTTTTACTTGTTCCATGTAAAAAACCATACATACCCCATCCCTACACCATGATACTCCCCCCTGGAGTACCTTTACTAACCCAGATGGAGGCCTGTGTAGATGTGCGTCCCACAAGCACAGGTCCCCTCCCTTCCCTGCTGTTAGCAGGTTCCTTAAGCCCCTTACTCGGGGTTGACCTACCGACCAAAAAATAGTCTCCATACACCACCACACTCTTTCATCCTCCCCCCCCTCCCCCCAGGCCTTATTTATAATTCCCTCCCCATTGGGAGAAAGCACAACAAAAAAAGAAAAAAAAAAAGCAGAGACAAGACCCCATGCTATTCAGTCCTTTCTTCCACTATCTAGGTCCTCTTCGGGCCAAGTCCCTATTAGCCTTTGCCCTAACTTCTTGCCACTGCTCTGGCCGTTGTAGTGGGGGTCCTATGAGATTTATTCTCCAATCTACAAAGTCCACCATAGGGAGATCCAACTTTTGCACAAAAGATTCTAGATCGTCTTTAGTTCGTAGTGTTGCTGTTTTCCCATTTCTAGAAGCTGTCAAGCTAAATGGGTATCCCCGACGATATTTAGTATCTACCGCACGCAGCGCTTCTAACAGGGGTCGCACTGCTTGACGCTGGTACAGGGTCCGCCGTGATATATCGGGGTATAATGCTATGTTCAGTCCTTCAAGCAGAATTGTGGGTTTGGTGTGTGCCATTCTCATTATATTTTCTTTTATTTTATATTTATGCACTTTACAGATAACGTCCCTTGTTGTCTCAGCTTTATTGCTCGGGTATAACACCCGATGCGCCCGATCTATTTCTATGTTTTCTGGGGCCTGGTCCCCTAAGATCTGTCTGAATATCTTAATTTCATTGGAGATTAATTCCGCCTTTGGGATTGATTCGGGTATTCCTTTTATACGGATATTCTGTCTTCTGTCCTGGTTCTCATAATCGTCCAGTTGGTCCCTGTACCCATTTAATACATCTTCATGCTTCTTAATTACTTCCTGAATGTCCGCTACATTGTGCATTATGGCCTCTTGTTCGCTTTCTATTTTCTCCACTCTATGCCCCAGACCCCGGAGGTCCTCCTTCAGACTTTCAACTGCTTGTAAGCATGACTGTTCCACCACACTAATTAATTGTTGCATATCATTTTTTGTAGGTAGGGCTCTCAATAGTTCCCACATATCTTTTTCCGGGTTTCCACCCTGATCGTTCCCCCTCTGACTCCCATTTCCTCCATCTTGGGGGTTCTGCTGCTTGGGGAGAGAAATATGGTCATAATCGTGAAAAGACTGTCCAGGGTCTGTTTCCAAACTCGTTTGGGAGCTCTGTATCTCAACTATACCATTGCTAGGGGTCAGTTCTTCTCCTCTTGTCCTGAGTATCGTCCCCGTAGCCTGTGAGGCCTCTACTGTCCCCTCATTTACCTCTGTACCTTCAGACGCCTCCTCATCCTGTACAATTAGATCCCATTTCTTTATAATGGCTGATGAGATTCTTGTTCCGGGGTTTATACACTCTTGTCCCCCAGCCCCTACTTCCTCTCTTATACTCATGGGGCTCCCTCTACAACCCGGGCTAATTTCTTCCACAGCTTTCCTCCCCCTTCCTGCAGACGGAGATCCCTTACCGTGCGGTGTGGTGCCGTCTCCTGCTGTTGGGGTGTCTGCTTTCTTTTTCCCTGGAGTCCCATGTGCTGACCTCTCTGTAGGACCGCTGGTTTTCCTTGTATCTTGTCCCCCTGCTTTTCGTCCTCCTCCATCAGTGGCACGAGGGGACATATAGGCTCTTATACCATCTACTGAACTTCTACCTCGCCCCGCTGGTAGCATAGCGACTTGTCTGCGTGTGGTCATCTCCTCAGCTGTCTACGGTGCGACCGGACTCCGCTGTTCTCATCAAATTGTAAAGTTGACCTATAAGGGTGTGTAGTATCTACTGTTACTACCGATTCAGCGGTTCAGCTTTCAGCTCTGCTCTGCTGTACATTAGTTAGCTATCAATTCAGCCAGGGAACACGAGGGGGAGTGGGGCACTCACTCATCCACAATTCGGGGGTACAGAAAAGAGGATGGGGAGTTTCCAGCTGTCAATGGTTCAACGGTTCGGTGTTCAGCCAAGTTTACTATAGACAGCTTATTGTAGTGTCAGCCCCGGAGCTGGGGGGGGAGCGGGCACTCACTCCTGCACAGCCGGACACTCAGAAGAGGAGGGAGAATAGAATGTATCCAACTGTCAGTGGATCAGCCTTCGGAGGTTCAGTGTTCAGCTTGGCTCTGCTGTGGGTTTAACTAACGATTCAGTCCGGGAACACAGGAGGGAAGTGAAACACTTGCTCGTCCAAAGCACGGGGAAACAGGAGAGAGAGTGGAATATCTCCAGCTGTCAGTGGTTCGGTGGTTTGGCTTTCAACTGTGCTTTGCTATGCACAGCTGCTTGTAGTGTCTGCCCGGGAGCTCTAGGGGGGGGAGCGGGGCACTCTCTCGTACACGGCCGGCTGTGTGGGAGGGAAGAGAGAGTGGAGTGTGTCAGCTACTCGGCGTTCAACGGTTCAGTGATCAGCTGTTCCCATCCGGCTGCAGCATCAGCTGTGAACACGGGGAAAGGGAATAGAGCGTCTCCAGCAGCTAATGATTCAGCGTTCCAGCATTAATCTGTGCTCTGCTGTGTTCCTCTGATTGCAGCTTCGGCTCGGGAACACTGGGGGGGGGCGGAGCACTCACTCACACACGCTCACACCATCAGCTCCTGCTGCCACACTGCATCAATGCTTGACCTCACAAATGCGCTTCTAGTAGAATGGTCAAACATTCCTATAGACACACTCCTAAACCTTTTGGACAGCCTTCCCAGAAGAGTTGAAACTATTATAGCTGCAAAGGGTGGGCCAACTCAATACTGAACCCTACTGACCAAGATTGGGATGCCATTAAAGTTTATGTGCATGTAAAGGCAGGCGTCCCAATACTTACAATATAGTGTATATGTAGCGCTACCCCCATGAGGGGGTAAAAAGATACTTGACCCCAATGATTGCCCTGACCTTGCAAGTCTCCGACACTTCTGACACCTTGGGTTCAGACATTTCAATGATAGCAAATAAAATACACAGACACCTTAATTAAGACACAATAATCAAATAAGACTTAGTAGTTAACAGAATCAACAGCATGTGACTTAGGCGAGTATGGGCCTTTTATTAAATTCTTGACACAGAGAAACAGGTAAATTATGGATATAGTCCTCAGTAGAATAAAGAGCAGCAAGCAGTAACCTGACCAAGACCTAAGGCTGCAGGTTAGAAAAGGGAAGGAGAATGACCAGTTTTATGTCAGACTACTCCCTTTGCCTCCTGATGCCACAACCCCATTAAACACAAATACTCAATACTGTTCAATAAGTTGTGCACCAAAATATGTGACCTTGATCTCTAAGAAAATAGGTAATAGGGGCTGGTAAAATGCTCAGTGACCCTTATTGTGGGGGTGACAAAGGAGTCCTCTTGAAGCAGGTTTCTCTTATCTTCAGCTATCTCACATAAAGGGGCACAATGTAGCCTTTGGGTAATGACATCCAAACAGTACAGTAGTGGTTGCAAATGTCTTCTTGTAGTGCTTTAGTGAGAAAGGCAAAGTAAAGATGTCTGCATGCAGTGTCTTTGGGTGTAAAGTGGGGGGTGGGCATCCCCCCGCTCACCAATCTGGGTGTCACCAGGCTCTTTGAGATGGTGGGAAGATCATGAAGCAGGCTCCTGAAGATGTTGTGATTAGGGAACGGTACTTGGCTGCAAACCCCTCAGCATCGTAGCTTAGCTGGAGCTTTGATGCAGGTGATGGTGGTGACCTCCCGACTGTTGCCAGACTGACCAGAGACTGCAGATGACAGATGCGTTCACACTTGCCCGCCAGAGGCTTTCCCTCACTGCCTAGGCTGCAGCACTGGTTCGCACTCCTGCCCAACACAGGCTATTTATCACCTCTCCCAGCATTCTGTTCTCTGCCTCCCGCCGACTGGAACTTGTAGTCTACAATGAACAGTCCCCAGTGTAAGTCTGGGCTCCCTGGACTACATGTTCCAAGATCCTTCATTCTTCTGTAATTTTTCACTCACTCTGCATTCAGGATGTGATGAAGCAGAGTCCAGGCTGAGCACTAGGGGAAACAGCCTCCCTATGGAAGATGTTGTAAAGTGTTCAACGGATACAGCAGGCATTTTAGCCAGCTCCTGACTACATCCTCCACCCACTTGAAATCTTTGGTCCTCCAAAGAGATAGGACCTTTCACAAAGTACTATTTAACCAGTAGTTAATAATACAACTAACACACAAATTATAACAACATCAACCATAACTTAGATTTAACAAGTATCTGCATACTTCTGGATTTTGTTGAAACCATTTATAGACATTTTCAGTTAGCTCATAATCAGTTTGCTTACAGGCCAGGGCTATTGTCATGGCCCACCCAGTAGTGTCAGAGGGCAGATCAAGATCATCCCCTTCCCAATGTATAGTAGTGGGGTCTGGCATAGAGTTTGGTCTCTGGATTTTAGGAATCAGAGCTTTCTCCCAAAATGTCATAATTTGGTCTCTTAGGAGGGTTTATACTCCGCCTCAGTTTAATAGGCGAGAAATCTTCAGACACAGGAATAGAGTCTATATCCAGGTCCTCAGCACCAATGGGATTATGGGATTCCAATGAAGGATCAGCAAAATCAAACTCAAGGAGGGGAAGATCTGTAACTACAGTATTGGGCGGCACAGTGGTGCAGTGGTTAGCACTATCACCTAGCAGTAAAAAAGGGTCGCTGGTTCGAATCCCAACCACGACACTACCTGCCTGGAGTTTGCATGTTCTCCCTGTGCCTGCGTGGGTTTCCTCCGGGTACTCCGGTTTCCTCCCACACTCCAAAGACATGCTGGTAGGTTAATTGGCTTCTGTCCAAAATTGGCCCTAGTATATGAATGGGGACCTTGGATTGAGGGTAGGGACTGATGTGAGTGTGCAATGTACAGGGATGTACAGGGTTAGGGACAAGGGTCAGGGTTGTAGACACACACTCACTCAGGTTGAACTGGATAGACTGGTGTCTTTATTCAACCTTACTAACTATGTAACTATGTAACTATTGTCAGGTGCATGTGCATGACTTTCATGAGGTTACTCATCTGATAGTGGAACTCAAACTTCAGAGGAGTAGCCTGGTTCAGGTAGTAGTAGGTCTTCATAATTGAAGCTGACCAAATCTCCAACACACTTTTCAGTGGACAGACTAATGTTTTCAGTCTTGACTTCACTAACCCTTTCAGGTAGAGATAAAATCTCCACCCCTGGACTTGAAGAGCCCTCTCTTTCTCTTTCAGTGGTGCAAGGTCCAGAGTTAGTTTCTTGTGTTAGGGACCAGAACAATTGAGACACTATCTCTTCATCTTCACTGTCTTCATCTTCCACCACTGGAGGTGGATTTGGGCACGATAAGCGCAATCGGGTTCTGGGGGGTGTCAGTTCTCTACTTGGGGAAGTAGGCATCTCAGGCATTCAGACGGCATTGGAGAATGAGTGTAGGTGGTTCTGATGCCACATGCCTGCTTTTCCTTATGGGTGGATTTGATACACCGGTAGGCCAGGAAGTTGCTGACATATGACATAGGGTTGGGGTCGCCAACAGTCTGCTAACACATATTTTACAGGTATCCCTAAGTTCCTCAACAACACACGATCCCCACCTGGAGATCCTGCACCTGCACTTTTAAGTCAAAGTTTTTCTTATTTCTTTGCTCTCGGGTAGTAGCATTTTCTACTGCCTTCTCATAAGCTTGTTTCAGGTTTCTTAATAGTCTTTCCACATATCCCTTATAGGAATCCAAGGACACGTGATCAATGGATGTTCCAAAAGCCAGGTCAACTAGAATTCGAGCCTCTCTCCCGAACATCAGTCTGTAGGGGGAGTACCCAGTAGCATCATTCAACGTGCTATTGTAAGCATGAACTATGGCGGCAATGTGGTTTCCCCAATGCTGTTTATTCTCAGTAGGTAGGGTTCCTTACATGTTTAGTAGAGGTTGAACCTCTCTTGTCGGGAGTGTCCCTGTAGATAATTCAGAGAGGTTTTGGACTTCTTTATGCCCAACTATACATAGTTGGTGTACAAGTCTGCTTTCAAAGTCCCTGCCTTGATCAGGGTGTATCCGCATGCAGTGTTGGGAACGAACAGTTCAAGCCGAGCAAAAAGTTTGGCCCAAACATTGGCTGTTCACCCATTTTGGCAGGACGTTCAACTGTTTGTTTGCCCCCCCCCTTAATACCCCACAATGCACTGCACACTGCACAGTGCATTATAAGCCCTGATTGGCTGAAACAATAAAGGCTTTGCCCAATCAGGGCGCAAAGCACTGTCAGAGCCATAATTGGAGAAAGTCATGATGACTTTGCCCAAACATGGCTCATTACTAATAGACCCACACTATAAAAGTGTGATGTTGGACTGGAGATAGATAGAACAGGGTTCTGTTCATTGCTACTAGGGAGTTAGTGTGCTATAGTGTGCTATTGTTATTTTATTGTAAGTGTAGAGTGTCACTGTAGTGTGAATATAATGATAGTGCAGCGTCAGTGTAGTGCGTCCGTGCTTTTTTTTACTGTAATGTCAGTGTAGTGTGTCAGGGAGGGCAGTTTTACTGCAGTATATTGAAGTGCGTCAGTGCAGTTTTACTGCAGTATATTGTAATTCTTCAGTGCAGTTTCACTGCAGTATATTGTAGTGTGTCAATGCAGTTTTACCGCAGTATATTGATGTGCATTAGTGCAGTTTTACTGCAGTACATTGTGGTGTCTCAGTGCAGTTTTACTGCTGTATATTGTAGTGCGTCAGTGCAGTTTTACTGCAGTATTGTCACATACCTGGTCAGAGGCCGAAGTGCTGAGAGGACTTCCCTTGCAGCTGAGCACAAGGCACCCCTGAAAGTGGTGACAGGGTGTGCTATGCCCAAAACAGCAGGAGCTGCTAGCTGTGACAGGCTGAAGTGATGAAATTTCTGCTGGATAGCTGCTGGAGGAGCAGGATGCACTGCTGGGCAGGAGTCCCTCAGGTGTACCAGATGAGTCTTGGTACAAGGGAGAGCCGGAAGCATGGTCAGGAGTCAAGCCAGTAGTCATACACAGAATATCAGCCAGAGGTAAGGCAGCAAGCAGGGTCATGAGAAAGCCGGGGTCATACAATGGTAATCAGGCAGCAGCAGACTCCATAGAGCAAGCCAAGGTCATACACGGATCAGCAGGCAGGAGCAGAGTCAATGGAACAAGCCGAGGGTCAAAAGCCAGGAAAAGAGACAAGAAAGGTCAAAGACAAGCCAGGTTGGTAACAAGAAATCAAATTATAACAGGGACTCAGGAACACACGAGGAGAGGAACATCATCCAGCAACTTGTGGCTCAGCCTGCTGGCTTTAAATAGGGCACTGGATGCAAGGATCTTTCACGCAATGCACATGCATGAGCGATTGCATATAAAAGAGCGAACAAAAGTCCTGGATAGCTTAACTCCAATGTAAAAATGCATATAAAAGCAAAGGAGAAGGCCTTCAAAAAATACAAGGTTGAGGGATCATCCTCAGCATTCAGACTTTATAAAGAATGCAACAAGAAATGTAAGGGTGCAATTAGGATGACTAAGTTAGAACATGAAAGACACATAGTGGAGGAGAGCAAAAAAAATCCCAAGAAATTCTTTAAGTATGTAAACAGTAAAAAAGGGGGGACTGACCATATTGGCCCCATAAAGAATGAGGAAGGACATCTGGTTACAAAGGTTGGGGAGATGGCGGAGGTATTGAATTTATTCTTCTCCTCAGTCTTCACAAGGGAAACGGGGGCTTCAGTAACCAAAACTGCAGTGTTTATCCTCATGACACAACACAGGAAGCACCTCCATGGTTAACAGAGAACAGAATTAAAATTAGACTTGAGAAACCTAAAGTGGGAGTCCGGCGACCAATCTTCTTCTTTTTTTTTTTTTTCTAGGTAATTGAGACACTTTTGATAATCCCAAAATAATACTCAGAGTTTGGGTGTAATATTTCCGCCTCTGTCTGTTTTCGTACTGAAGAATAACTTAAAAAATGTGATGCTGGCTGTTTCCATCTTGCTTGTGGGCATGTGAAGCCCACAAGCATTGATTTCCGGGATGCGGTGAATGCTGTTCATTCACAACTTGTTCACGCGCATGATCATTGTTTCCACACTGAATCTTGGGAAGCCTGACACTAAGCTCCAAGGAGACAGTGCGCCGCCAGAAAAAGGCAATAAACATGCCTACTCCCATGGGAGGAGAGACAGGAAGTGCCACAATAAAGTACAATATAAAGGTAATTACAGCGATAAAAAATTATTTCGTGCGGCATTTGAACATCTATGCAATTAACTGAAGGGGGTAAGATTAAGTTAAAAATTTGAGTGGAACCCCACTTTAACATTAATAAATCACCGGGACCAGATGGCTTTCATCCGAGGTTACTTGGGGAACTCAGTCAAGTGAGTGCCAGACCGTTGTTCCTAATTTTTACAGACAGTCTACTGACTGGAATGGTACCAGCTGATTGGAAAAAAGCCAATGTAGCACCAATATTTAAAAAGGGCCCAAAATACATCCCTGGGAATTGCAGACCAGTTAGCCTAACATCAATAGTATGTAAACTCTTGGAGGGGATGATAAGGGACTATATACAAGATTTTAGTAATGAGAACGGTATCATTAGCAATAATCAGCATGGATTAATGAAGAATCGTTCTTGCCAAACCAATCTAATAACCTTCTATGAGGAGGTGAGTTGCCATCTAGATAAAGGAAGGCCCGTAGACATGGTGTATCTGGATTTTGCAAAACCATTTAACACAGTTCCCCCATAAATGTTTACTGTACAAAATAAGGTCCGTTGGCATGGACCATAGGGTGAGTACATGGATTTAAAACTGGCTACAAGGGCGAGTTCAGAGGGTGGTGATAAATGGGGAGTACTCAGAATGGTCAGGGGTGGGTAGTGGGGTTCCCCAGGGTTCTGTGCTGGGGCCAATCCTATTTGTTCATAAACGACCTGGAGGATTGGATAAACAGTTCAATCTCTGTATTTGCAGACGATACTAAGCTAAGCAGGGCAATCACTTCTCCGCAGGATGTGAAAACCTTGCAAAAAGATCTGAACAAATTAATGGGGTGGGCAACTACATGGCAAATGAGGTTCAATGTAGAAAAATGTAAAATAATGCATTTGGGTGGCAAAAATATGAATGCAATCTATACACTGGGGGGAGAACCTCTGGGGAAATCTAGGATGGAAAAGGACCTGGGGGTCCTAGTAGATGATAGGCTCAGCAATGACATGCAATGCCAAGCTGCTGCTAACAACTCAAACAGAATATTGGCATGCATTAAAAAGGGGATCAACTCCAGAGATAAAACGATAATTCTCCCACTCTACAAGACTCTGGTCTGGCCGCACCTAGAGTATGCTGTCTAGTTCTGGGCACCAGTCCTCAGGAAGAATGTACTGGAAATGGAGCAAGTGCAAAGAAGGGCAACAAAGCTAATAAAGGGTCTGGAGGATCTTGGTTATGAGGAAAGGTTGCAAGCACTGAACTTATTCTCTCTGGAGAAGAGATGCTTGAGAGGGGATATGATTTCAATTTACAAATACTGTACTGGTGACTAGGGATGAGCTTCGTGTTCGAGTCGAACCCATGTTCGACTCGAAAATCGGCTGTTCGGTCGTTCGCCGAATTACGAACGATATGGGCCGTTCACGCCAAATTCGTAGGGATGAGCCGAACACCCCCCAGTTCGGTTAGCACCAGAACCTGCGAACGGACCGAAAATTTGCACGAATGTTAGAACTCCATTGACGTCTAAGGGACTCGAATGTTCAAAATCAAATGTGCTCATTTTAAAGGCTAATTTGCATGGTATTGTCCTAAAAAGGGTTTGGGGACCCGGGTCATGCCCCAGGGGACATGTATAAATGCAAAAAAAACTTTTAAAAAACGCAGTTTTTTTGGGAGCAGTGATTTTAATGATGCTTAAAGTTAAAAAAAAGTCATTTAAAACTGTTTGCGGCTTTAATGTAATGTCGGGTCCTGGCAATATGGATGAAAATCAGTGAGACAAACAGCATGGGCAACCCCCAGTCCATTACCAGGCCCTTTGGGTCTTGTATGGATATGAAGGGGAGCCCTGCACCTAGATTTAAAAAAGGAAAGGCGTGGGGCCACCAGGCCCTATATACTCTGAACAGCAGTATACAGGCGGTGCAAGCAAGACAGGGACTGTAGGTTTGTTGTTAAGTAGAATCTGTTTGTAATTTTGAACTGGTACATTTTTAACGTGTTTAGCTTCAGCCAAAAAATCTATTTTAAGCTTTTTGGAAAACATAGGGAAGGGTTATCACTTGTGTGACATTTGTTTTGCTGTCTGTGCTCCTCTTCAGAAGATTTCACCTCACTTTTTGTCCCAATGACAAATGTTTTTTGAAAATTTGGGGTTTTTTGTGAAACAAGGATTGGTGATAAAGCATCAGTGGAAAGGAGAAACTTTTTTTCCCATATGAACTCTTACAGGAGAGAATTTTCGTTCCTAGGCAGGTGTTCTGTTGTCCTGTTGTCTCCTTCCGTTTGCAAGTAATGCCGCGTACACACGGTCGGACAATCCGCCCGTGTGTGGGCGCCGGCGGACTTTTTTGGCGGACTTTTTCTCAAAAGCCCGCCGGACCTAGATTTGAAACAAGTTTTAAATCTTTCCGTCGGACTCAGTTTCGGGCGGAAAGTCCGCTTGTGTGTGTGCTGGTCCGACGGAAAGCCCGCTCGTGTGTATGCTGGTCCGACGGACCAGATACGACACGAGGGCAGGGTATTGCATCTCACGCTCGCTGCAATAGGAAAAACAAATTTTCCTATTGTGGCGAGCGCGGAGCATACCAGGCCCTTAGGTCTGGTATGGATTATAAAGGGAAGCCCCTACGCCGAAAAAACGGCGTGGGGTCCCCCCTAAAATCCATACCAGACCCCGATCCGAGCACGCAGCCTGGCCGGTCAGGAAAGGGGGTGGGGACGAGCGAGCGCCCCCCCCTCCTGAACCGTACCAGGCCGCATGCCCTCAACATGGGGGGTGGGTGCTTTGGGGGAGGGGGGCGCCCTGCGGGGCCCCCCCCACCCCAAAGCACCTTGTCCCCATGTTGATGAGGACAAGGGCCTCTTCCCGACAACCCTGGCCGTTGGTTGTCGGGGTCTGCGGGCGGGGGGCTTATCGGAATCTGGGAGCCCCCTTTAATAAGGGGGGCCCCCAGATCCCGGCACCCCACCCTATGTGAATGAGTATGGGGTACATGGTACCCCTACCCATTCACCTAGGCAAAAAGTGGAAGTAATAAAACACACTACACAGGTTTTTAGGGGGCGTGGTCAACATCACCCAGTGACCACGCCCCCTAAAACGTCACAGTCCCAGCATGCCCAGGGACTGTGACATCAAAAGGGGGTGGGGTCTCCGCCTATATAAGTCACAACGCAGCCTTCGGAGAGCAGTCCAGCCGGAGAGAGCGTCGTGTCAACATCTGGAGAAGAGAAGAGAAGAGGCCCAGCAGCTCAGAAGTCCGGACCTCTGCTGGCAAGAGAGCTACCTGAAGACAGCAGAGGAGCCGGCCGAAGAACTGGAACACCGGGAGAAGAGAGCGGAGAAGAACCAACCGGACGCAGGGAGAAGATGAAGCGGAGGGACCCCCGAAGCCGGAAGAAGACCCCCGAAGCCGGAGGAAGACCCCCCCCCGGAGCTGTTTAATAAAATATTTTAAAAACCTGTGTAGTGTGTTTTATTACTTACACTTTTTGCCTAGGTGAATGGGTAGGGGTACCATGTACCCCATACTCATTCACATAGGGTGGGATGCCGGGATCTGGGGGCCCCCCTTATTAAAGGGGGCTCCCAGATTCCAATAAGCCCCCCGCCCGCAGACCCCGACAACCAACGGCCAGGGTTGTCGGGAAGAGGCCCTTGTCCTCATCAACATGGGGACAAGGTGCTTTGGGGTGGGGGGGGCCCCGCAGGGTGCCCCCCTCCCCCAAAGCACCCACCACCCATGTTGAGGGCATGCGGCCTGGTACGGTTCAGGAGGGGGGGCGCTCGCTCGTCCCCACCCCCTTTCCTGACCGGCCAGGCTGCGTGCTCGGATCGGGGTCTGGTATGGATTTTAGGGGGGGCCCCACGCCGTTTTTTCGGCGTAGGGGCTTCCCTTTATAATCCATACCAGATCTAAGGGCCTGGTATGCCCCGCAACGGGGCTCGCAAGGTGTCAATCTCGCCGATAAAAGTGGCAAGATTGACATCCTTTGCTAGTCCCGTCGCACCTGAGTCACGTTCAAAATGAACGGACTTGTCTGTGTGTGGGCAAGTCCGTTCATTCTGAAAGTCCGCCAGAACTCCGGCGAAAGTCCGTCGGAAAGACAGGCGGACTTAGCCCGCCGGTAAGTCCCGGCGTGTGTGGGCAAGTCCGCCTGTTTTAAAGTCCGGCGCACCTGGCGGACAAAGTCAGTCGGAAAGTGTGCCGGACCAAGTAGGATAGAAAGTCCGACCGTGTGTACGCGGCATAAGAGTCGTTTGTAAGTTGGATGTTTGAAAGTAGGGGCCTGCCCTATATACTCAGCAGAAATGTGGGCCTTAGGTGTTGTTGTGGCCACAACACTGTAAGCCCTCACAGGGCCCTGCTGTGAAATATTAGATCAAGAATTGTAATTACATGCCCCTGTTGAGCAGGGGCTGAAAAATTGGGCCTTAGGCACTGGTGCTGGTGCCACAACACTGCAACCCCTCACAGATACTCTAGTTGGAATGCAGAAACGAGCCCTGCTGCAAAGTCTCGCAAAAAAACTAACTTGTAGCATATTTAGCTGCCTGCGGTAGTGATAGGATCAGGAAAACACCACCAACCTTCGACAGGTAGCTTTAGGTGAACACTGTGCAGAGCTCGCAAAAAACTAACTTGTAGCTTATTTAGCTGCCTGCGGTAGTGATAGGATCAAGAAAACACCACCAACCTTCGACAGGTAGCTTTAGGTGAACACTGTGCAGAGCCGCAAAAAACGAACTTGTAGTTTTAGCTGTACACTGTGAGGAGGACGCACTACACTAACTTGTAGATTTAGCTGGACACTGTGCAGAGGTCGCACTACACTAACTTGTAGTTTTAGCTGAACACTGTTCAGAGGATGCACTACACTAACTTGTAGCTTTAGCTGAACACTGTGCAGAGGTCACACTAAACTAACTTGTAGTTTTAGCTGAACACTGTGAGGAGGACGCACTACACTAACTTGTAGCTTTAGCTGAACACTGTGCAGAGGTCGCACTACACTAACTTGTAGTTTTAGCTGAACACTGTGAGGAGGATGCACTACACTAACTTGTAGCTTCAGCTGAACACTGTGCAGAGATCGCACTACACTAACTTGTAGTTTTAGCTGAACACAGTGAGGAGGACGCACTACACCAACTTGTAGCTTTAGCTGAACACTGTGAGGAGGACACACTACACTAACTGTAAATAGTCTAGCTGCCTGACTGTGGTACTAATAGGATCAAAAGAACACCAGCAATTTTCTTCAGGTAGCTGTAAATACTGTAACAACACAAGCCTGCCTGACAGTAGGAAGATAACAGGAACAGATCTAGCTAAACTGAATACAGTATATATATATATATATATATACAACACCTGGGATGCATATATATACACAATACACTGTCAGTGCAGCTAACTCACTGACTTTCCTGCCTAATCTAGCTAACTCAAATGAAATTACACTGTCTATCTAAGCACGCTGGAACACACTACACAGTGCCGCCGTGCAGGCAGACTTATATAGTGTGGGGCGTGTTCTAAACCCCCTGAGCCATAATTGACCAAAGCCACCCTGGCTTTGGCCAATTACAGCTCTCTCTACTGACAGCGCTGTGATTGGCCAAGCAGGCGGGTCATAGTGCATGCTTGGCCAATCATCAGCCAGCAATGCACTGCGATCCCGCAGTGAATTATGGGCCGTGACGCGGCACACAAATTTGGTGCGAACGGCCCATAACGTTCGCAATTCGGCGAACGGTCAAACATGGGTTCGACTCGAACATGAAGCTCATCCCTAGTTATGAGTAGGGATGAGCCGAACACCCCCCTGTTCGGTTCGCACCAGAACATGCGAACAGGAAAAAAGTTTGTTCGAACACCATTAAAGTCTATGGGACACGAACATGAATAATCAAAAGTGCTAATTTTAAAGGCTTATATGAAAGTTATTGTCATAAAAAGTGTTTGGGGACCTGGGTCCTGCCCCAGGGGACATGGATCAATGCAAAAAAAAGTTTTAAAAACAGCCGTTTTTTCGGGAGCAGTGATTTTAATAATGCTTAAAGTCAAACAATAAAAGTGTAATATCCCTTTAAATTTCGTAGCTGGGGGGTGTCTAAAGTATGCCTGTAAAGGGGCGCATGTTTCCCGTGTTTAGAACAGTCTGACAGCAAAATGACATTTCAAAGAAAAAAAGTCATTTAAAACTACTCGCGGCTATTGCATTGCCCGTCCGACCATACACATAAAAGTTCATTGAAAAAAACGGCATGGGAATTCCCCACAGGGGAACCCCAAACCGAAATTTAAAAAAAAATGACGTGGGGGTCCCCCTAAATTCCATACCAGGCCCTTCAGGTCTGGTATGGATTTTAAGGGGAACCCAGTGCCAAAATAAAAAAAAAACGGCGTGGGGTCCCCCCAAAAATACAAACCAGACCCTTATCCGAGCACCCAACCTGGCAGGCCGCAGGAAAAGAGGGGGGGACGAGAGAGCGCCCCCCCTCCTGAACCGTACCAGGCCACATGCCCTCAACATTGGGAGGGTGCTTTGGGGTAGTCCCCCAAAACACCTTGTCCCCATGTTGATGAGGACAAAGGCCTCATCCCCACAACCCTGGCCGGTGATTGTGGGGGTCTGCGGGCGGGGGGCTTATCGTAATCTGGAAGCCCCCTTTAACAAGGGGACCCCCAGATCCCAGCCTCCCCTGTGTGAAATGGTAAGGGGGTACAAAAGTACCCCTACCATTTCACTAAAAACTGTCAAAAATGTTAAAAATGACAAGAGTTTTTGACAATTCCTTTTATTTAAATGCTTCTTCTTTCTTCTTTCTTCTATCTTCCTTCATCTTCTTCTTCTTCTGGCTCCTCTGGTTCTTCCTCCGGTGTTCTTGTCCAGCATCTCCTCAGCAATGCCTTCTATCTTCTTCTCATCGGGCCGCTCCGCATCCATGGCATGGGTGGAGGCTCCCGCTCATCTCTTCATCTTCTTCTCTTCTTCATCTTCTTCACTTCTTTATCTTACCATTTCACACAGGGGGGAGGGCCGGGATCTGGGGGTCTCCTTGTTAAAGGGGGCTTCCAGATTCCGATAAGCCCCCCACCTGCAGACCCCCACAACCATCGGCCAGGTTTGTGGGGATGAGGCCCTTGTCCTCATCAACATGGGGACAAGGTGTTTTGGGGGGCTACCCCAAAGCACCCTTCCAATGTTGAGGGCATGGTACAGTTCAGGAGGGGGGTGCTCTCGTCCCCCCCTCTTTTCCTGCGGCCTGCCAGGTTGCGTGCTTGGATAAGGGTCTGGTATGGATTTTTGGGGGGACCCCACGCCGTTTTTTTTTTTAATTTTGGCGCGGGGTTCCCCTTAAATCCATACCAGACCTGAAGGGTCTGGTATGGAATTTAGGGGGACCCCCTCATCATTTTTTTATTTTTTTTTGGTTCGGGGTTCCCCTGTGGGGAATTTCCATGCCATTTTTATCAATGAACTTTTATGTGTATTGTCGGACCAGCAATGCAATAGCCGCGAGTAGTTTTAAATTACTTTTTTCCTTTTAAATGTCATTTTGCTGTCAGACTGTTCTAAACATGGGAAACATGCGCCCCTTTACAGGCATACTATAGACACCCCCCAGCTACGAAATTTAAAGGAATATTACACTTATTATTGTTTGACTTTAAGCATTATTAAAATCACTGCTCCTGAAAAAACGGCCCTTTTTAAAACTTTTTTTGCATTGATCCATGTCCCCTGGGGCAGGACCCAGGTCCCCAAACACTTTTTATGACAATAACTTGCATATAAGCCTTTAAAATTAGCACTTTTGATTTCTCCCATAGACTTTTAAAGGGTGTTCCACGGCATTCGAATTTGCCGCGAACACCCCAAATTGTTTGCTGTTCGGCGAACTTGCGAACAGCCGATGTTCGAGTCGAACATGAGTTTGACTCGAACTCGAAGCTCATCCCTAGTTATGAGGAAAGGTTACGAGCACTGAACTAATTCTCTCTGGAGAAGAGACGCTTAAGAGGGGATATGATTTCAATATACAAATACCGTACTGGTGACCCTACAATAGAAATAAAACTTTTTTGCAGAAGAGAGTTTAACAAGACTCATGGCCACCCATTAAAATTAGAAGAAAAGAGGTTTAACCTTAACCATCTCAATACAGGGCATTTTAACCCCCCTTCCTGCCCAAGCCATTTTTCAGCTTTCAGCGCTGTCACAGTTTGAATGACAATTGCGTGGTCATGCAACACTGTACCCAAATGAAATTTTTATTATTTTTTTCCCCACATATAGAGCATTATTTTGATGGTATTTGATCACATCTGCGTTTTTTATTTTTTGCGCTAGAAACAAAAGAAGAGGGATAAGTTTGAAAAAAACACAATATTTTTTAATTTTTGTTATAATAAATATCCATTTTTAAAAAAAAAAAAAACAATTTTTTTCCTCAGTTTAAGCTGATACTTATTCTTCTACATATTTTCGGTTAAAAAAAACGCAATAAGCATATATTGATTGGTTTGCGCAAAAGTTATAGCGTCTACAAAATAGGGGATAGATTTATAGCATTTTTATTATTATTTTTTTTGTTTACTAGTCATGGCGGCGATCTGCGATTTTTTCTATGACTGCGATATTGTGGCGGACACATCAGACACTTTTGACACATTTTTGGGACCAATAACATTTATACAGCGATCCGTGCTATAAAAATGCACTGATTACTGGATAAATGTGACTGGCAGGGAAGGGGTTAACACTAGGGGGTGATCGAGGGGTTAACTGTGTTCCTAGGGAATGTTTCTAACTGAAGGGGGAGGGGACTCACAAGGGGAGGAGACAGATCTGTGTTGCTCTGTACTGAGAACACAGATCGGTCTCCTCTCCTCTCTGACAGGATGTGGATCTGTATGTTTACATACACAGATCCATGTCCTGCCGTGTTACCGGGCAATCGCGTGTGCCCGGCGGACATCGCAGCTGCCGGGCCCGTGCATCGGGTGCCCAGTGACACGGCGGACGCGTGCGATTGCCGGCGACGCGCGTGCGCCCCCTGGTGGGTAGGGAAGGCGAGGGCGTCATATGACGCCCTCCCAGAACAAAAGTCACGCCGCTTGGCTGTCATATGACAGCCGGCGGGCGGCAAGCGGTTAAACTACGTACAGGATTCTTTACTGTAAGAGCGGCAAGCATGTGGAATTCCCTTCCACAGGTGGTGGTCTCACTGGGGAGCAGCAATAGCTTCAAGAAACTTTTGGATAAGCACCTGAATGACCGCAACATACAGGGATATACAATGTAATACTGACATATAATCACACATAGGTTGGACTTGATGGACTTGTGTCTTTTTTCAACCTCACCTACTATGTAACTATATGTAACTATGAAATCATACAAACGCACCATCCTATATAGATTCTTACTGGCTAATAAATCTGGCTGTAGGCAAAAATTTGACTCACAATGGAATATATGGAACAACTGGTTTAAGTCACAATACCCAACAAGTACCCAAAACAGATAATAGTAATGTGTAAGACAGAGGTAGATTTGACACCTCATGGTCAAATATACTAGTTGATCAGATTATGGGTAAAAGGATCAAACAAATACTAAGGTTTTTTGATGATATTATATGGAAAGATATGGAAGTTATAAATAGTTGAAAGACCATTGAAGTCAAGATTAGTACTTAAAAATATCAGTAACAAGATCAAAGATCATCATCCAAAACTAAGGGATGCACTGGACAATTGTCTCAATGTAATCAACATAAAAACATTAAAATAATAATTTGGGAATAAAGAGAAAACAGAAAAGAGGGGGGCCAAAATATATCTGAGAAAGAGGAGTATAGTACTGAAATGATAAAGCCAACAGGACGAGTGTGTAATGTATATTGATGAGGGTTAGCATAGTGGCATAAAAAATGGCCAGTACTGAATGAAAAAAGTTAGTGGGATTGATAGAGTAATGAAGTGATAAACCAAATAGAGAAAGCACCAGTATTAAAACCCGAATTTAGTTGAACAAAGTTTTGAAAGTATCTAGACAAAGAGGTTGGTATGGAATGTATAATGTTATTACCTTCAGCAAGGAAAGATAGTGCAACAGTCACCCTCCGTCTCTGGCGTGTGACGTCACCGACCAGATGTGGACGTAATAGTGCCTATGCGCATGCGCGAGAGTCCCGCCTGGTCTCTCATATTACATCAACCACAATGCCAGGCGGCGAGCGGTAGGGGGGTGTGACCGGGGGCACAGACACGAGGAAGGAGAACCAAACAGGCACCACGCCCACCGGACAGCCCTCCCCACCACACCCCGAGGCAGAAGGGCAGTTGAAGGAGGAGAATAAAAATGAACCAAAGTCAATAATAAGGAACCAAACTCACCTGAGAATAGAAACAAAATCAATAATAAGGAACCAAACTCATCTGAGAATAGAGCAAAAGTCACTAATAAGGAACTAGAGTCTTATTAAAATGTATGTGACAAAATAAATCACCCCCAGGATATGGCATGCAGATAACAATGAAAATATTGTACATAAAAGCTATTTGTCCAGGCTGTCCAGAAGGGAAAAAAAAAGGCGTGAAAAATGTTAATTAGCTACTTCTGGACCGCCCCACACAGACATACTGCGTCCTGTATGTGATTTTGTGCAAAGGGCCTGGGGCACGCCACCGGCAACTTGCTCCATCTGTGATTGGACAGAGTGGGAGCCAATCAGCGAGGGCGGCGGACCTGATGTCCGCCGGCACCCCGCGATCATTCGTGAGAAATGCAGAACGGCAGTCTGCCTATGTAAACAAGGCAGACGACTGTTCTGTCAGAGGGGGAGATGTAGATCTTGTGTTTCTGTTAAGCAGGAACACAGATCTCTGTCTTCCCCAGTCAGAGCATTCCCCCCCACACAGTTACAAAGCACTCCCAGGGAACACAGTTAGCCCTTTAATCGCCCCTGATGTTAACTCCTTCCCTGCCAGTGTCATTGGTGCAGTGATGGTGCATTTTTTTTTAGCACTGATCACTGTTTTGGTGTCATCGGTCCCCAAAATGTGTCATTTAGTGTCAGATTTGTCTGCCGCAATGTCGCAGTCCCACTAAAAATCACTGATTGCTGCCATTACTATTAAAAAAAATTAAAAGTCCATAAATCTATCCCATAGTTTTTGTGCAAACCAATCAATATACACTTATTGTGATTTTTTTTTTTTTTTTTTTACCAAAAATATGTAGCAGATATGTATACATATTGGCCTAAACTGATGACTAAATTTGATTTTTTTTTACATTTACAAAATCAATTTTTTTGTTTATAGCGCAAACAATAAAAATGCCACCAAAAGAAAGCTCTATTTGTGGGAAAAAATTCACATCAATTTTATTTGGGTACAGCATTGCATGACCGCGCAATTGTCAGTTAACGTAACGCAGTGCCGTATCGCATAAAAATTGGCCTGGTCATGAAGGGGGGTAAACCTTCTGGGGCTGAAGTATTTAATGCAATTGCTGTAAATATCATTGTAATGGGTCATTCTAGGCCAAAATTACCCATTACTGTACCATTTACATCGTATGCATAAAAAATCTTGAATATGCTGATTTGCACCTTTTCAAGGATGCACGTGCAATTCAAGTGACAACAAGCGTAAACTTAAGAAAAAACAAAGAAATAATTACAGATTTCAACAGTCCTGATCTGCTGTTAATCTGTTGATTAATGTAATCGCTAGACATGTGCACTGCTGAAAAATGCATTGATTTTAGTTTCATTCGTTTTTTTTTTTTGTTTAATTTTTTCTTTCATTTTTCGGGTCATTCGTTATGATCATAATTCGTAAATTCAAAAATCCGAAAATAAGAAAGAAAATTTGAAAGAATAACTAACTATTAAATTATAGGTATTGGAATTTCCAATTTTCAAATTTGGCTGTTCGTGAACGTTACGATTACAAATTTATATGAAGTTATGCATTATCTGAAAAAACGACTGCCGCATCTAAACAAACAGAATGGAACAAATTAATAATAATAATAAAAATGTTTTATTATTATTTCTTATTAATTTGTTATCTTCCATGAAAAATTTACTGAGAAGTGCTAACAACACACTATTAATAAAGTGCAAAAATAACTTTTCAGTCCATAAAGTGTTGAAAAATCCCTGAGGAGTAGGGATGAGCCAAACACCCCCCGGTTTGATTCGCACCAGAACTTACGAACAGGCAAAAAAATTCATACGAACACGCAAACACCGTTAAAGTCTATGGAACACGAACATGAAAAACCAAAAGTGCTCATTTTAAAGGCTTATATGCAAGTTATTGTCATAAAAAGTGTTTGGGGACCCGGGTCCTGCCCCAGGAGACATGTATCAATGCAAAAAAAAGTTTTAAAAAGGACCTTTTTTTCGGGAGCAGTGATTTTAATAATGCTTAAAGTGAAACAATAAAAATATTCATTTAAATATTGTGCCTGGGGGATGTCCTTAGTATGCCTGTAAAGTGGCACATTTTTCCCGTGTTTAGAACAATACCACAGGTAATCGCGGCTGTAATGTATTGCAATATACATCCCGGCAATATAGATAAAAATAATTGAAAAAAACGGCATGCCCCCCAGTCCATTACTAGGCCCTTTTGGGTCTTGTATGTTAATTAAGGGGAACCCCGCACCCAAATAAAAAAAAGAAATGCATGAGGGTCCCCCCAAAATCCACGCCAGGCCCTTCAGGTCTAGTATGGATATTAAGGTGAACCTTGCGCCAACATTTAAAAAGAAAATGGTGTAGGGGTCCCCCCAAAATCCATACCAGGCCCTTCAGGTCTGGTATGGATTTTAAGGGGAACCCTGAGCCAAAATTTAAAAAAATATGGCGTAGGGGTCCCCCCCAAAATCCATATCAGACCCTTATCCGAGCACACAACCTGGCAGGTCGCAGGAAAAGGGGGGGGGAAGAGAGAGCGCCCTCCCTCCTGAACCGTACCAGGCCACATGCCCTCCCCCCAAAACACCTTGTCCCCATGTTGATGGGAACAAGGACCTCATCCCTAAAACCCTTGCCCGGTGGTTGTGGGTGTCTGCAGGCGGGGGGGCTTATCGGAATCGAAGATGTTTTTGACAAAACATGTTGGGCAGAGCTACGTGCTGATGTCATCGCGACAAGGACGGGTGTACATTTGTTTGCCGGCAAAGAGGTTCTTTATGCGGAGCCTTTTTCTTCCTATGCAAACTATGTGAAAATATACTAAATTTAAGTAACACCCTACACAACCCCCTACATTCCAGGCAACCCTGCCCCACGAGAGACTAAATTCACTCAGATAAAAGCCCCATGGGGTTTTGATAGAACAGGTACAAATATAATTGCAGACCCCAAAGCATTAGACATGAAAAAGTGCATCCTCGCACACCTGTAATGATAACTAGGCTAGGCTCTTACCCTGGAGCTAAAAAAGGGGACATCTAGAAGTGACAGTGGAAGTGTGAAAGGAATTCACTAGGACAAAGTATATGTCTTCCACACCTTCTATATCAAACTACACCTTAACCGCTAAGGTAGAAGGCCATAAAAACCAGGACACTAGGAGGCGGTAACAGGATTAACCAGACTTGTCAGACTTTCTCAAACTTTTTCAGGTATCCCCTGCTCAGATATGTGGCTTTGTAGAATGGAACCCCTTTTATTTACTAACCTTTTAACCATGATTGCCAGTAATTCATATGTGTTTGTAGTCCTGAAATTTTGGGAAAACAACCCCAGCAGGCCTCAAGAATGTATTTTGTAATTCTATGTTTTGGCAATGTGTTTGAGCTCTTTCACTTTGCAGAGCTTCTCGACTATGGAGGACCAATCCATCCGAGTTGGAGGCTATTTATTTAGAAACAATTATGGATTTTCTTATTCTCAACATAATATTTTTTCAATTTTTAATTGATTGCATATTTTTCAGTTTCATGTTCTTTTTTCTGGTAAGGAAAGTCCAAGTTCTGCAATTTCTCAGATAAGCTGGCAGAAATACATTTAAAGAATTAAGATTTTTTTAATTAAATCAGTTGAATTTCAAATCACACACGTGTTCCACGTATTAATCAAAATCATTGTATGACTTTTGCTGGGATTAATTAAATCTGGTGCCTTATCTGAGAAATATTTAGATTGTATTTTAGTTTTTTTCACGCAATGTTGCACAATGAGAAGAAAATCCTTTGCTCACCTTTAACATACTGAGTAGACCATATCTTTAAAAAAAGGCAGAGCCAAGTCATTCCTCCATCAATAGTGAAGAAACCTAAAAGAACATTGAGCTCCAGACTCAACAGTAACTGTGATTATGCAACATCCTCCAAGAACTGTAAAGAATATGTCTAGATAATGACTGCATCAATGTGTGTGTGTGTGGGAGTCCCAGGGGGACTTTTTAGGACAGACGTGACAGTGATTATAGAGGTCTGTCTGTGAGAAAAAGAAATGGTCTGTTCTCGAACTCCAGACTGAACAGTAACTGTGATTCTGGTGAGCATGCGAGAAAAAGGTGTAGTCCTTATCATTAAAATAAAATGTGCACCAGGTGTCTTGGTGGAGTGTCATCTTAAACAATTGTGTTTTTTTTTATATGGCTAAGTTCTCTATGGGCAAGACTAAGGTATTTAAAGTGGGGTTCCACCCAAAAAAACAAAAATACCTCAAAAATTCTAAAAAAAAAAAACAAAATATATGGATATTTTTTTTTTTCACTTACCTCTAAATGCCTGTTGCTAGGTGGTCCCTCGTAGTCTGCCCCTTCCTTTGCCTGGGCTGGTGACATCACTTCCCCCTCGGCACAGGAAGGGCTCCGCTCTGCTCCCTCCCTCCTGTCAATCATCTGGAACCCATTACAGGTCCCAGGTGATTGAGCGGCCAATCACGGTGCGCGGCGCCGCTCGCGCATGCGCAGTGGGTGCCAGGCTGTGAAGCCACAGCCCGGCGCCCACAGTTGAAATGCCGGCGCCGACGAGCGGAGGGGGGGGACGAGCCCTTGAAATTTTCCAAATTTTGTCATGTTAAAACCAAAAAGGTAAATTTGTTTTATTGGGATTTTATGTGATAGACCAACACAAAGTGGCACATTACTGTGAAGTGGAAGGAAAATGATAAATGGTTTTGCATATTTATTTGTAAAACATTTTGAAAAAGTGTGGCATGCATTTGTATGGCGTCCCCCTGAGTCAATACTTTGTAGAACTGCCTTTCGCTTCAATTACAGCTGCAAGTCTTTTTGGGGACGTCTCTACTAGCTTTGCACATCTAGAGAGAGACATTTTTGCCCATTCTTCTTTGCAAAATATCTCAAGCTCTGTCAGATTGGATGGAGAGCGTCCGTGAACAGCAATTTTCAAGTCTTACCACAGATTCTCAATTGGATTTAGGTCTGGACTTTGACTGGGCCATTCTAACACATAAATATGCTTTGATTTAAACCATTCCATTGTAGCTCTGGCTGTATGTTTAGGGTTGTTGTCCTCCTGGAAGGTGAACCTCTGCCCCAGATTCAAGTCTTTTGAAGACTCTAACAGGTTTTCTTCTAAGATTGCCCTGTATTTGGCTCCATCCATCTTCCCATCAACTCTGACCACCTTCCCTGTCCCTGCTGAAGAAAAGCATACCCACAACATGATGCTGCCACCACCATGTTTCACGGTTGGGATAGTGTGTTCAGGGTGATGTGCAGTGTTAGTTTTCTGCCACACATAGCGTTTTGCTTTTAGGCCAAAAAGTTCAACTTTGGTCTCATCTAACCAGAGCACCTTCTTCCACATGTTTGCTGTGTTCCCCACATGGCTTCTCACAAACTGCAAACTGAACTTTTTATGGCTTTCTTTCAAAAATGGCTTTCTTCTTGGCACTCCTCCATAAAGGTCAGATTTGTGGAGAGCACGACTAATAGTTGTCCTGTGGACAGATTATCCCACCTGAGCTGTGGATCTCTGCAGCTCCTCCAGAGATACCATGGGCCTCTTGGCTGCTTCTCTGAATAATGCTCTCCTTGCCCAGCCTGTCAGTTTAGGTGGACGGCCATGTCTTGGTAGGTTTGCAGTGCTCTGTGAGATGTTCAAAGCTTGGGATATTTTATTATAACCTAACCCTGCTTTAAACTTCTCCACAACCTTATCCCTGACCTGTCTGGTGTGTTCCTTGGCCTTCATGATGCTGTTTGTTCACTAAAGTTCTCTAACAAACCTCCTGAGGGCTTCACAGAACAGCTGTATTTATACTGAGAATAAATTACACACAGGGGGACTCTATTTACTCATTAGGTGACTAATTAGGCAGTTGGTTCCACTAGATTTTAGTTAAGGGTATCAGAGTAAAGGGGGCTGAATACAAATGCACGCCAAACTTTTCAGATATTTATTTGTAAAAAATGTTGAAAGCCATTTATCATTTTCCTTCTTCACAATTTTTCCTACTTCACAATTATGTGCCACTTTGTGTTGGTCTGTCACATAAAATCCCAATAAAATACATTTACGTTTTTGGTTGTAACATGACAAAATGTGGAAATATTCAAGGGGTAGGAATACATTTTCAAGGCACTGTACTAACTATAGACTTACTACCACTTTTTAATGTTTAGCTCTTCGGTTGGAATTTCTCTTATGGATTTCACCAGACATCATTTGTGCTATGATAGAAGATCGATATGTTTCAAGATGGTACAATGGCAAGATACCGGTAAGCTATAAGACATTAGAATTGTGTGTAAAAGATTAATATATCTATATTAATATTAAAAAAAAAAATATTAGACAAATGAACAAGTCAGTCAATAATTAGTTACCAAATGCTTGCAAACATCTATATCATTAGTTCTGACACGTTGTCCCTCGTGTATTTACATACTTTATGTTCAGAATAAAGTCACATCTGCTGAGAGGCTTCAATTGATTTGCAGGTGATTATTAAGAAACAAAGAGCTCATTACAAATAAACTAATTACTGAAAACTCACCTGGGAATTGAACTGATAATAGGGATCAAAGTCCTATTAAAACATTATGTATGTGACAAAGTAAATGACCCCCCCGGGACACAACACAGAGGTAACAGTATGCTTCATTAAAGTTGGATACTAGTGAGTGTAAACAAGAGAAGTTCTAATAGTTTTAAGCGTTACCAGTTATTCAAATTATAAGTGTCCTATTTTGACTAAACATGAATACATGAGAAACATTGTAATAAAACATTAAAACTATTAATAAAAACCTTATAAAGAGAAAAACAAAACAAACAATTTTTATGTATTTTCATCATTCTGTTTGTATCATTTATTTTTTAGTATCTTATTATTACTAAACATATGTAAAAATGATACAAAGACACTTAAAGGGGTTGTAAACCCTCGCCGTTTTTCACCTCAATGCATTCTATGCATTGAGGTGAAAAACCTTGTTTACAGCGCTCCCGAGCCCCCCTTATACTTACCCGAGCCCCGAAATTCACACGACGGGAATGAGCACACCAGCTCCGGCCAGTGTCTTGTGTCCTAAATGGATAGATTGATAGCAGCGCAGCCATTGGCTCCCGCTGCTGTCAATTAAATCCAATGACGTGGGCCCCGGGGGGTGGGGCCGAGTCCTACATGTGGCAAGGTAACCACTCCCAGGAGAGAGCTTCTCCTAGGGTGTTATACGATGTGGGGAGGAGCCGCTAGAGCAGCCGGGGGACCCCAGCAGACGAGGATCAGGGCCACTCTGTGCAAAACGAACTGCACAGTGGAGGTAAATATGATATGTTTGTTATTTAAAAAAAAAGCCTTACAATCACTTTAACTCTTAAAACTATGTTTACATGCTTCAAAACTATTCATATATTTGGTAATATTAAGAGTTAGTTCTCAAAACTATTTTTTAAGTGTCTTAACTCTTAATAATACCAAATATATGAATAGTTTTGAAGCACGTAAAAATAGTTTTAAGAGTTAAGTGCCTTGCAAAAGTATTCACCCCCCATGGCATTTTTCGTGTTTTGTTGCCTCACAACCTAGAATTACCATGGGTTGTTTGTGGATTTGCATCATTTAATTTACAGAACATGCCCACAACTTTGAATATATTTTTTTTTTATTGTGAAGCAAACAACAAATAGGACAAAATAACAGAAAAAGTCAATGTGCATAACTATTCACCCGCCTAAAGTCAATACATTTGTAGAGCCACCTTTTTGCGGCTATTACAGCTCCAAGTCGCTTTGGATAAGTCTCTATGAGCTCGCCACATCTTACCATTGGGATTGGAGAATACAGCAGGAAGGGCACTATGGGCACGACTGGCCTGTGTTTGTCTTCTTCTTGATGGCAGCGGGACTCTACTTGTGCTTGCCACCTCACCAGCTTGAACTGCACTTATGGGACTCGCCACGTCACCACGTGTTACTGCAGTGCTGGATGTATGACCAGGATGTACTAGGCTGCTGATGCTTGCCAGTTCACCAGAAAGATGAGCGGCGCTAGTACTGCTCTGCTCCATACGAGGGACCTGCGGTTTTTGCACCTCAACGACAGCAGAAGAACTGGGTACGCCTGACCTTAGCAGGGACCACAACTCCGTTGTCAGAGCTATCTGTCAGGGTGCCGTTGCTGTCTACAGGATCGTATTCTGCGCCTGAACCTGACAGATGGGTGACTTCCTCTTCACTCTCATGCTCAGAATCATGTAGGCCTCTTCACTAGTGTACCTTCGATTGGACATTTTGGCCTCTAAATTTACTGGTACAGCAGTGAGACTCACAGGAAAAAAAGCTTCTGACTGTCAGCGACTGCTTCAAACGCTACCAAAAAAACTGTTAGCGTTCGCAGGGATCAGGCCTGACTCTGTGAATGCTGCAGTTTTGTGTGTTGTGTTTTGTAAATGATAGTGATCTATTGATACTGCACTTGGGTGGGCTGGGCTGGGCTGGGCGGACGGGCAAAACGCAGGTGCTAGCAGGTATCTGGGCTGATCCTAACACTGCATTTTTGGGAACCCTAAACTTTTGGGGACACTAATATAGTTCTGATCAGATCAAAGATATCGATCCGTTTAGACACTATACTACTAAGGGAGGTGTATGGTGCGTGCGTGGGTGTTAGCACTACTGGCACTAATCTGACGCTGCCTGGGACAACGCAGACCCTATCTGACACTAAAACCTAACTGATATCACACACCGGGTGATCAGGGGTTAAACCTTTATTGGGCCATTATTGGGTACCCTAATGCTATAAAAAATAACTAACTAACCAGCCTCACCCGTAACACTAATACGGTGATCACTGGTGACGGTGTGATCAAGGGGTCAAACCTTTATTAGGGGAGTTTAGGGGGGCTCCCTAGACCTAACGCTGATTGGTGTCACAAATGACACCAGTACAGTGATCAAAGAAAAATATGAAAACTGCACTGGGTGACACAGTGACAGGGAGTGAAGGGGTTAACTGGGGGGGGTGATCGGGGGGTGAAATGTGTGCCTATGTGTTCTGTGTCAGTGTAGTGTTGGTGCAACTCACGTTTGGATGTCCTCTCTCCTCTCTATGGAATGGAAAATAGTTCCACGAGGGGAGATGACATCACTTCCTCTGCCTGTATTTACACTTACACAGATAGGGGAGGATTTCATTTGTCAGAACCGATCAGCAGGTCCAGGCCAGAAATCATTGGCCTGGGCCTGGAGACTGATCGGTTCTGAAACTAATCAGTTTGTCGCAGCTGCCGTAAGGTAACGTCGCTTCCCTACCCGTGCATTTCTGCCGCACTAAAACTGCGGCGGCTGGTTGAGAAGCAGTTAAAGGAGAATTATACAAAAAAAAAAGATTAGTTAAACCCACAAGTGCTTTTTTTTACCACTACTATTGGCTTATGAAATTTACAAATGCAGCAATTTAGAAATTGGATGAAAGGTTTAGCACTGGGAAACACTTTTTGAAAGATAAATAGTGAATTTTATATGCAACTATTTAGATCAGACCAAAGGGAGAACACCAGAAGTGCCACTTTTGGCAGTGCAGTATTAAAAGCAACTTTAATGGCAAGGCATCAGAGACGAACGGCCAGAAATAAAAATAAAAAAAATAATAATATAAATAATAATAAAAATAAAAATGAATATAAAAATAAAGGGAAAAGCATACATTCAGGCATATTCTCAAGGCTCACCCCTGATTTACAACTACCAAAGTATATTACTCTTGAAAGTTCTTGTACCTCCAGTGCCTGATTTATTACACCAATCCCCGTTTTGATGCAGCTTACAATTCTGATTTTGTTATCAAATGGTGGCAAGATAATACCCACATCCTGAATGCATATTCACTAATGCTCTTAAAAAAAAAAAACAGATCCTCGGAACATGTCCTTGTCCTGTACTCCTGCAAATACTCATTGGCTACCTGCTGATGCAAGTGCAGCCTTTGCAACATGGTCAAGGTTGAGTGTTCGTGAAGAGTTGATAGAATCTCAGCCCCAGTGTGGAACCTGTTGCCCACACTGCAATGGTTAACTGCTCATTTTGTCTAAGGGAGAGAAGAAGCGCTTCTACTTAATTGATCCTCTACTCCTCCAGCAGATGGCACTCTCTGCTCTAGAGGTGGACTGTCCCTTGGTGTCCTCACAACCTGAACTGGCCTTGTTTATGTCAGGATATCATAGAGCACATGGATACATAGAGCACCTCTGAACCCTGCAATCTATACGTAGCACACTCCTTAACCTCACACTTTGTACAAGGTTTTTCTGCTTACACTTATGTGATATAACAGACTTTTGGCTATTTTTAAGCCATTCAGCTTTAATGGAGAAGTAACAATCTAGAAATAGCGGCAATAGCGACATATTTAAAAAAAATATTCAATGCACATTACCTATTTATTTTTATGTAGGGTTACATAAACAGTTTATGTTTTTAGAATTACTGGGCCAATCTAATGTAATCTACAATGGCATTGTGACTTTTTCAGTGAACACCACTCAACATGATCAGCCAAAGCCAACCAGCAAGAACTATGTTGGGGCTTTCCTGAAGAGAGATCCCACAAGGCAGGGGAGGAAGAAACCTAATGGCCACACATTCTCCTCTCAGACTTCGGGCTAGGCCTAAAGACCCACACTTCATCCGTGAGTCAAAGGAAAAACACACATACAAAATGCAGTGACTAACACGTAGAAAGTGAATGAATTAAAAAAAAAAAAGAAAGATGATAATGATAAAGGACAATGACAAGGTTTTGCGGCCTGGTAACCAGAAATTCTTTGGTAAAAAAAAAAAAAAAACAGGCAGTGTTGTGTCCTAGTGCTCATTTTCACAGTGGGGTCTCAAACCCATAGTGATACTCAGAGCACCCCCAGGTTACAGGTCCCAAGCAGCATTTGCCACAGTGGACTTTCGGCCTTCCCAGCCCTCAGCCAGAAAAGGTAGCACTGTACAAATTTTGTCTAAGGGAGAGAAGAAGCGCTTCTACTTAATTGATCCTCTGCTCCTCCAGCAGATGGCACTCCCTGCTCTAGAGGTGGACTGTCCCTTGGTGTCCTCACAACCTGAACTGGCCTTGTTTATGTCAGGATATCATAGAGCACATGGATACATAGAGCACCTCTGAACCCTGCAATCTATACGTAGCGCACTCCTTAACCTCACACTTTGTACAAGGTTTTTCTGCTTACACTTATGTGATATAACATACTTTTGGCTACTTTTATGCCATTCAGCTTTAATGGAGAAGTAACAATCTAGAAATAGCGGCAATAGCGACATATTTAAAAAAAATATTCAATGCACATTACCTATTTATTTTTATGTAGGGTTACATAAACAGTTTATGTTTGTAGAATTACCGGGCCAATCTAATGTAATCTACAATGGCATTGTGACTTTTTCAGTGAACACCACTCAACATGATCAGCCAAAGCCAACCAGCAAGAACTATGTTGGGGCTCTCCTGAAGAGAGATCCCCCAAAGCAGGGGAGGAAGAAACCTAATGGCCACACATTCTCCTCTCAGACTTCGGGCTAGGCCTAAAGACCCACACTTCATCTGTGAGTCAAAGGAAAAACACACATACAAAATGCAGTGACTAACACGTAGAAAGTGAATGAATTAAAAAAAAAAAAAAAAGATGATAATGATAAAGGACAATGACAAGGTTTTGCGGCCTGGTAACCAGAAATTCTTTGGTAAAAAAAAAAATAAAAAACAGGCAGTGTTGTATCCTAGTGCTTTTTTTCACAGTGGGGTCTCAAACCCATAGTGATACTCAGAGCACCCCCAGGTTACCACTCCCAAGCAGCATTTGCCACAGTGGGCTTTCGGCCTTCCCAGCCCTCAGCCAGAAAAGGTAGCACTGTACAAATCAAGATGCACTGGGCCCCTCAGGATTCCTCCACACTAGGGGAGTACTACCGACCTCCACCTTAATTAATTGAATTCCTTCCTTTGAGGAAGAGCCTTCAGGACCCCATCATACCAGCAGGAATACTATACAGCCAGTCACCCCATCCAAAATGATAGAATGAGAGCAGAAAACCACTAACTGTAAAGTTACGATGTTACGTGTACCTGAGGCTCAGAGAAAAGACATTTCAGAAGAAGTACAGAAAATGTTGGCTTCTGGAGATATGGAGGAATCTAACAGTAAATGGGGTTATGGAGAATTCTAAAAGAAAATTGGGTTATCGAAAAACAACAACAAATGAGGTTATGGAGGAATCTAACAGCTAATGGGGTTATGGAGGAATCTAACAGAAAAAAGGGTTATGTGGGAATCAAACAGCTAATAGGATTATGGAGGAATCTAAGGCAAATGGGGTTATGGAGGAATCCAAAATGGGGTTGTGAAAGAATCTAACAGCAACTGGTTAGGTCCCGTAGCCCGTAGTGGTCATCTCCAAGCCGGATGGTAGCCAAAGGAAGGTTCTGCAATGACTTAAAGAAACTAAATTAAATATCCAAACTTGATACTTATCCCATACCCATAGTGGATGAGTTTATAGAAAAGTGGGGGTCCCACCAGGTACACCGCCACCCTTGGTCATTCTGATGGGTATTGGCAGGTTCCCTTAAAAGCCAAGAGAAATGAAAATACTTTTGTGACACCAGATGGTCTGTGCCAGTTTGTGGTCCTATCTTTTGGCTTACATGAGGCCCTGACCTCATTTATAAAAAATGTGCACCCCGTTCCTAAGATATGATTTGGCATATCTCGGTGTTGCTGTTTTTAGTTTTGACAGGGATTCCTATCTGCAGGAGGTTCAGGCAGTTCTAGATTCCACACATTAAACCACATTACCAGCCAATTCAACAAAATGAGTGATAGGTCTGCAAGAAGCCCAGTATCTGGACTACAACATTGGGCTGGAGGGGGGCTCATAAATCATTAAACGGACTCAAACAATTAAAAGTTGGTCCCCGTTATTGTAAAAAAACAGGTTAGAGCCTTCCTTTATTTCAGTCTAAAAATTGTATATTTATTTTTTTGATGTTGTAAAGAATAATAACAATCTAATGATCTGCTTTGGGAAATGAATCCCACAGGGATAAATCAGTAAACTAGCTGATCACAAACGTATAAAAAGGTTGAGAAGAATCCATAAGATGGAACCCTAAGAGAGACCTCTGCCGGGGCATGGAGGTCCATGGAACATGGAGAATGACACATTCAGTGTTATAACACAGATCATCGTATTCCCAGGACGAATGGTGAGAAAAACAATATTCCACTTGTATCATTAATGATGACATTCTATAGACAGCTGAGATCTGACATACAGAATGATTTATGATTGTTTTACTGATTGATGTTTTATCATTTGTTATCAGTTTGTTATAACGGAGGTCCTTACAGGGACACAAAACGCAATTTACATCATCTTCATAATGTGCTTTATGTACAGGAGATGTAATGATGTCTGAGGAGGAATATGGAACATCTTCAGGAGATTCTTATCATAGAAAACATTGAAAATATTATTCTCTGATATATCACCTTCATTATTAAACACAAAGATTATTCTCCATAGAACTCCGGGGTCCAACCTCAGGATCTTTGGTAGATCCTGTGCAGCTGTCAGATCTGGAAAGTTATTAGTAGAAGTATTGATTTGTAATGGGGCTGTAATGGCAGTGATCTCTAGCAGTCTCATTTAACGTCTCCAACCACCTTTGTACTGTATCTGCAGTCTCTGATCATTTGTTGTAGTGTGTCTGCAGTCTCTGATCATTTGTTATAGTGTGTCTGCAGTCTCTGATCATTTGTTGTAGTATTTCCGCAATCTCTGATCATTTGTTGTAGTGTGTCTGCAGTCTCTGATCATTTGTCTCTCCCATTGTGTGCCTCCTAGGTGTGCATTTCTATTGTTAATTGAGTCACCTATTATTTATGTCAGTCACATCTCCAAGAAATGATCAGAAAAATATTATGTCCACTTTACCTTGTTATCAAACCATTGTGGGATGTTATATGTTTATGTTGATTAGTTTACTTAAATTTAGTTTATGTTGGCTGTTCCTTAGCTATGCTAATTAAATTCCTGTTTACAGTTTGTATTGTTAGGTTCTACCTTGTCCTGTGTGCTATATACAGTATCTCACAAAAGTGAGTACACCCCTCACTTTTTGTAAATATTTTATTATATCTTTTCATGTGACAACACTGAAGAAATGACACTTTGCTACAATGTAAAGTAGTGAGTGTACAGCTTGTATAACAGTGTAAATTTGCTGCCCCCTCAAAATAACTCAACACACAGCCATTAATGTCTAAACCATTGGCAACAAAAGGGACTACACCCCTAAGTGAAAATGTCCAAATTGGGCCCAATTAGCCATTTTCCACCCATGGTGTAATTTGACTCAATAGTGTTACAAGGTCCCAGGTGTGAATGGGGTGCAGGTGTGTTAAATTTGGTGTTATCGCTCTCACTCTCTCATACTGGTCATTGGACGTTCAACATGGCACCTAATGGCAAAGAACTCTGAGGATCTGAAAAAAAGAATTGTTGCTCTACATAAAAATGACCTAGGCTATAAGAAGATTGCCAAGACCTTGAAACTGAGCTGCAGCATGGTGGCCAAGACCATACAGCGGTTTAACGGGACAGGTTGCAGTCAGAACAGGCCCTCGCCATGGTCGACCAAAGAAGTTGAGTGCACATGCTCAGCGTCATATCCAGAGGGTGGGCCAACTCAATATTGAACCCTATGGACTAAGACTGGGATGCCATTAACCACTTTCAGCCCAATCACGTCATATGATGTCATTGACTTTGAGTGGGGATATCTGAATGATGCCTGCAGATGCAGACATCATTCAGATATCATCATTTTCTGCTGGTGATTCTGTCCACCGTAAGAACAATCATAGCAGTTCAGCCACTTGATCGTTCTTACAGGTGGCAGGAGGGCAAATCCCCTCTTCCCACCGCTTCTCCAGGCTCACCCGTACGATCGGCGAACCGGAGAAAGAATCCGCCACCGCCGGAAGTTGTTCATAGAGATTTCCAGGGACCAGATGGTCCCCAGTCATCTCTATGTCCTTCGGAGGCCCGGGCGTGACATTATGACCTCGCTGGAAGTAAACAAAGCCAAGAACTCTGCTAGAAAGAAAGAGATCATTCTTTTTTTATCTCAATCTTTCCAGCCTGGAGGAGAGATCTGGGGTCTTATAAACCCCACATCTCTCCATAAAGATGACCTGTCACGCACCATTCCTATTAAAAGGGATGTTTACATTCCTTGTAATTGAAATAAAAGTAATAAAAAAAAACAATTGAAGAGAAAAGGTAAAAAAAATAAATTTAAGTAAAATAAACAAAAAAAATAAAAAATTAAGCTCCCCGTCCCCGTGTGCTCACGCACAGAAGCGAACGCACATGTAAGTCACGCCTGCATACGTACTCGGCGTTAAAATCACACATGTGAGGTATTTCCACATGCATAAATGAGAGCAACAATTCTAGCACTAAACACTAAAAGTGTCGCCTATGGAGATTGTGAAGTACCTAAATTTGGCACAATTCCACAATTATGCGCACTTTTGAAGCATGACAAGTTAGGTAGCTATTTACTCGGCGTAACATCATCTTTCACATTATACAAAAAAATTGGGCTACTGTAACTTTACTGTTTTGTTATTTTTTTATACATTAACATGTTTTTTTTTCCCAAAAAATGCGTTTGAAAAATTGCTGCGCAAATACCGCATGACTTAAAAAGTTGCAACGACTGACATTTTATTCACTAGAATCTCTGCTAAAAAAAAAAAAACATATAATGTTTTGGGGCTCTGAGTAATTTTCTAGCAAAAAATTATGATTTTTACATGTAGGAGAGGAGTGCCAGAAAAGGCAGGTGTCCCAAAACTTTTGGTTTTATGCCCCGTACACACAGTCGGATTTTCCAACGGAAAATGTGCGATCGGAGCGTGTTGTCGGAAATTCCGACCGTGTGTGGGCTCCATCGGACATTTTCCATCGGATTTTCCGACACACAAAGTTTGAGAGTTTGCTATAAAATTTTCCAACAACAAAATCCGTTGTCGGAAATTCCGATCGTGTGTACACAAACCTGACACACAAAGTGCCACGCATGCTCAGAATAAATTAAGAAACGAAAGCTATTGGCTATTGCCCCGTTTATAGTCCCGATGTACGTGTTTTACGTCACCACGTTCAGAACGATCGGGTTTTCCGACAACTTTGTGTGACCATGTGTATGCAAGACAAGTTCGAGCCAACATCCGTCGGAAAAAATCCATGGATTTTGTTGTCGGAATGTCCGATCAATGTCTGATTGTGTGTACGGGGCTTTAGAGTGTATATATAACATTTTTTTTTAAATTACTGACACCTATTCATGTTTTTTGCCACTACTCATTTTACCCCTTCCCAATACTTTACTGCTTCTGGGGAGGTGCAGTGTGGTGCGTGGGAGTAAACACTCAGAGCCCAGTTGCAGAAAACAGAACTTGTTATAAGGTTAAAGCTCAGCAATTCACAACAAGCCTGGCGGGGAGGTGCCTGACTGGGAACACAAGAACAGTGGTTGCAGAGCAGGTCTCAGATGTGCTGACCGTGACTGTCTTGGGGACCGGAATGAGGCCAGGCTAGTCCGTGCCCAAAGGGAAAGTTTTCCAGGAAGTATGGTGTGTCCCTATACTTTCTCTTCTTGTCAGGAATCTCTCCCTGCTGCTAATTACTGGCCCTGTCAGACAGGTGATCTGTCCCTGCACTACCCACTTGTGAAATGCGTGCCAAGCCCTGGAGCGGCCTTAAATAGGCTCTGTTTGACTCAAGATGGCTGCCAGAGTCACATGGGGTGGCAGTATAGAATTGGATGGCTACCCCAGTGACCCAGGAAATTACAGTGCAACCATTTTCTTCTTGACTTCCCCTCCAACTGCAATTGTGCTGTGGTCGAGCGCTACCTACAGTGGAGAAAATAGACTGCACCCACCTACACTCCCCCTCCCCCTTTGACAGATGTTGTCCTCAGCATCACAACATGGTACAGAACAACAGGAGAAATGTAATCAACATGGTAAAGGCACAACAGGAAAAAGTTTAAATAACATATTCACAGTACTTTACAGGAAGCTGCCTGTGGTTAGACTGCAAAGGGCCGTGGACATTAGTGTTCTCTGTGGAGTCACATTGCAAGTAATCATTTTCTAATTTTCCGATTGTGACCCTGGGGCTGTAGGTGGATGGGGGTCAATGGGGTCCTCCTTACCCCCTTCACCCAGGCCCCAGACTGACTCCTCAATCATGTCTAGACAGTCTGTGGAACTCACAGGAGTGGCTGGGCTGTCCGTGGTCACTGTACTGGGGCTTACTGCTTCCAAATCAGGAAAGGCTGGAGGCTCAAGCAAAAGCGGAGGCAGGTACCATTCAACAGGGACTTCCTGCACAGGTGGAACATCCAGTGTCAAACATTTCTCTATCTCCTGCTGGTTTGGTGGAACAATCGCCACTAAGCTCACAGGTTTGCAGTGGAGATGTCCCTTGACGGGATTAGTCCTTCTATGATCACATTATATGCTGAAGTTGGAGGAAAGAGTTGTTGTTTCAAGGATCCAGTTTACTGCCTTGCTCATTCTTGGTATTTTTCACCAACACCCAGTCCAGATGCTTAACATGGTCTTTCAAGGTCTTGTAGAATATGATAATGTTGTCCAAGTAGACTAGCACAGTCTCAAAGTTGAAATCTCCCAAGCTACTCTCCATTAAGCACTAAAAAGTGCTAGGAGCATTAGCCTGAAGGGCATGCTGTTAAATTCAAACAGGCCCAGTGGTGTAATGAAGGCAGTCTTTTTGCAATCTTGAATCTTGCCAGTAGCCACTCACCAAGGCAAGGGTGGAGAAGTACTTGGCTTGGCCCAGTACCATAAGTGATTCCTCTACCTGGGGCAAAGGGTAGGCATCCTTGTGGGTACATGTATTTAACCTCTGGTAATCCACACAGAATCACAGACTTCCATCCTTCTTGTGGACCACAGGAGCAGCCCAAAGACTACGGCTCTTTCGAATCACCCCACTTTGCAACATGTTGCAAAGTAGACCTTTGACCTCCAGTCACAGCACTGGGGGAATCTGACAGTATCACACCCTGATGGGTGGAGTGTTCCCCATATAGATTAGGTGGTCAATGGCCTCTGCTGCCAGCCTGGAAGACTACAGATACATAAAGACTATTAGGTGCTTTTCCAGCAGTTAGTGAAGCAGCTGTTGTTGTGGCAGTGGGTAGTCTCAGAAGGAAATGTCCAGTTGTTCTAGCAATAGTATTGAAACTCATCCATCAAAGCCATGGCTGCCTGTAGAGGGGCACATTTGGCTTCTACCCTGGTCTGAGCCTTCGAGATACATTGCTGAGGCTCTACGTACAGGTCTGTTAGGGTGGCATGGTTGGGGAGTGTAATTGGGGTCGTCCCCATGTTGATGAGTTGCAACAGGACCTTCCCTTTGTGGCCTTGGACAGAGTACAAGCAACCCACCAGTCCCTGAGTCTTTGCGGGGTTCCACCATTACGGTGACCCCTTAAAGGGGTGCCAGGAGAAATTTTTACTTGGGAGGTGTGCAGACAACCCACCACCTGTACAGGCTGTTTCCTCGCTGCTCTTTGTTAAGCCTCATAGGCCAGTATCACGTTGAGCCACACAGCTTGCAAACCACAGCCCTACGCACGCCGACCAGAATGCTTATTTTTAGCCAGTAAGCGGGGGATGTCAAAATCCTTCAGGATGTTCATACCTAGGACAATAGGCGCAGCTGAACCTACTGATCCACAAGTCACCATCACCCATACTTGATACACCACCTGGTCAATGATCTGGATCTTCACCTAGGTTTGCACTTTCTACTATGATAGGCAAGTTGTTGGCTGCCTTGAGGGATAGCAAAGAAGGGTCCAATTGGTCTTGTGTCCAGAACCACTTGGTGCAGAAGTCATACTTCATGACAGTGACCTCTGAACCGGTATCAATCAGGCATGGGACCTCTGGTCTATTAACTAGGGCTGTCACCACAGGACTAGGTGTGACCACAGACCAGTTTGCTGGGACCTTGTGCAGACTGTCCTAGGTGTCGTCCCTCTACCCCAGAGGCCACTCGTTTAAAGTGGTTCTAAAGGCAGAAGTTTTTTTTATCTTAATGCATTCTTTGCATTAAGATAAAAAACATGTGAGCAGCAGCCCCCCTCAGGCCCCCTAATGCTTAGCTAAGCCCGTCTACATCCAGCGATGTTGCAGGAGAGACTAAGCTGCCCGGGACTCTCCCTCCTCATTGGCCGAGACAGCAGCGGAGCACCATTGGCTCCCGCTGCTGTCAATTAAAGGCAGTGAGCCAATGAGGAGAGAGAGGGGGCGGGTCCTAGCCACAGCTCCATGACTGAATAAACACACGAAGCTGCAACTCAGCAAGCTGCTTGCTGTGGGGACACTCAACAGGGAGAGGGGCCAGGAGTGCCGAAGAGGGACCCGATAAGAAGAGGATCTGGGCTGCTCTGTGCAAAACCACTGCACAGAGCAGGTAACGGCAGTTTGGGTGTGCTTTTGATTTAGCTCAGCCACAGTTCTTAGCTATGTGTTCTAAGTGGCTGCATCGCCAACATTTACGGTCCTCTTCTTTGTCCCACCCTTAGTGGGAGAGGCCAAATCCTGTTTGATTGAGGACATTTCTTGTTTCAGGAAGGCCACGTCAAGGGTGAGTTCCCTCAATACTGTGTGTGGGGCTGACAGAGGCGAAGAAGCTAGGGCTTCCTCTTTGAAGTGCAATAGGTCATTTTTGTCACTGCCACAGTTGCCCCTTCCCTAGGCGTTTCCAAAGATTCTATAGTGCTACCGCAAAGTGAATGAGGCTCTCATCCTCTTGCTGCCTCCAGACAAGGAATCTTCACCTCAACTCTGGAACTATCAAATTTCCCCCAAACAAGCCCTTCAGATGCTCCACAATTTGTTCCAGGGTGGCCCAATCCTTTTCTTGCAGTGCCAACACCAGTCTGTGGGCATCATCCTCCAAGGAGTTAATAGCCAGCTCCTTGATCAGCCGGGCGGGAACCTGATACAGACATGTAGCACTTTTGAATCTCTCCTCCCACTCAGCCAGGGCCAATTCTAGCTGTGCCATGATGGTTTCCTTTTGCACCCGCTGCAAGAAAGACATACTGTATCCTGCCGACTGCTGCCAGGTGTGAGGAGGTGCAGCATGGTGCGGATGCAGTAAACACTCAGAGTGAAGTTGCAGAGAACATAACTTGTATTAATGTTAAAGTTCAGCAATTCACAACAAGCCAGGCGGGAAGGCATCTGACCTGGAACACTCAAAGAATGCAACAGTGCAGAGCAGAGCAGGGCTTGGATGTATCGACAGTGTCTGTCTTGAGGGGCGGAATGCGACCTGGAAGCTCCATGCCCAAAGAGGTAGGTCTCCAGGAAGGATGGTATGTCCCTATCCTTTCCCTACTCATCCAGAACCTCTCCCTGCCTTAACCCTTTACTACCGATGCTATAGCCAAAATATGGCTACAGCGCAGGCTTAATTTGCCAGGGGGGCATCCATGGATGTCCACCTATGAGTGGGAGCGGCAATGTGCTTTGTGATCGCTGAGTACTTTAGACTCAGATGATCACAGATTTGGGTAAAGGGCCACTCACAGCAGCGCTTCACCATGTGATCAGCTGTCAGTCAATGACAGCTGATCACGGATGTCAACACAAGCCAGTTATTGGCTTTTCCTTCCTCACTCTAACAGCATGAGGAGAGAAGGAGAGAGCTGATAACTGGCTTTTGTTAAAGGGACATCGACACTGATAATCAGGGCACTGATTATCAGTGCAGTCCCAACAGTGCCCACCAGTGTTGCCATTCAGTGCCAATCATTGTCACTTATCAGTGCTGCCTATCAGTGCCCATCAGTGTCACCTATCAGTGCCCTTCAGTGCCACCTATTAGTGCAGCCTCATCAGTGCCACCTCATCAGTGCCGCCTCATCAGTGCCCATCAGTGCAGCCTATCAGTGCAGTCTCATCAGTGTACATCAGTGAAGGAGAAAAATTAGCTGTTTGCTAAATTTTATAGCAAACTATGAAAAGTGTTTTTTTCAACTTTCCGGTCTTTTTTCCATTGTTTAGCAAAAAAAAATAAAAACAAACCCAGGGATGATTAAATACCACCAAAAGATAGCTCTTTTTGTGTGAAAAAGTGAAAGCTGAAAATTGGCCTGGGCCGGAAGGGGGTAAAAGTGCCCAGTAAGCAAGTGGTTAAATAGGCTCTGCCTGACCCAAGATGGCTGCTATAGTCACATGAGGTAGCATCATCCAATAAGATAGCTTCCGCAGTGACCCAGGAAACCATAGAGGAACCATGTTCCTCTTGACTTCCCCTCCATCTGCAATGCAACTGCGGTCGAGTGCCACCTGCAGTGGAGAAAATAGACTGCACCTGCCTACATGCTTACTAAAGCACATTTCAACTGCAGGTGTGTCAGTGAGTTTAGGTACTACCTAAGTGGCTCATTGCCTCAGGAAGCATAAACAACCTTCATGGCTAGCACTAGCACAACATTTGCAACACTATGTTATAAAGATGAGAGAAGAGAACTAGATGATTGAAGTCTTCTGCTTCAACATGAAACATTAGCTTTAGTAAAAAAAAACAGAAGACATAGAGAAGATTAATTGATCTTCAAAATGTTGTATGTCATGTTTGATTGTCTCCTCTACAGATGGTGAATCCCGAAAATTGCACAGCCATCACTGAAATTGTGCTCACTGGATTTACAGTTTTTGAAAGCTTCAGGATCCTGATGTTTGTTCTGTTTCTGATCATTTACATTTTAATTTGCTCAGAAAATGTATTGATTGTCTATATTATTTTTATTAGCGCTCGTCTCAAGGCACTGATGTTTTTCATAATTCAGAGCATGTGCATAAATGATCTGCTGAGCATTTCAAACATTATTCCAAAATTCCTAAATCATGTTCTTCATGAGAGACCGAGCTTCACTGTCACTGGTTGCATTGTACAATCACAGATGTTTGCTACTACAGGAGATGTTTTGTGCTTTCACTATATTTTAATGTCTTATGATCGATACTTGGCTGTATGTCATCCACTACGCTATTCCTCCTTTGTGAACAATAGAATCTATTTTCAGGCGGTCATTGCATTTTGGATTATTTCTGCCTCATTAACAAGTGTAATATCTGGTTTACTGAGCCAGTTACAATTTTGTGGCCATAACACCATTCACAACTTCTACTGTGATCCTTCTCCATTAGTGGACCTGGCCATCTCCGATACAACGCACATACGCCTCTTTATGGCTGTAATAAGCTTCTTCATGTTATTGGTCACAGTTTTGTCTGTTTTTGTTACATATGTGTTTATAATTCAAACAGTTCTTAAAATTCCCTCATCCTCCGGCAGGAAGAAGACCTTCTCTACGTGTAGCTCCCACCTTATTGTGTTCTCCATGCAGTCCGGTCTTTCTCTTGGTGTCTATGCGTTGCCAGCCAAAGTAGTAACACCGCAGCTCACCAACACTTTCACATTCATATTCTTTTGCTGGACCCCCTTAGTGAACCCGCTGATCTATACATTCAACAATAAAGAGTTCCGGGCAGAATGCCTGAAAAAGATTAGGACACTGGATAAGATATTCTGACATTTTCCTTTGAACCAAGCAGATCTATGTTTTTTTCCAACTTAAAGTTGAACTTCATACAGGTATAAATGGCATGCACTAAAACAACTCTACATTCATTAACCACTTGCCACCCACCCACCGTCAAATGACGGCGGGGGGGTGAGGCTCTCTTTCTGGCTGGACGTCATATGATGTGCTGTGTTGCTAGGACACGGCGCGTCCCTGATTTATGAAAAGAGCCGCAGTCGCGGCTCTTTAATCATGTGATCGGCTGTGTTCAATCACAGCCTGTCACATGCAAACACAAAGATGCCGGTAATTGGCTCTCCTCGCCTCACACTGACAGAGTGTGAGGAGAGGATGCCCACCAGTGCCGCCTATCTGGGCCCATCAGTGCCACCCACTAGTGTTCACAAGTGCCGCCTATCAGTGCTCATGAGTGCCACATATCAGTGCCCATAAGTCCGTCATTTTCGTGCCTCCTCATTAGTGCCACCTAATCAGTGCCCATAAGTGCCGCCTCAGTGCCCATAAGTTCCACCCATCAGTGAAAGAGAAAAATTACTTATTTACAAAATTTACTGACAGAAACTAAGAAAAACTTATTTTTTTTCAAAATTTTCAGTATTTTCAGCTTAAAAATGGCCCGGGGCAGGAAGAAGGTGTAAGTGCCCAGTCTTGAAGTAGTTAAAGAGGTTGTAGACCCTAACAAAAAAAAAAAAAACAACAACAAAAAAAACCTGTAAGAAAAAGCCATAATGAGCTAGCATGCGTCACATACTAGCTCATTATGAAATACCTTAGAATGAAGCCCTGCAGCGGCGCTCGCACACCGTTGAGACGGCTGACATCTTCCCAGGGGTTTCTTCCAGGTTCGCGGGCTAGGGCACTGTAATTGGCCGGAGAGACGATAATGTCACTCCTGCACATGTGCATGGGAGCCACCGGTCATGACACAAGGTCCTGAAGAAACGGCACGGGCGACCGTTCTTTCAGAGTGCATGCGCCGATGACATCATCAGCGGCGTATATAGTAAATATCTCTCAAACTGTGCAAGTTTAGGAGATATTTATAGTACCTACAGGTAAGCCTTATTATAGGCTTACATGTAGGTACAATTAAATAAGAAGACTTTACTTTCTCTTTAACCACTTCAGCCCCGGACCATTATGCTGCCTACGGACCAGAGGTCTTTTTCCAATTTGGCACTGCGTCGCTTTAACTGCTAATTGCACGGACATGCAATGCTGTACCCAAACGAAATTTGCGTCCTTTTCTTCCCACAAATGGAGCTTTCTTTTGATGGTATTTGATCACCTCTGCGGTTTTTATTTTTTGCGCTATAAATGGAAAAAGACCGAAAATTTTGAAAAAAAAATGATATTTTCTACTTTTTGTTATAAAATCCAATAAACTCAATTTTAGTCATACATTTAGGCCAAAATGTATTCGGCCACATGTCTTTGGTAAAAAAAATGTCAATAAGCGTATATTTATTGGTTTGCGCAAAAGTTATAGCGTCTACAAACTAGGGTACATTTTCTGGAGTTTACACAGCTTTTAGTATATAACTGCCTATGTCATTTCTTGAGGTGCTAAAATGGCAGGGCAGTACAAAACCCCCCAAATGACCCCATTTTGGAAAGTAGACACCCCAAGGAAATTGCTGAGAGGCATGTTGAACCCATTGAATATTTATTTTTTGTCCCAAGTGATTGAATAATGACAAATAAAAAAAAATATTTACAAAAAGTTGTCACTAAATGATATATTGCTCACACAGGCCATGGGCCTATGTGGAATTGCACCCCAAAATACATTCAGCTGCTTCTCCTGAGTACGGGGATACCACATGTGTGGGACTTTTTGGGAGCCTAGCCGCGTACGGTGCCCCGAAATCCAATCACCGCCTTCAGGATTTCTAAGGGCGTAAATTTTTGATTTCACTCCTCACTACCTATCACAGTTTTGAAGGCCATAAAATGCCCAGATGGCACAAACCCCCCCCAAATGACCCCATTTTGGAAAGTAGACACCCCAAGCTATTTGCTGAGAGGCATGTTGAGTCCATGGAATATTTTATATTTTGACACAAGTTGCGGGTAAGTGATACTTTTTTTTTTTTTTGCACAAAGTTGTCACTAAATGATATATTGCTCACACAGGCCATGGGCATATGTGGAATTGCACCCAAAAATACATTTATCTGCTTCTAGTGAGTATGGGGATACCACATGTGTGGGACTTTTTGGGAGCCTAGCCGCGTACGGGGCCCCGAAAACCAATCACCGCCTTCAGGATTTCTAAGGGTGTAAATTTTTGATTTCACTCTTCACTGCCTATCACAGTTTCGGAGGCCATGGAATGCCCAGGTGGCACAAACCCCCCCCAAATGACCACATTTTGGAAAGTAGACACCCCAAGCTATTTGCTGAGAGGCATGATGAGTATTTTGCAGCTCTCATTTGTTTTTGAAAATGAAGAAAGACAAGAAAAAACATTTTTTTTTCTTTTTTCAAATTTCAAAACTTTGTGACAAAAAGTGAGGTCTGCAAAATACTCACTATACCTCTCAGCAAATAGCTTGGGCTGTCTACTTTCCAAAATGGGGTCATTTGGGGGGGTTTGTGCCACCTGGGCATTCCATGGCCTCCGAAACTGTGATAGGCAGTGAAGAGTGAAATCAAAAATTTACGCCCTTAGAAAGCCTGAAGGCGGTGCTTGTTTCGGGGTCCCGTACGCGGCTAGGCTCCCAAAAAGTCTCACACATGTGGTATCCCCGTACTCAGGAGAAGCAACAGAATGTATTTTGGGGTGTAATTTCACATATTCCCATGACATGTTTGAGCAATATATCATTTAGTGACAACTTTGTGCAAAAAAAAAAAAAAAATTGTCTCTTTCCCGCAACTTGTGTCACAATATAAAATATTCCATGGACTCGACATGACTCTCAGCAAATAGCTTGGGGTGTCTACTTTCCAAAATAGGGTCATTTGGGGGGGTTTTGAACTGTCCTGGCATTTTTTGCACAACATTTAGAAGCTTATGTCACACATCACCCACTCTTCTAACTACTTGAAGACAAAGCCCTTTCTGACACTTTTTGTTTACATGAAAAAAATATTTTTTTTTGCAATAAAATTACTTTGAACCCCCAAACATTATATATTTTTTTTAAAGCAAATGCCCTACAGATTTAAATGGTGGGTATTTCATTTTTTTTTTCACACAGTATTTGCGCAGCGATTTTTCAAACGCATTTTTTGGGGAAAAAACACACTATTTTAAATTTTAATGCACTAAAACACACTATATTGCCCAAATGTTTGATGAAATAAAAAAGATGATCTTAGGCCGAGTACATGGATACAAAATATGACATGCTTTAAAATTGCGCACAAACGCGCAATTGGCGACAAACTAAATACATTTTTAAAAGCCTTTAAAAGCCTTTACAGGTTACCACTTTAGATTTACAGAGGAGGTCTACTGCTAAAATTACTGCCCTCATCTGACGTTCGCAGTGACACCTCACATGCATGGTGCAATTGCGGTTTACATTTGACGCCAGACCGACGCTTGCGTTCGCCTTTGCGCGAGAGCAGGGGGGGACAGGGGTGCTTTTTTTTTTTTTCTTTATAATTTTTTTGCTTTTTTATCTTATTTTTAAACTGTTCCTTTCATTTTTTTTTTTAAATCATTTTTATTGTTATCTCAGGGTATGTAAATATCCCCTATGATAGCAATAGGTAGTGACAGGTACTCTTTTTTTGAAAAAATTGGGGTCTATTAGACCCTAGATCTCTCCTCTGCCCTCAAAGCATCTGACCACACCAAGATCGGTGTGATAAAATGCTTTCCCAATTTCCCAATGGCACTGTTTACATCCGGCGAAATCTAAGTCATGAAATGCTCGTAGCTTCCAGTTTCTTAGGCCATAGAGATGTTTGGAGCCACTCTGGTCTCTGATCAGCTCTATGGTCAGCTGGCTAAATCACCGGCTGCATTTTCAGGTTCCCTGTTGAGACAGGAGAGCCAGAGAAAAACACGAAAGACAGTGGGGGAGGGGGGCATTCCCTCCCACTGCTTGTAAAAGCAGTCTAGAGGCTAATTAGCCGCTATTATTGCTTTTACATGAAAGGCGACCGCTGTCTGAAAAGAATAATACCAAGATGATACCTAAACCTGCAGGCATCATTCTGGTATAATCACTCAAAGTCGTGAATGGCGTACCTGAAGACAAAAAAATGGTTAACAATAAAACACAGTAAACGGTAAAGTATAAAAAATTGCATACCTGAAAAGCAAACATGATAAAACATAATAACAATAAAACATTGCAGAATAGAATACAGTAAAAAAGAGCAGAACAATAGAGAGAGAATAGAGAGAAAGAGAACAATAAAACGACAACTATTTTTTTTAATTTATATATTTTTTTCATTTTTTTTTTTACACTTTTTTTGTAACTAACTTTTATAACTGTAACCGGTTCCAGGTTCGGGTCTCTCAAAATGCGATGGCATCTTGGAAGACCCTGTGAAAGTGTGCCTAGTCTGTGCAATGCTGTACCCTACGCTAATACTCAACTAGTGAATGGTAGCGTTCAAAACATTCACCAATGCAAAGACCAGGATTGTCGGGACAGGAGGGACAATAATAGCGGGTGTCACGCCTATATCCGCGCTTGCTGCAGACACAACATCTTTTTGGGGGGGTTCATTGGGTAGGGGTACTCGGGAGGACATAAAGAAAATGCCTCTCATGCAGCCGACTGCATTTGGTTGGGATCCCAATTAGGATTGGCGAATGCAGCAGGAAGGGCACTATGGGCACGACAGGCCTGTTTGTCTTCTTCTTGGTGGCAGCGGGACACTACTTGTGCTTGCCACCTCACCAGCTTGAACTGCACTTATGGGTCTCGCCACGTCACCAAGTGTTACTGCAGTGCTGGTTTGACTTCGACCGGGGTGTACTAGGCCGCTGGTGCTTGCCAGTTCACCAAAACGCTACCAAAAAAACTGTTAGCGATCGCAGGGATCAGGCCTGACTCTGCGAACGCTGCAGTTATGCGTTTAGTGTTTTGTAAGTGTCAGTGATCGATCGATACTGCACTTGGGTGGGTTGGGATGGGCCAGGCGGAGGGGCAAAACGCAGGTGCTAGCAGGTATCTGGGCTGATCCCGCTAACACTGCGTTTTTGGGAACCCTAAACTGCTGGGGACGCTAGTATAGATCTGATCGGATCAGATATTGATCCGTTCAGATACTATACCACTAAGGGAGGCGTGGGTGCTAGCGGTACTGGCGCTAACCTGACGCTGCCTGGGGCGATGCATATCACCGCCGGGCTAAACTTTTATTGGGTAATAAACGGCGGGTGCCCTGACACTATAAAAAATAAACTAACTAACCAGCGTCACCCATAACCGTTATACGGTGATCAGTGGTGAAAGGGTTAACTAGGGGCAATCAAGGGGTTAAAACATTTATTAGATAGTATATGGGGGTCCCTGCCGCTATAAAACGCTGACGGCGAACCTAAATATTTACGTCCCTAACTAGCGTCACCAGCGACACTAATACAGCGATCAGAAAAATGATCGCTTAGTGACACTGGCGACAGGGGGTGATCAAGGGGTTAAAACTTTATTAAGGGGGGTTAGGGGGCTATCCTAGACCTAAAGGGGGCTAATCCTAACTGCCCTAACACAGTAACTGTCACAAAATGACACCATGCAGTAATCAGAAAAAAAAAAACACTGCTTGGTGTCAGTGTGACAGGGAGGGGGGGGGTGATTGGGGGGTGATTGGGGGGCGATCGGGGGGGGGGGGATCGTGGTGTTTAGTGTGCCTGGCATGTTCTACTGTGTGTGTGTTTTTACTCACATTCCTGTATTCTCTCCTCGGCGCCGGAATGGAAAATACCGAGCCGAGGAGAGATGACATCATTTCCTTTGCTGCTGTTTAGCATACAGCAGCAAAGGAAATGATCTGATTGGCCGGCAGCGATCGCGAGGGGGGGCCACGAATGGATGGCCTCCCCCTCACCTCCGATTGCCGGGGGACAAAAGAGGACCGCCTCGGCCACCCGCGGGAGGCAGATCACGTACATATACGTGATTTTGCCTGCCCATGCCGCCTTGCGGTATATCGGCGTGAGGCGGTCCTTAAGTGGTTAATTACATCATTGCACGTATACATAGCTCCCAACTGTCCCTGATTTCGAGGGACTGTCCCTGATTTGGAGCAATGTCCCTCTTTCCTCCTCATTTCTCCCTCATTTTGGTCTGATCTATAGAGTTGTATATAAAATGCACTTTTTATCTCTCAAAAAGTGTTTCCCAGTGCTAAACCTTTCATCCAATTTCTAAATTGCTGCATTTGTAAATTTTAAAAGCCAATATAAAAGAATAGTAGTGGTAAAAAAAAAAAAAAAAACCCTTGTGGATTTAATTAACCTTTTTTGTTTGTAATTCTTTTTTAAGGGGGTGTGGCAGGGGGTGTGTCCTATGCCTACATACTTTTGCTAGTAGGTGTCCCTCATTCCCATCTCAAAATGTTGGGAGGTATGTGTGTAGCCAGGTGCAGGCTAACTTTGCCTGTGTCATTGTGGGACATTCTGTAACACCAGCTGCAGTGAACCTGTTTCCCTCTAGTGTTCAGCCTGGACACTGTGTCATCATCTCCTGAATGCAGAGCAAGAAGAGACCACAGATGAGCGCAAGGAATCATGGGATATGTGGTCCGAGGAGCCAGGATTTGAATTGGAGCCAGACTGCTGCAGACTACAAGTTCCAACTGGCTGGGAGAAAGAGAAGAATGCTGAGTGAGGACATAAATAACCTGGCCTGGAGAGCAGTCTTTCTATTTGGACCATGGCTTTAGGCAGAGAGCGTGGACCTGGGCCGCTCCAGGGGATGGGAGCAGGCACCGCGACGTAGACAGTGGAGTGTTTCCAGCGAGAGAGTGAGGAGATCCACCATTTCCAGCTCCCTGTAGGCCGACTGACTGTCGGGGGTCACTCTCATTGTCCTCGGTACAGTTACAGCAAAATCCCAGCGTTGCTAGGTGCACGGACAGGCACCCTTCACTGGTTGCAGATTCTTCAACAGCCTGTTCCAGGACATCCTATTCCCTTGAGCCTTGGTATCATCCAGATTTATGACATGGCATAAGACCACCCTGTGTACACCCTACAAAGACACTGCATGCAGACAACCCCGTCCCATTTCTTTACATTAAAGCCTCAAAAAGGAAACACTTTGCAAATGATATATTCTGTTGATGGACGCCATTTCAGAGCAATCTTTCTGGGCCCTTGTTGATGTAGCTGAAGACACTGAACATCTACATCACAAGGACTTCTCCACTCTCTTCTTCTCCCGCCCCACTTAAAGGACTCTGTGCACAATATCTGCACACTTTAATAGAAACTCTAATCTACTGCATTTCTTGTAGTGTGTTGTTTTAAAATTGTGCCACAAAGTTTGTTGGGCCCATGGTATCAGGATTTGAAGGGGGCAGTCTGACATAAAAGGTCATTCTCTTCCCTTGGGGTCATAGAAAACGTAATTGTTTTTAACCACTTCAGCCCCGGAAATAATTTGTCCTCTTAATGACCAGGCCATTTTTTGCGATACGGCACTGCTTTGCTTTAACTGATAATTGTGCAGTCGTGCGACTTGGCACGCAAACTTGATGTCCTTTTTTTCTCACAAATAGAGCTTTCTTTTGGTGTTTTTTGATCACCTCTGCGTTTTTTATTTTCTTGTGCTATAAACAGAAAAAGAGCATCAATTTTGAAAAAAAAAAACAATATTTCTTCATCAGTTTAGGCCAATATGTATTCTTCTTCATATTTTTGGTAAAAAAATTGCAATAAGCGTATATTGATTGTTTTACGCAAAAGTTATAGCGTCTACAAACTATGGGAAAGATTATTGACATTTTTATATATTTTTTATTTTTTTAAATAGTAATGGCGGCTATCAGCGATTTCTATCGGGACTGCAACATTACGGCGGACAGATCCCATATAAATGGAAAGTAGCTATCCCACAGATGATGGATTGGGACTGGAAAGGCATCTGCTGCTCACATTTGATGGCATCTCCAGCAGTTAATAATAAATTGATTCGGAGAAAACATCTTCTATTAAACTATGGGAAGATGAACTTTCTCAGAATGTTCCATTAACACAATGGCCATGCCATGGAGCTGCTCATCACCTCCTCAAAATGTATCTCCCACTAGGAGACTTCCCTAAAAAATATTACATCGCTGGTACTGTACCCCAGTGAGATTTCCAAATTCAATGCATCTACCTCTCCTGACTGCTGGAGAAACTCCCCTGGCTCATTACTGCACATTTGGTGGACCTGCCCCAACTTACTATTCTCGTTCCTTTCCATAATGCTCCATACCCCTATCACATGCAGCTTGGCTACAGCTCTCTTCCTTACATCATGAATCTTGGGACCCTGTCCACAGACCTTTTGAAGTCCATTGTATAATTGCGGCCAGGAAGGCCAGTGCTATGGCATGGAAACAAATGGACGTTACCGACTATTTACCATCTACCTTGTTCCAAAATCTCAACACGCAAATCCACTATGAAATGATGTATGCAAATAAAAATGGAGCATACGCAATCTTTTGGAAGCAATGGAATACCTGGCTACTTCGTCCACTCGTTTGTAACTAAAACTAATGCCGCGTACACACGACTGGACTTTACGGCATACTTGGTCCAGCGAACTGGAGTCCGTCGGACAATTCGATCGTGTGTGGGCTCCAGCGGACTTTTTTTCCCCCAAAGTTTGACGGGCCTAGAAATGAAACATGTTTCAAATCTTTTTGACGGACTTGAGTCCGGTTGAAAAGTCAGCTCGTCTGTATGCTAGTCCGGACAAAAACCGACGCTAGGGCAGCTATTGGCTACTGGCTATCAACTTCCTTATTTTAGTCCGGTCGTATGTCATCACGTACTAATCCGTCGGACTTTGGTTGATCGTGTGTAGGCAAGTCCGTTCATTCGGAAAGTCCGTCGTGAAGTCCGTCGAAAAGTCCGCAGGACAAAGTATGCCGTAAAGTCCGGTCGTGTGTACGCGGCATTACAAGCATCACCACTGCATTTACGTTTTGGTTTTCTTTAAGGTATCAAGAGGAGGTATCACACTCTACTATATATACTAGAAACTCTAACCAGACCTATATTTAAGACTGTATACATATCCTTGTTATCTCTGACCATATGTTGGTGTCTGTTTAATGTACTTAAGCAGAACTATTCCTTATGTTGTTATACATTATATTTGCTCTGCTATTGTATTGATTGCTGTAACCCTCTTTGTTGCCTTTTTGTTTCCTTTTACTCAATAAAACATATTTCAAGTAATAATAAAACAAATAATAATAAATGATTCCGTTAAATATAATACATCAGACTTACACTATATTACCAAAAGTATTGGGACACCTGCCTTTACTCGCACGTGAACTTTAACCACTTGACGACCGCCTCACGCCGATGTACGTCGGCAAAGTGGCACGGACAGGCAAAATCACGTACAGTGTACGTGATTTGCCTTCCGCGGGTGGGGGGTCCGATCGGACCCCCCCCCGGTGCCCGAGGCGGTCGTCTTTTGTCCAGCGGCGATCGGTGATGAGGGGGAGACCATCCGTTCGTGGCCCCCCCCTCGCGATCGCCGCCGGCCAATGAGAATCTTCCTTTGCTGCTGTATGCTAAACAGCAGCAAAGGAAATGATGTCATCTCCCCTCGGGTCGGTATTTTCCGTTCCGGCCCGAGGAGAGAAGACATCAATGTGAGTGCACCAACACACACACACACAGTAGAACATGCCAGGCACACAAAACACCCCGATCCCCCCCCCGATCGCCCCCCGATCCCCCCCCAATCACCCCCCCCCCCCTGTCACAAACTGACACCAGCAGTTTTTTTTTTTTTTTTTTTTTTTTTTTTTCTGATTACTGCATGGTGTCAGTTTGTGACAGTTACAGTGTTGGGACAGATACTGTTACCCCCCTGTAGGTCTAGGGTACCCCCCTAACCCCCCCTAATAAAGTTTTAACCCCTTGATCACCCCCCCTCACCAGTGTCACTAAGCGATCATTTTTCTGATCGCTGTATTAGTGTCGCTGGTGACGCTAGTTAGTGAGGTAAATATTTAGGTTCGCCGTCAGCGTTTTATAGCGTCAGGGACCCCCCTATACTATCTGATAAATGTTTTAACCCCTTGATTGCCCCCTAGTTAACCCTTTCACCACTGATCACCGTATAACCGTTACGGTTAACGCTGGTTAGTTTGTTTATTTTTTATAGTGTCAGGGCACCCGCCGTTTATTACCGAATAAAGGTTTAGCCCCCCGATCGCCCGGCGGTGATATGCGTCGCCCCAGGCAGCGTCAGATTAGCGCCAGTACCGCTAACACTGACGCACGCAGCATGCGCCTCCCTTAGTGGTATAGTATCTGATCGGATCAATATCTGATCCGATCAGATACTATACTAGCGTCCCCAGCAGTTTAGGGTTCCCAAAAACGCAGTGTTAGCGGGATCAGCCCAGATACCTGCTAGCACCTGCGTTTTGCGCCTCCGCCCAGCCCACCCAAGTGCAGTATCGATCGATCACTGTCACTTACAAAACACTAAACGCATAACTGCAGCGTTCGCAGAGTCAGGCCTGATCCCTGCGATCGCTAACAGTTTTTTTGGTAGCATTTTGGTGAACTGGCAAGCACCAGCCCCAGGCGTCAGGTTAGCGCCAGTACCGCTAACACCCACGCACGCAGCATACGCCTCCCTTAGTGGTATAGTATCTGAACGGATCAATATCTGATCCGATCAGATCTATACTAGCGTCCCCAGCAGTTTAGGGTTCCCAAAAACGCAGTGTTAGCGGGATCAGTCCAGATACCTGCTAGCACCTGCGTTTTGCGCCTCCGCCCGGCCCAGCCCACCCAAGTGCAGTATCGATCGATCACTGACACTTACAAAACACTAAACGCATAACTGCAGCGTTCGCAGAGTCATGCCTGATCCCTGCGATCGCTAACAGTTTTTTTGGTAGTATTTTGGTGAACTGGCAAGCACCAGCCCCAGGCAGCGTCAGATTAGCGCCAGTACCGCTAACACCCACGCACGCACCGTACACCACCCTTAGTGGTATAGTATCTGATCGCATCAATATCTGATCCGATCAGATCTATACTAGCGTCACCAGCAGTTTAGGGTTCCCAAAAACGCAGTGTTAGCGGGATCAGCCCAGATACCTGCTAGCACCTGCGTTTTGCCCCTCCGCCCGGCCCAGCCCACCCAAGTGCAGTATCGATCGATCACTGTCACTTACAAAACACTAAAAGCATAACTGCAGCGTTCGCAGAGTCAGGCCTGATCCCTGCGATCGCTAACAGTTTTTTGGTAGCGTTTTGGTGAACTGGCAAGCGCCAGCGGCCTAGTACACCCCGGTCGTAGTCAAACCAGCACTGCAGTAACACGTGGTGACGTGGCGAGTCCCATAAGTGCAGTTCAAGCTGGCGAGATGGCAAGCACAAGTAGTGTCCCGCTGCCACCAGAAAGACAAACACAGGCCCGTCGTGCCCATAATGCCCTTCCTGCTGCATTCGCCAATCCTAATTGGGAACCCACCGCTTCTGCAGCGCCCGTACTTCCCCCATTCACATCCCCAACCAAATGCAGTCGGCTGCATGAGAGGCATTTTTATGTCCTCCCGAGTACCCCTACCCAACGAACCCCCCAAAAAGATGTTGTGTCTGCAGCTAGCGCGGATATAGGCGTGACACCCGCTATTATTGTCCCTCCTGTCCTGACAATCCTGGTCTTTGCATTGGTGAATGTTTTGAACGCTACCATTCACTAGTTGAGTATTAGCGTAGGGTACAGCATTGCACAGACTAGGCGCACTTTCACAGGGTCTCCCAAGATGCCATCGCATTTTGAGAGACCCGAACCTGGAACCGGGTACCGTTATAAAAGTTAGTTACAAAAAAAGTGTAAAAAAAAAAAAAATATGAAATAAAAAAAAATAGTTGTTTTATTGTTCTCTCTCTCTCTATTCTCTCTCTCTATTGTTCTGCTCTTTTTTACTGTATTCTATTCTGCAATGTTTTATTGTTATTGTTATTATGTTTTATCATGTTTGTTTTTCAGGTGTGTAATTATTTACACTTTACTGTGCTTTATTGTTAACCATTGTTAACCATTTTTTTGTCTTCAGGTACGCCATTCACGACTTTGAGTGGTTATACCAGAATGATGCCTGCAGGTTTAGGTATCATCTTGGTATCATTCTTTTCAGCCAGCGGTCGGCTTTCATGTAAAAGCAATCCTAGCGGCTAATTAGCCTCTAGACTGCTTTTACAAGCCGTGGGAGGGAATGCCCCCCCCCCCCACCGTCTTCCGTGTTTTTCTCTGGCTCTCCTGTCTCAACAGGGAACCTGAGAATGCAGCCGGTGATTCAGCCAGCTGACCATAGAGCTGATCAGAGACCAGAGTGGCTCCAAACATCTCTATGGCCTAAGAAACCGGAAGCTACGAGTATTTCATGACTTAGATTTCGCCGGATGTAAATAGCGCCATTGGGAAATTGGGGAAGCATTTTATCACACCGATCTTGGTGTGGTCAGATGCTTTGAGGGCAGAGGAGAGATCTAGGGTCTAATAGACCACAATTTTTTCAAAAAAGAGTACCTGTCACTACCTATTGCTATCATAGGGGATATTTACATTCCCCGAGATAACAATAAAAATGATTAAAAAAAAAAATATGAAAGGAACAGTTTAAAAGTAAGATTAAAAAAGCAAAAAAATAATAAAGAAAAAAAAAACAAAAAAAAAAACACCCCTGTCGCCCCCTGCTCTCGCGCTAAGGCGAACGCAAGCGGCGGTCTGTCGTCAAACGTAAACAGCAATTGCACCATGCATGTGAGGTATCACCGCGAAGGCCAGATCGAGTGCAGTAATTTTTCCAGTAGACCTCCTCTGTAAATCTAAAGTGGTAACCTGTAAAGGCTTTTGAAGGCTTTTAAACATGTATTTATTTTGTTGCCACTGCACGTTTGTGCGCAATTTTAAAGCATGTCATGTTTGGTATCCATGTACTCGGCCTAAGATCATCTTTTTTATTTCATCAAACATTTGGGCAATATAGCGTGTTTTAGTGCATTAAAATTAAAAAAAGTGTGTTTTTTCCCCAAAAAATGCGTTTGAAAAATCGCTGCGCAATTACTGTGTGAAAAAAAAAAATGAAACACCCACCATTTTAATCTGTAGGGCATTTGCTTTAAAAAAATATATAATGTTTGGGGGTTCAAAGTAATTTTTTTGCAAAAAAAAAAAACTTTTTCATGTAAACAATAAGTGTCAGAAAGGGCTTTGTCTTCAGGTGGTTAGAAGAGTGGGTGATGTGTGACATAAGCTTCTAAATGTTGTGCATAAAATGCCAGGACAGTTCAAAACCCCCCCAAATGACCCCATTTTGGAAAGTAGACACCCCAAGCTATTTGCTGAGAGGCATGTCGAGTCCATGGAATATTTTATATTGCGACACAAGTTGCGGGAAAGAGACAAATTTTTTTTTTTTTTTTTTTTTTTTGCACAAAGTTGTCACTAAATGATATATTGCTCAAACATGCCATGGAAATATGTGAAATTACACCCCAAAATACATTCTGCTGCTTCTCCTGAGTACGGGGATACCACATGCGTGAGACTTTTTGGGAGCCTAGCCGCGTACGGGACCCCGAAAACCAAGCACCGCCTTCAGGCTTTCTAAGGGCGTGAATTTTTGATTTCACTCTTCACTGCCTATCACAGTTTCGGAGGCCATGGAATGCCCAGGTGGCACAAAACCCCCCCAAATGACCCCATTTTGGAAAGTAGACACCCCAAGCTATTTGCTGAGAGGTATAGTGAGTATTTTGCAGACCTCACTTTTTGTCACAAAGTTTTGAAAATTGAAAAAAGAAAAAAAAAAATGTTTTTTCTTGTCTTTCTTCATTTTCAAAAACAAATGAGAGCTGCAAAATACTCACCATGCCTTTCAGCAAATAGCTTGGGGTGTCTACTTTCCAAAATGGGGTCATTTGGGGGGGTTTTGTGCCACCTGGGCATTCCATGGCCTCCGAAACTGTGATAGGCAGTAAAGAGTGAAATCAAAAATTTTCACCCTTAGAAATCCTGAAGGCAGTGATTGGTTTTCGGGGTCCAGTACGCGGCTAGGCTCCCAAAAAGTCCCACACATGTGGTATCCCCATACTCAGGAGAAGCAGCTAAATGTATTTTGGGGTGCAATTCCACATATGCCCATGGCCTGTGTGAGCAATATATCATTTAGTGACAACTTTATGAAAAAAAAAAAAAAATAAAAATAAAAGTGTCACTTTCCCGCAACTTGTGTCAAAATATAAAATATTCCATGGACTCAATATGCCTCTCAGCAAATAGCTTGGGGTGTCTACTTTCCAAAATGGGGTCATTTTGGGGGGTTTTGTGCCATCTTGGCATTCCATGGCCTCCGAAACTGTGATAGGCAGTGAAGAGTGAAAGCAAAAATTTACACCCTTAGAAATCCTGAAGGCGGTGATTGGTTTTCGGGGCCCCGTACGCGGCTAGGCTCCCAAAAAGTCCCACACATGTGGTATCCCCATACTCAGGAGAAGCAGCTAAATGTATTTTGGGGTGCAATTCCACATAGGCCCATGGCCTGTGTGAGCAATATATCATTTAGTGACCACTTTTTGTAAATATTTTTTTTTTTTTTTTTTTTTGTCATTTTTCAATCACTTGGGACAAAAAAAATAAATATTCAATGGGTTCAACATGCCTCTCAGCAATTTCCTTGGGGTGTCTACTTTCCAAAATGGGGTCATTTGGGGGGCTTTTGTACTGCCCTGCCATTTTAGCACCTCAAGAAATGACATAGGCAGTCATAAACTAAAAGCTGTGTAAATTCCAGAAAATGTACCCTAGTTTGTAGACGCTATAACTTTTGCGCAAACCAATAAATATACGCTTATTGACATTTTTTTTACCAAAGACATGTGGCCGAATACATTTTGGCCTAAATGTATGACTAAAATTTAGTTTATTGGATTTTTTTTAGAACAAAAAGTAGAAAATATCATTTTTTTTCAAAATTTTCGGTCTTTTTCCGTTTATAGCGCAAAAAATAAAAACCGCAGAGGTGATCAAATACCATCAAAAGAAAGCTCTATTTGTGGGAAGAAAAGGACGCAAATTTCGTTTGGGTACAGCATTGCATGACCGCGCAATTAGCAGTTAAAGCGACGCAGTGCCAAATTGGAAAAAGACCTCTGGTCCTTAGGCAGCATAAAGGTCCGGGGCTCAAGTGGTTAATGACATTCCAGTCTTAGTCCGTAGGGTTCAATATTGAGTTGGCCCACCCTTTGCAGCTATAACAGCTTCAACTCTTCTGGGAAGGCCGTCCACAAGGTTTAGGAGTGTGTCTATGGGAATGTTTGACCATTCTTCCAGAAGCGAATTTGTGAGGTCAGGCACTGATGTGGGTTAGAAGGCCTGGCTCACAGTCTCCGCTCATAACACCTTTGGGATGATATAATCGGATTGAGGTCAGGACAGTCAAGTTCCTCCACCCCAAACTCGCTCGTTCGTGTCTTTATGGACCTTGCTTTTTGCACTGGTCCAAATCATTTGGTGGAGGGGGATTGCGGTGTGGGGTTGTTTTTCAGGGGTTGGGCTTGGCCCCTTAGTTCCAGTGAAGAGAACTCTTAAGGCATCAAAATACCAAGACATTTTGGACAATTTCATGCTCCCATGGGAACAGTTTGGGGATGGCCCCATCCTGTTATAACATGACTGTGCACCAGTGCACAAAGCAAGGTCCACAAAGACGTGGATGAGCAAGTTTGGGGTGGAGGAACTTGACTGGGCTACACAGAGTCCTGACCTCAACCTGACAGAACACCTTTGGGTTGAATTAGAGCGGAGACTGTGAGCCAAGCCTTCTTATCCAACATCAGTGCCTGACCTCACAAATGCGCTTCTGGAAGAATGGTCAAACATTCCCATAGACACACTCCTAAACCGTGTGGACAGCCTTTCCAGAAGAGTTGAAGCTGTTATAGCTGCAAAGGGTGGGCCAACTCAATATTGAACACTACGGACTTATGCTATGTACACACAATAGGATTTTCCGACAACAAAACCATGGATTTATTTCCGACGGATGTTGGCTGAAACTTGTCTTGCATACACACGGCCACACAAATGTTATCGGAAATTCTGAACGTACGACGAGCCCAATAAAAATGAAGTTCAATAGCCAGTGCGGCTCTTCTGCTTGATTCCGAGCATGCATGGAATTTTATGTGCCGGAATTGTGTACACACAATCAGAATTTCCAACAACGTATTTTGTTGTCGGAAAATATGAGAACCAGCTCTCAAATTTTTGTTGCCGGAAGTTCCGACAACAAATATCCGATGGAGCCTACACACGGTCGGAATTTCCGACAACAAGCTCACATCGAACATTTGTTGTCGGAAAATCCCATCGTGTGTATGCGGCATAAGACTGGGATAAGTTAATGTGCGTGTAAAGGCAGGCGTCCCAAAACTTTGGGAAATATAGTGTATTTCTAAAAGTGTTACTGACATTAAATTTTCACCACATGTCAGTAACAACCCATGCAGTCCATGCATACAAAGAAAGCAAAATAAATAAGTTCAGAAATGAAGTTATGTGTAATAAAATGTAATGATACAGGAAAAAGTATTGAACCACTAACTGAAATGAATTTAATACTTCGTACAAAACCCTTTGTTGGTAATGACAGCTTCAAGACTACGGATGAGCCGAACACCCCCCCGGTTCGGTTCGCACCAGAACATGCGAACGGACTGAAAATTTGCGCGAACTTTAGAACCCCATTGAAGTTTATGGCACTCGAACGTTCGAAATCAAAAGTGCTAATTTTAAAGGCTAATTTGCATGGTATTGTCCTAAAAAGGGTTTGAGGACCCAGGTCCTGCCCCACGGGACATGTATCAATGCAAAAAAAAGTTTTTAAAAGGCTGTTTTTTCGGGAGCAGTGATTTTAATGATGCTTAAAGTGAAAAAAAAAGTGAAATATTCCTTTAAATATCGTACCTGGGGGGTGCCTATAGTATGCCTGTAAAGTGGCGCGTCTTTCCCATGCTTAGAACAGTCCCTGCACAAAATGACATTTTTAAAGGAATAAAATTCATTTAAAACTGCTTGCGGCTTTAATGTAATGTCGAGTCCTGGCAATATGGATGAAAATCAGTGAGACAAACGGCATGGGTACCCCCCCCAGTCCATTACCAGGCCCTTTGAGTCTTGTATGGATATTAAGGGAAACCCCACACCCAAATTAAAAAAAGGAAAGGCGTGGTGCCCCCAGGCCCTATATACTCTGAACAGCAGTATACAGGCGGTGCAAACAAGACAGGGACTGTAGGTTTGTTGTTAAGTAGAATCTGTTTGTAATTTTAAACTGGTACATTTTTAAAGTGCAGCTCCAGCCAAAAAATCTATTTTAAGCTTTTTGGAAAACATAGGGAAGGGTTATCACCCCTGTGACATTTGTTTTGCTGTCTGTGCACCTCTTCAGAAGATTTCACCTTACTTTCTGTCCCAATGACAAATGTTTTTTGACAATTTGGGGTTTTTAGTGAAACAAGGATTGGTGATAAAGCATCAGTGGAGAGGAGACACGTTTTTCCCATATTAACTCTTACAGGAGAAAATTTCCCTTTCCTAGGGGTAGATTTCATCTCACTTCCTGTTGTCTCCTTCCGTTTGTAAGTAGGAGTCATTTGTAAGTTGGATGTTTGAAAGTAGGGGCCTGCCAGATATACTCTGCAGAAATTGGGGCCTTAGGTGTTGGTGTTGCCACAACACTGTAAGCCCTCACAGTTACTCTTGGTGGGCGCAGGAACGGGCCCTGCTGTGAAATATTAGATTAATGCCGCGTACACACAGTCGGACTTTTCGTCTACAAAAGTCCAACGGACACTGATGGACTAAAGCTGGGTGGTAATCCGATCGTGTGTGGGCTTCTCCGGACTTTCAACGTACTTTTTTAGCCTCAAATCCAACGTACTTTAGATTTGAAACATGCTTCAAATCTTTACGTCGTAACTACGACGGACCCCGAAGTCCGCTCGTCTGTATGCTAGTCCGACGGACAAAAAAACGACGCATGCTCATAAGCAAAAACTAAACGGAAGCACTCGGTCTAGTAAAACTAGTGTTCGTATTGTAGGTAGCACATTCATCACGCTGCAAAATCTGTGATCGTTGAATGCAGCGCATTTTATGTCTTCTTTACGAATGCTATAAAGAACGAAGGTGTTTTGCTGTTCATATTCAGAGTTCTCCCAAACTGATTTCTGGATTCTTTTTCTCTTTGATCTCATGAATGATATAGTATGCTTTTCAAAAACAATGTTTCCATACTAATAATACATTTTACCCTTTTTTTTTTTTTTTTTTTTTTATTTTGTGTGGAGTCATATTTTCTTGTAATTTTTATCCAGATATTTATTTTATGATTGTTGATGAACTTTTTTATATGTTTATCTCTATATTTGTTTTTTGCTTTTTTTTGTGTTTGTAAAGTTACCACAAAGAACCCATTTGTATTTTTTTTGTTTTTTGTAATTTTTTTTAGTTTGTTAAAGTTACCACAAAGAACCCATTATTATAGTTTTGTTTTTATAGTGTTTTTTTTTTTTATTTTTTAGATAAAGTTAACCCAAAGCACCGTTTTTGGTTATGTATCTTTTTTTTTTTTTCAAGACTTACCACTCGAACATTATTAACATTATTAATGTATTTTTGGTGTGTTTTTGCAAACTCAATGAGATTGTTGTCCCTTGTTAATTTAACATTGTGTGTAAAATCAATGATTTAAAAGAAAACACATAAAGTCTTTTGCTAAACTCAAAAAAGATCCATTTATTCATGGTCAAAATAAAATAAAGAGGAAGTCAACGCTGGAAAAAGTCGGTGTACAAGAAAATTGGGATCTTGAGGAGTCCATATAAGAGGGAGCACAATCTGGTCCAAGAATCCCAGAGATCAACAGCACCAGCAGATGATATAGATGTCCCCAGACTGTGGTCCTACAACAGCCTGCGTCTTCTGTCAGACCAGACTGAACCCAGGTCATCACTTTCTTCTCTTCCCTGCAGCCTTTCCTCCACGCTGCCCTGCAGCCTTCCCTGCAGCCTTCCCTGTAGCCTTCTTTGGAGGCTGTGGCTGTGGTGTTTCAGTTGTGGCAGGAGGAGGAGGAGGAGGAGAAGGGGGGCTGCCTCATGTAGTTGGGTGTTTCTGGTTAGCGTGCCCTGCAGCCCCTTCTGGATAGTTTCCCCAAATAGGCGCTCGCAAATGAGGCGCTGGTCCCAATCCATTTGAAGAAGCCTGCTGGCTAAGTAGCAGCCATAGGACTCTTCTGCTTCGGGGGGGCTCCTCAAAAAATGGGTGGCCTCTTGCATGAGGCGCAGGGATGCCTCCTGTGTGACCGTCCCCTTCCTGGCCCTTTTTTTGGGAAGGCGGAGGGGAGGCACTTGGGATTGGGTCATGCTCCTACTGGGCCCAGCCACCTCACTGGGACCAGCCACCTCACTTGGCCCAGCCACCTCACTGGGACCAGCCACCTCCTGCCTGACACTGGGCCCAGCCTCCTCCAGGATGATGGTGAATCCGGCCTCCTCCAGGCTGTCCATGGGCCCGGTCTCCTCCTGCCTGCCACTTTCCACACATTCCTCCTGGATGGACTCATCCTGTGTATAAAAAAAGGACATAGTTTTAGTTTTTTTTGTGGGGTTCATCAATGACACACAGTTTGCTTCTCATGACTAGCAAATTCAATGTGAATACATCTCTTTAATAAAAGAGTCTAATCAGACACCCTAATTTTTTCTAGCAGGTGCCAAACATATTTAGCCACTCTTGTCAATTGATATGTATACACAATTTTGAGGGAAAAAATCTTTGAGACAATTATAACATCCAGTTAACCTCATTAATATTAGTACAGTAAATATTGTTTAAACTAATTTACCTGACTCCAGATGGTCATATCCGGTTCATCCAGGATGGAAGACCCAGCTTGCTCCTCATCAGCCTCTGTTGGGGTGGAGGGAAGGGTGGAGGGAAGGGTGGAGGGAAGGGTTGAAAGTGATGCCCTGGCTTCAGTCTGGTCATCAAGAAAACGGAGTTGATTGTAGTACCACAGCCTGGGTACATAAACATCATCTGCTGATGCTCCTGATCTCATTGATTCCTGGATCTTCTTATGCTCCCTCTTATAGATATTCCTCAAGACCCCAATTTTCTTGAGCAATGTCTCCATTGTTGCTTCCGGGATGGTCGCCTGGACAAAGGACAAAAGTCTCTCCAGCGTTGACTTCCTCACATGCTTGGCATAATACTGAGGGTGTTTCACCTCCCACAAATTCCTCATCTCTCGATATTTTGAAATGAAAGCTGTAAGGAACTCTGGATCCTTAAATAGGGGATTCATTATATCTGGAAAAGATAAAGTCACAAGACAAAAAACACTTATTAGGTTTCTACTAAACCCTCATCATCTTCTCCCTATGTAGGCCTCATCAATCTGTCAAGCCATATAGGCCGCTTGCTACAAAGTCATGACCATAAAAAAAATATAATTTTAAAATTACCTTCGTTTAGTAACGTCCCGGTCCACTATCACCTACGCACAGAACGTACGTACGACACGTGCACAAGGCCCCTCTGTATACACTACGCATGTGTGAAACTCCGCCTGCGTCGCCCGCCCCTGACGTTCGATTTTAACTCATGTTCTCCGCCCCCTAATTCGACGCACAGAACGTACGTACGACACGTGCACAAGGCCCCTCTTTATACACTACGCATGTGTGAAACTCCGCCTGCGTCGCCCGCCCCTGACGTTCGATTTTAACTCATGTTCTCTGCCCATTTTTATTTACGGCGCGTAGTGGGGTGAATAATGGCGGAGACACATCAGGTGTGTACTACCTCAGGTAGCGAAGAAAGCCCGGAGGCCGGAACATCAAGATCTGTGAGGCCTAGATTTAAGGCCTCCAATATGTCCTTTGAAGAGATGGTAGAAATAGTGGCCATTCTTAAAAAAAAGGACTATGATGGGAAGTATGGGCCGTACGCCCGGCCAAATTTGCGCAAGGCCAAAATAATAGCGAAGGTGGTGGACACTTTACAGGCTTCTTTTGGGGTCCAGCGCTCCAAGGATCAAATTCGAAAAAGATGGTCTGACCTCAAACTCAGGGAGCCGGATCAGTACAGACGGATCCGTAAAGTGCTGAAAAAAAGTAAGTACTTGTCGTGTTTTTCTCTTGTGTTGATTACCTTGTATACTGCTCCTTGTGCTTTTCATTCCTATACGATTTTTTTGCTCCTCGTTTCAAACGATCTTTTAATAAACATCGTTACATATCTATAGATATATCTATCTATATATCTATATATCTATATGTGTGTATATATATATATATATGTGTGTATATATGTATATATATATATATATATATATATATATATATATATATAGATAGATAGATATAGGTAGATGTAGATATATAGATATAGATAGATATAGAAATGTAAAACATTCTTTTGGAATATTTTAAGTTATATATTTTTTTTTATTTACATTTAGTTAGATATTTATATTTTGTTACAGATATAGAGAGAGAGAGAGAGAGATCAAAAGATTATTAACTATATTTATAGATATTGATATCTAGATATCTATCTATCCGATATGTCTTTATAATTTTAAATATTGAGGTAAAATAGGAACTCTACACAAACAGAACATTTGTACACCACTTCACTACAAATGTTTGAAAATTACTATGTACTAAAATATCTGTGTGCTAAGTATATTAATTTTTTGGTTCACATAGGGGAAAAATCACTCAGCCAACAAGAACACAGTCCACCCCAAGCCAAAGAACATACTTGGGAAATCAGCCCAAGCCCCACTGAGGATGTGGAGAAAGGAGAGGTGGGCGACATGGGCACCCCACCAGGTGAGTGTCTGACACACCAGCTTACGGTAATCTATGCATGGCTGCCTTTTCTTTTATGTAATTTTTCTACTCTATTTTAGGTGATCTGGTTGTGCTTGAGTCAAGCAACAGCGCCACCCCCGAGGATGTTCAGGAATTATGCAACATGGGCACCCCACCAGGTCAGTGTCTGAGACACCAGCTTTATGGTAAGGTAAACTATGTATGTGTGCATATTTCTAAACACATTTTTTTGTTTCATTCCACTTTAGGTACAAGAACTGACTATTTCACCTCAGACAGTGCCCAAAGGCTAATTGGTCAAATAATGGCCTGGAATGGGGAGATCGATGAAATGCGTAATCGGCTGGATCGTATGCAGCAGGAAATGAAGGACATGATTGATGTTTTGGGTCGAATCTAAATGCCCTTTTTGAAACCCCAAAACATCGATCATGTCCTTCATTTCCTGTTTTGCTGACCCCATTCTGGGCCTTCTCTTTATTATTTTAGCGGAAATTATATGGCTGTTTAACATAATTTAAAAAAGGAGGGCTGTTTATAGAAAATACCTTAAAAATCCAAAAAAAAAAAAATGGATTTAAAAAAAAAACAAACAAAAAAAATGGATTTAAAAAAAAAACAAAAAAATAAAAATGGATTTAAAAAAAAAAACAAAAAAAAAAATGGATTTAAAACAAAAAACAAAAAAAAAAAATTGATTTAAAAAAAAAAACAAAAAAAAAAAAAATGGATTTTAAAAAACCAAAAAAAAACAAACAAAAAAAAAGCCTGTTTGCGAAAATCAAAAAGCCCAAAAAAATTTATTTTTGATTCTGTAAATATTTAACTATAATTATATTTTTCAAAATTATTCAGATATCATTATATTTTTGGCTAGGAACATTTTAGACTAAATGCATAACTGAATGCATAACAACGATTAATAAAAACATCTCCTTAGGAATTAAATAAATGGGTGGTTTGTTATTTCAATGCTCAGTATCAGTTTGGTTATAATTGTAAAAAAGTTGTTTACAGTGGCAATGGAGCTTATTTAGACATTTAAAAGGAAAATACAGTTGGCACTACAACTGCTCGACCATAACCTAGGAGAAAGCCCAAAAGAAAGGTAAGCAATAAATATAATTCAAGATTTCAGCAATATTTTTTTTATTTAAATATTATGGCCCATTGCAATGGCCCCCCTACCCATAAAATAATTCACATATTGCTGTCTAACTTGACGGGCACTTTGGGGGGCCAAGCCAGTACGGACAGTATCCAGGCCCGTAAGGTTGTCATCTATAAGTCTGGCCTCAGGCCCAACTGTTCCCATATAATTTTGAGAATGTTGATGTAAAAAGTTGTGCAGGATGCAGCACGATAAAATTATAAAATTAAGTTTGGATTCCGCCAAATTTATGGAGGTTTGAAACAGGCGGAATCGGCTGGCCAGAATCCCAAACGCATTCTCAACCACTCTTCTAGCTCTGGCCAGCCGGAAATTAAAAACCCTCCTCTCCGGGGTGAGGGTTCTTTGCGGGAATGGCCTCATGAGGTGCTTGCTCAGAGCGAAGGCTTCATCGGCAATGAAGACAAAGGGGAGTCCTTCCACGTTATCTGCATCAGGTGGCAATCCCAGGCCACCACTCTGGAGACGCTGGCAGAACTCCGTCTGGGCAAATACTCCTCCATCCGACATCCGGCCATTCTTCCCCACGTCCACATATAAAAATTCATAGTGTGCCGACACCACCGCCATTAAAACAATACTGTGGAACCCCTTATAATTAAAATAGTATGACCCCGAATGGGGTGGTGGCACGATGTGGACATGTTTCCCATCTATAGCCCCTCCACAATTGGGAAAGTCCCAACGGCTGGCAAAATGGGATGCCACAGTCTGCCATTCCTGTGGCGTTGAAGGAAACTGGGGAATCAAACAAGAAAACCAAAATCATTAATTTTGAAGATAACATTGCAAGAAAATTATACAATTAAAAACATTATTCCCCAGCATCAGTAGAACATTAAATAATTTAAATCTTCTGGAATAACTAATATGGAAAGGCACACTTATCAGATTGCTCACCCCCTCTGATGGAACATTGATTACATTTTAGGGGGTTGTGAAATACATAAAAAAGATTACTTTTAGGACACGCAGGAATTTAGGGACTAAAAAGGCAACAAGACTGCAGTTGTCGCACTCTGCAAGTGCAGTTGCTACCCAGCTTACAGTAAATGAGGTAAGGTAAAAAGGCAGTCATGTTGCAAGGAGTACACAATCACATGCAAGGGCAATTAATGAAAACACTTTGTGGCTTGCATATGATTTGATGATGGAAATCAGCAGAGCTTCTGCTCATTTACTAAAGCACTGGAACAAATGCACTTGTAGAGTGCACATGCATTTTGCAAAGTGCAACATATATTAGCTTTATACAAATCAACACCACAGAACATTCTAGCAAATTTTTACGGGGGTGGGGGGGGGTTGGGAAATCAAGCTAATTGCTATTTCTAAGCACACTATTTGGATTGAGTTTAGGTGGGGGGGAGGGTGTTGGGAAATCAAGCTAATTGCTAATTATAAGCACACTATTTGGATTGAGTTTAGGTGGGGGGAGGGGGTTGGTTAATCAAGCTAATTGCTATTTCTAAGCACACTATTTGGATTGAGTTTAGGTGGGGGGGAGGGGGTTGGGAAATCAAGCTAATTGCTAATTATAAGCACACTAAATACACTCAAACAAAATACATTCAAAATGAGTAGACTAGGTGGATATGTGCCCATCATTGCATGCTGGGGAGGTTATTGAAGGAAAATATACATGCATGACAAAAAAGAACAGGAAAAAAATCCAGCATGTGTGAGGATAAAAAGGGGACATTCACACTATATTGCAATGATGGTAAGTAGTGTTTGAGGCAAGAAATACATTACATTATCAAAGATTACATAAAAGAACATGTGATGCTAATAAAAGAAAAATATCTTACCTTAATATAGTCCTTCTGCAGGACCTGGATGATGGCAGAACAGGTCTCTGGGATAACGATCCCCAGAGCCTGGGGGGAGATGCCTGTCGAGAACTTGAGGTCCTGCAGGCTTCTCCCTGTCGCCAAGTACCGCAACGTGGCAACTAGCCTCTGCTCCGGAGTGATGGCTTGCCTCATGCAGGCATCCTGCCTGCTGATATAGGGGGTCAGCAAAGCCAACAAACGGTCAAAAACGGGGTCCGTCATCCGGAGAAAGTTCCTGAAATCCTCAGGATTATTCTCACGGATCTCACGGAGCAATGGCATGTGACAGGACTGGTCACGCTGGAGCAACCAATTCTTGGTCCATGAACTCCTCCTCGCCCTGTTCATGGACTGGTCTTGGTCTGAAGAATAAACTACAGCACCAAACACATACAATGCACAAGCTCGACGACGAGTACGTACAGGTAACATGGTTTCAAAACGGTCGGCTGGTCAGAACGCACTAAACAGAACGCACTGAAGAACAGCAAGGCCTGTGAAGAGCGACCTGAAAATCAGGAACGAGCGGACAATAAAACAAAGATTTCTCAATGCCAACTGACCAAACGCACTGAAAAGCAGATACAAACCTCACAAGCACAGACTGAACAACAGTTAAAACGAACTGAAAAATACGAGTCTCACAAGCGCGAATCGTCTCTCACCAAACTTCTACTAACACGAGATAAACACGAGATTAGCAGAAGGAGCCCAAAGGGTGTCGTACGGGCTATTGAACTTCCGTTTTATAGTCTCGCCGGACGTGGTGTACGTCACCGCGTACTAGGCTGGCGAACTTTTGTGTGGTCGTGTGTAGGCAAGTCCGTTCGTTAGAAAGTCTGCCGCAAGTCCGCCGAAAGTCCGCCGGAAGTCTGTCGGACAGGCTGTCGGACTTTTGTAGCTGAAAAGTCCGACCGTGTGTACGCGGCATTAGAATTGTAATTAGGTGCAATGAAAAATCTGGACTGCCGCACTCTGGATTGGAATAATAAAGGTAAAATCTTCTTTATTGAAAAAATGACATGGTATAAAATGCGTATATTGCTCTGTTGAAGTGATACAGCATAACTGCTGACGCGTTTCACGCTCCCATAGAGCGCTTACTCATAGCAATCCGGAGTGCGGCAGTCCAGATTTTTCATTGCACCTGTACCATTGGAATAGCAATCGCCAGCACCTGGAGCTATCACAATTCACCCAGCGGAGGATGGGAAATTCAAACCCAGTTACCTGGAGCGGTGGTCACCAACCTAAGAATTGTAATTACATGCTCCTGTTGAACAGGGTCAGAAAAATTGGGCCTTTGGTGGTGCTGGTGCCACAACACTGTAAGTCCTCACAGTTACTCTTGGTCAGCGCTGGAATGGGCCCTGCTGTGAAATATTAGATCAAGAATTGAAATTATATGTACCTGTTGAACAGGGGCAGAAAAATTGGGCCTTTGGTGGTGGTGGTGGTGCTGGTGCCACAACATTGTAAGTCCTCACAGTTACTCTTGGTGGGCGCAGAAACGGGCCCTGCTGTGAAATATTAGATCAAGAATTGTAATTACATGTCCCTGTTGAACAGGAGCAGAAAAATTGGGCCTTAGGCACTGGTGCCACAACACTGCAACCCCTCACAGATACTCTAGTTGGAGCGCAGGAACGAGCCCTGCTGCAAAGTATTGCTACAAAAATTGTAATTACACGCCTCTGTTAAACAGGAGCTGAAAAATTGGGCCTTAGGCACTGGTGCTGGTGCTACAACACTGCAACCCCTCACAAATACTCTAGTTGAGCGCAGCAACGAACCCTCCTTGCAAAATATTGCATCAAAAATTATAATTACACGCCCCTGTTAAACAGGGGCTGAAAAATTGGGCCTTAGCCACTGGTGGCCGCGCCCAGAACCAAAAATATTCTTACAAGCTATCAGCATGATCATCGAGGAGGAAGAGGACAGTCACTCAGCATAACAAGATAGTCACTAAGCATCAGCATAGGCAGTCTTGAAGGGATCTGACATGTAAAAAAAAAGTATTCGGATAGGAAGTTCGGGGGGCGGAGCCGGCGGCCGGAGCTGATGGTGTAGTGTGAGGAGAGCTCCGTCACATCAGGTGACTTTCAGCAACTAATAGCGGCGTGTGACACCCGAAAACCGGCCCCTCAGGCAGCGGAACACAAGGGGATACCGATCCTAATGATGGCCAAACACAAGGAGAGAGAGGGACCCAGGAAACTAACGGACTTCTACACCACAGTCCCGGGCAGAGTCTCTCAAAATGGCGCCGGCGCGGGAGACGTCTCTCCTCAGCACAGCCGTCCTCACAGTGAAACAGCCTGTACTGACACTGGTGAGTTGCCTGTGTCAGGTACTACTCCTCTATCACCCCCATCTGCCTCAAACAGTCCCCTTAAACAAAAAAGGAGACTCAGCTCTCCCACTGATGACACAAATCAATTAGACACAGAGGTGCAGGACATGGAGCAAACTGACATGTATTCACAAAAGCTGGACGCCCTGCCTGCCTCTGGTCTGCCTCCGACTGATACAATGATGAAAGAGATGATCCTTACCCTGAGAGGAGCAATCCAGCAGGATATTACTAAGCTTACACGATCCACAAATAGAGAACTGACAGCTCTGGGGGACAGGGTTAATTATGTAGAGAATAAAATGAGTGATTTCTATGAAGCTCACAATGAACTTGTGGATGCTCACATGGAATTAGCAGACAAGTTCACAGCTCTCCACCTAAAAGTCACAGACCTCGAGGACCGCTCACGCAGAAATAACGTGAAATTTAGGGGGATCCCCGAGTCGGTAAAACCATCTGAATTGCGCACTTTTCTCCAACAATTAATGATAAAAGCTATGCCGTCCCTTACACTTGCAGATGTCATTATTGACAGAGCCCACAGACTGCATAAACCACCTCATCTCCCTGAGAAGATCCCTAGAGACGTCATTGCCAGAATACATTTCTTCCACATCAAAGACCAACTCATGAGATTCTCCAGACAAAATAATACACTTCCAGACCCCTATGCAGGGATCACAATATATGCAGACCTCTCCCAAGCCACCATGAAGGCCAGGAACAACCTGATTCCTATCACAAAACTGATAAGGAATCATAAAATACTTTACAGATGGGGCTTCCCCACTAAGCTCATGCTGGAAAAAGATAACGAATGGTATACCATTTCGTCCCTGGAAAAGGGCTTGAAACTGATGCGCAATTGGGGACTCCTTCCCCGTGAAGCCTACCCAGAATCCTCGGATTCTGCGACTTCCAGATCAGGCTCTAATTCCTACCGCAACACTAAAGGGTACCGTGACGGCTGACCACCCCCGTGCTCAACATATGAGGCCAACTACCTGGAAAAATTTCGAAAGAATCTCCCCTTGGTTCACCAATTGAAAACACGCATATATATATCCTACCATACAAGTCGCCTGATGTTCGGCTGCACTGGAAATTATTTTCATGATTTTACCCCACTATTGTTTTTGGGATATTCCCGAATCTATCCAATTGAAGTTTAATGTTTTGTATTCCTTTTTTCTGTTTCTCGTTTTTATTTTTTTGTTAGTCAATCCTACATTCTTGTGGAACATTCACATAAATGTACTAGCCCACTCCACTGCACTGGAATCAATTCCTAAATCACATCAAATTCCTCCATGCACCACTAGATGTCGCCAGAGCACCATTGAAGTTAACAATGTCCATTAAAGTGATGTCCATCAACGCAAGAGGTCTCAACAGCCCATTTAAAGGTCGTATGCTATGGAAGACGGCCTTAGAAATGAACTGTGACATTCTTTGTGTGCAAGAAACACATTTCTTGGATCAGAACCCCCCTCAATGCTCCCACAACAAGTTTTCACATGTCTTCACAGCAAATGACTCTAGTAAACATAATGGTGTCCTTATAGCCATTAAGGATTCTATTACTTTTAAATTTATAGATAAACAGCTAGATAGCCATGGTAGGTATATTATCTTAATAGCTGAAATCAATAGCAATATTTATACATTAGTAAATCTGTATGCCCCTAACAAGAAAAGAATGAAGTTTCTTCGTCAAACTCTGCAAAAAGCTAAGAGGTTGAAAAAGGGTAACCTGTTGATATGTGGAGATTTTAATTTAATTTTAAATGATGTACTTGACTCCTCCTCTGTGGGGCAAAGACGCAGACCATCCCTGGGTAACTATTGCCTAGAAGAAGAATTATATGATCCTTGGCGATGTCTCCTCACCACAGAGCGGGATTACACTTACTTCTCACCAGTCCATAGAAATTATTCCAGGATAGATTTCTTTCTTACAGACAAATACACATTACAAAAGGTGACAAAGGCAGATATCCACAATATTACCTGGTCCGACCACGCCCCCATAACGATCGAATTATTAGACACAGCCAAGACTGCTTTTACACCTCTGTGGCGCAATAATACTTACCTCCTCTCCCAACCCCGAATTCAAAAAGAAGTCAATGAACAACTTGAAGAGTATTTTACATTTAATGAGCAACCGGGAATCCACCCGACTACAGTTTGGTGCGCTCACAAAGCCTTCTCTAGAGGCTTACTGATTCAAATAGCAGCCAGGGAAAAAAAGAAAAAAACGCAACTTATATCGAGACTTCAAGAACGAATCGCTGACCTAGAGAATAAACACAAAAAACACAATGACCACTCTCTATTACAGCAATTAAATTCCTGTCGGGAAGAATTAAAACAAACATTGAAATATGACTATGACCTCTACTTTAAAAGGCTCAAGCTTTCATATTATTCCCAGAACAATAGGGCAGGGAAACTATTAGCCTCTCAACTAAAGAAGAGGCACAACCGCACAAACATCTCGTTGATTAAACACCACAATAATAATCATTCATATCACAATCCTAAAGATATTGCCAATACCTTCAAAGATTATTATGAATCTTTATATAATCTCAAACTAGATAAAAATATTCACCAACCCACTGAGACTGAAATTAATGAGTTCCTCAGAAAGATTGACCTCCCCTCCATAGACACAAATTCACTACAACTATTAAACAAACCCTTTACTGCGGCTGAAGTTCATGAAGTGATTAAACATTTACCTAAACATAAAGCCCCTGGAGCAGACGGCTTTTCAGCTGAATACTATCAAGCGTTCTCATCAACGCTCGCCCCCAAACTAGTAGACCTCTTCAACATAGCTGCAAATACTGGTACATTTCCCAGTGAAATGCTTCAAGCTATTATAGTGACTATACCAAAACCAGGAAAAGACCCCTCCTTACCACATAATTACAGACCCATCTCATTACTTAATTCCGATCTAAAAATCTTCGCCAAAGTACTAGCAAACAGATTATTATATATAACCCCCACCCTTATAGGACTGGAGCAGGTGGGATTTGTCAAAGGAAGGCAGGCCCCGGTTAGTACTAGAAGAATGATTAACTTACTTAGATACGCAGAAATCAAACATACACCCAGTATATTCGTAACCCTAGACGCAGAAAAAGCGTTTGATAGAGTCCATTGGACATACCTATCTCACACGCTCTCCAAATTTGGCCTAAATGGATTTTTACACTCAGCCATCATGTCACTTTACTCGAAGCCCTCAGCCAGAGTATATGCATCTGGTATACTTTCTGACTCTTTCAACCTTACCAATGGTACCCGTCAAGGTTGCCCCCTATCCCCTATAGTATTCTCCCTAGCCATAGAACCCTTAGCAGAACTTATCAGAAATACTGTTGAAATTAAAGGACTCCAGGTAGGTCTTAAAAAACACAAAATAGGGCTCTTTGCAGACGACATAATCCTTACCCTGACCAACCCTGAGTACTCCTTACCCAAAGCCACAGAACTCTTACATCACTTTGGGGATATAACATACTACAAACTCAACACTTCCAAATGCTATGCCCTACCTCTAAATATACATGAGAACAGTAAAGACAACCTTAAAGAAATATTCCCCTGCAATTGGGACTCACCCTCTATCAACTATCTAGGTATCCAATTGACTCACCCTATATCTAAATTATACACTGCCAACTTCCCTCCCCTTCTAGCACACATACAGGCAGAATTCTCACAAATCTCTAAATTTTACCTAACCTGGGTTGGACGTATAGCTGCATATAAAATGCAAATACTTCCCAAACTACTCTATCTCTTCAGAACCATCCCGATCCCAATTCCACAAAAATTTTTCTCGGATTTAGCGTCACTCTTGAACAAATTTATCTGGCAACACAAAAAACCCAGAATTGCACTGACGACTCTATATAAACCGAGAACACTCGGAGGAGGGGGTCTGCCAAATGCTTATGCCTACCATCAAGCTTCCTTATTGGACCAACTGAAGTTTTGGTTCTCCTGTCGAGAGGACAACCTATGGTCCCACATAGAACAACATGTCACACCAGGTCATGACCTTACAGCGCTTCTTATGGCATCCACCATTCATCATAAACCCGTAATACCGGCCTACCCAACAATACAAGCATCACTCGAGGCTTGGTCCCTCCTGACTAAAAATAATTTTACAGATGAACCATCCCACACACTGCATTTACCTCTCACAGCCTATGCATACCTCATACCAAACTTTTCAACTCACCACTGGAAACAAAAAGGCATCCACTACGACACTGCAGATCTAGTGAACCCTACAGCAGTGGACACCTTTATGATTCAACAAATTAAACAATATAATAAAAAATACCCAACCACTACCACAAAAATTCCATTAATTATATGGAATTTTCTAATGAACAAGCACAAATCTACTGCTAAAGGTATATCGCTGTGCTATAGATACTGCAACTTCCACACTACACGAACCAAGCTCCCAACCATGCATAAATGGGAAATAGAACTGCAAAAGTCCTTTACACTGCCACAATGGCTCACAGCTATTAAATACAATAGTACATCTTCAGCGTGTGTAGACCACTGGGACAACTCCCATAAAATTCTCCATAGATGGTACATAACTCCCATGCGCCTACACACTATGAACTCCTCTTTATCCCCACTATGCTGGAGGAATTGTCATAATAATGGAAACCTATTACACGTCATGTGGCACTGTAAAGTTCTGAAAAACTATTGGACAGACGTATTCTCTCTAATCTCAGACACAGCCAACTCCCAATGTACTCCCTCTCCAGAACTAGCACTACTATGCCTGGGGATAGACTCCTTCCCATATACACACAGAAAAGTGGTGGTACATATACTATTTGCAGCTCGTATATCTATAGCAGCGAAATGGAAATCCACTACCCCACCAGGTATAAAGGAAGTTATCGCCAGGGTGAACTCACAAAGCCTCATGGAACGTATGCTGGCATACAAGGAGGGTCGAGCGCATACCTACCACAAATTCTGGGATAACTGGCTATCAAAGCACAATCCCGTCTTGCGTTGATGAAACTAAAATTAATTGGTAATTGGAAAAAGACCACGTCTATTGGTGTTACATTACATCCAGTGCAGGAACCTACGTTTTATCAATACTGAATAGTTATGTTTGGTTATATATATTTTTTTTTTTTATTTGGTTTGATTAAACATTTAATGTTTATACGAAGCTGTTACAACCACTATATTCTAACTGATGTTGGTATTGTTATCAATGGCTTTAGGTTCAAGTACTTTTGTTGCTATCGATTTGTAACCAATGTGAGGCGACCATATTCTGGGTCGCATTCACCAGTCCTGGAAGGGCATACATATAGCCTGCTCACAGTGTGTTCCCGGTAGGGGTGACAGGCTCTTAATGTTACTTTTATCTCCCTAACCGAACTCTCCAGGCACTACAACTCAGATTAAAGACTCCACAGTTATTCTTTTTTTGTTTTACCTCATGAACCTAATCTACTCAGATGTGCTTACATTATTTCTTTCTTGAAAATATGAACATCTTTGTATACCTACTATATTTGTATTTGTACAAAAAACTTTTAATAAAAATCTTAAAGTTGAAAAAAAAAAAAAATATTCGGTTACATCGGCATCAGGTGCTTGGTAGCTGGTGGTGATCCAAGACTGATTCATTTTTATGAAGGTCAGGAGCACCCTGTGATTGGTTACAAAGCCTCCAGCAGCACTGAATGTGCATTCCGAAAGAATGCTGGATGCCGGACAGGCCAGTAGCTCAATTGCATACTGTAGAAGCTCTGGCCAGTGATCCATCCTGAAGACCCAGTAACCCAGAGGATTTTTGGTGGGAAAGGTGTCCAAGTCAGATCTTGCCCCTAGGTATTCCTGCACCATGTAAAACAGACCCTGGCGATGGTTGCTGGAACTGATCATACCTTGGGGCTGCGGACTAAAAAATTGTCTGAACGCATCGGTCAAATGGCCACCTTCTCCACCGCTCCTTCTTTGACTGACCAAAGCCTCAGCAACACGTTGTCCAGGAACAGGAGTTTGTAACCTCCCAGTCTCTGGGATTGCGTTGCACAGACCTTTCTGCAAGGCCTCCTGAAGATGTTTCACCCTCTGCTCTCTCTGCAATGGCAAGATAAGGTCCACAACCTTACCCTTGTAACGTGGATCAAGGAGGGTTGCCAGCCAGTATTGATGCCTCTCCTTGATACCACGAATATGAGGATCCTTCCGCAGGCTTTGCAGGATAAGGGAGGCCATGCAGCGTAGGTTTTCTGAGGCATTCGGTCCGGAGTCCTCTGGGTCACTAAGGACAACATGACCGCAGCCACCTCCTCCCAGCCACGTACAAGTCCATGAGTTTCTTGGAACTGTAATTAACCCCTAAAGACTGCTGCTGATGCTGAGTGCCAGACTCCACCTCCATGCTGACACAATCCTCCTCCTCCTCCTCTTCCTGTGTGATCGGCGGGCACGCAGGAACACTGTCTAGATAAAGGGGGCCTTGAGAGCTAAGGAAGTCCTCCTCTTCCTGCCTCTGTTCTGCCTCAAGTGCCCTGTCCATTATTCCAAGCAGCGTGTGCTCCAACAGGTGGACAAGGGGGACAGTGTCACTGATGCATGCACTGTCACTGCTCACCATCCTCGTCATCCTCCTCAAATGGTGACTGGACAGTGCATGCATCCCTTAACATGGCCCACTGGTGTGGGGAAAAAACCAAGATCCCCTGACCCTGTCCTGGTGCCATAGTCGCACAGGTACTCATTGATGGCCCTCTGCTACTTGTCCAGCCACTGCAGCATGGCCAAGGTTGAGTTCCACCTGGTGGGCATGTCGCAGATTAGGCGGTTCTTGGGCAGGTGAAATTCCTTTTGGAGGTCAGCCAGCCGAGCACTGGCATTATATGACCGGTGGAAATGCACACAGGCTTTCCTGGCCTGCCTCGGGACATCCTGTAAGCCCGGATACCTGCCCAAGAACAGATGCACCACCAAGTTAAGGATGTGAGCCAAAAGGGCACATGGGTCAGTTGTCCCTGTCGGAGGGCAGAGAGGAGGTTGGTGCCATTGTCGCAAACCATCATTCCTGCCTTAAGCTGGCGTGGCGTCAACCAGACATACTAATGGCCTGCAGTGAGATGTAGCTGCACAAAACTGGGATGTATATATATACTGATTATACTGCAGCTAGCAGAATGCCTGCCTGTGGTATTAATAGGATCAGAAGAAGCACATCAGCACTGTCTTCAGGTAGCTATAGGTGCAACTGTGCAGGGTAAACAGTACACTAACTGTAAATACTTCAAGCTGCCTGCCTGTGGTATTAATAGGATCAGAAGAAGAACACCAGCACTTGTCTTCGGGTAGCTATAGGTGCAACTGTGCAGGGGTACACAGTACACTAACTGTAAATACTTCAAGCTGCCTGCCTGTGGTATTAATAGGATCAGAAGAAGAACAACAGCACTTGTCTTCACTTCAGGTAAGCTATAGGTGCAACTGTGCAGGGTACACAGTACACTAACTGTAAATACTTCAACTTGCCTGCTTAAGGTATTAATAGGATCAGAAGAACAACAGCACTTGTCTTCAGGTAGCTATAGGTGCAACTGTGCAGGGTACACAGTGCACTAACTGTAAAAACACCTGCCTGTCTGTCAGTATATTAGAGAATAACAGGAAAGGATCTAGCTAAAATGAATACAGTGTATATATATACAAAACCTGGGATGCATATATATACACAATACACTGTAAGTGCAGCTAACTGACTCGCCTGCCTACTCTATCTAACTTAAATCAAATGACACTGTCTCTCTCTCTCTGTCTAATTCTCTCTGCCGCCGCAACACACTACACAGGGCCACCACGCAGGAGGCCTTATATAGTGTGGGGCGTGTACTAAACCCCCTGAGCCATAATTGGCCAAAGCCACCCTGGCTTTGGCCAATTACGGCTCTCTGTGCAAACGGCGCTGTGATTAGCCAAGCATGTGGGTCATAGTGCATGCTTGGCCAATCATCAGCCAGCAATGCACTGCGATGCCGCAGTGAATTATGGGCCATGACGCGCCACTCGAATTTGGCGCGAACGGCCCATAACGTTCGCAAATTTGGCGAACGGTCGAACAAACTATGTTCGAGTTGAACATGTGTTCGACTCGAACACGAAGCTCATCTCTATTCAAGACGCTTCCTGTATAGAGAGACCAGTCGCATGCATTGCTCGCTTGGTAGGGGGTGTGCTCTGCATCTGCTGTGATTACTCACTGGAGAAGCCAAACCAGCGGGTATCGGCCAATGGATGTCCACCAGCACCCGCCAATCGTCGGTCAGAGACACAGGACGGAGCTCTGCCTACTGTATGTAAACAAAGCAGAGCTCCATCCTGTCAGGGGGAAAGTGATGGATTTTTTTCCTGCAAAGTAGGGAATAAAATCCATCACATCCCTTAGTGAAAACACACACTACACACAAACACTGGCTAGGAACACATATAATCCATTACAGAAAGAAAAAAACACATGAATTGGAGTCAGCCACACACCCCAAAAGATTATCAAAAAAAAGGATTGGAAGTTCCCCCGGGTTTTTTTTGCGGCATAATAATGTAAGGATCATATAGTAAAAGTATATTAAAATTATTTATTGATACAAACAGCAACGTACAGATTATTCATCAATTATACATAAGAATATATACTCTGGTTACGGGCATGTCTCAAAGAATATTTCATCAATATATGTCAAAACAATACATTTAAAATATTAAAAATTTGATTGACATCCATATGAATACCCCGACGCGTTTGGACCAATGATGTGGTCTTCTTCAGGGGAGTTGTATTCTGGTGAAATACAAAAAAAGTTCATTGTTCTAAGACTTTATGGCGTACTAGCATCTATGTATATGTAATATTATATTAGTATATTTACCATTCGAATGATGAATTCCAAAAAACTGTCAAATATCCAGAGATAAAAGCACTAAATCGAGGGATCCTTATATGTCAATCCTCACCCCTCCAGACGGGTGCCAACACCAAGAGGCTTGCAAGGAGTCACACGTTAACGGAACAACAGAGGGGGAAGGGATGGACGACACCTGAGATATATTTCAATGAGTGGTTAGGTATAAGTATTGTTTAAAATAAAGTTTTAACCCCCAATGAGCTCATGAGCTCATCCCCACCTATATGTACATGTATGTTGATTTTGATTGAATGTGTATTGAAATAAATACAGTATGTTTAGATGTATTATATTTTTGTTGCTGTATCTTAGTATTAATGTATTAATGTATAATTGATATATAATCTGTACGTTGCTGTTTGTATCAATAAATAATTTTAATATACTTTTACTATATGATCCTTACATTATTATGCCACTATAAAAAACCCCGGGGGAACTTCCCAATCCTTTTTTTTTCACATATAATCCATTGATCACCCTAGATGTTTAACCCCCTTCCCTGCCAGTGTCATTAGTACAGTGACAGTGCATATTTTTAGCATTGATCACTGTATTAGTGTCACTGGTTCCCACAAAGTGTCAAAAGTGTCAGTTAGGTGTCAGATTGCCAACTGCAATATCACAGTCCCTCTATAAGTTGCTAATTGCCGCCATTACAAATATAAAAAAAATACAATAAATAAAAATTCTATAAATTTATCCCATAGTTTGTAGACGCTAAAACTTTTGTGCAAACCAATCAATATACACTTATTGGGATTTTTTTTTTTTTTACCAAAGGCATGTAGAAGAATACATATTGGCCTAAATTTATAAAGAAATTTGATTTTTTAAATTTTTTTTTTGGATATTTTTTTATAGCAGAAAGTAAAAAATATTGTTTCTTTTCCAAAATTGTCTTTATTGTTTTGTTTATAGTGCAAAAAAATAAAAAACTCAGAGGTGATCAAATACTACCAGCTCTATTCGTGGGGAAAAATTACAAATTTCATTTATGTACGGCGCTGGTCATGGTATCGCAAACAATGGCCTGGTCATGAAGGGGGGTAAATCTTCTGCAGGTCAAGTGGTTATTGTTACTGATTGTTGGAGAGTCTATTGATGCTGGCTGCTGGTGGCTGCTGGGAGACCGATTGTTGCTGGGATGGATCTATTGTTGCTGGGGGTATTTTGTTGCAGGGGGTCTATTATTGCTAGGGGATCTATTGTTGCTGGATGCAGGAGATCTATTTTATTGCTTTTCTTGTAATCATTAACAAATTTCATACAAATTACTTAGCATCACAAAATTATACTTGGTTCTGTATTCTCTAAAAGAGGAGGTACAAGGAGGTGGGTATGGGAAGGAACAGTGGCAGACCCGTCCATTAGGGGCACACGGGCACCACCCCCCTATCCACGTGTCCGGGTCCTGATCTACATACAGCCCCCGATCCCACCCAGTTGTGTGACAATAGAGAATGAATATTCACTATTCTCACACTGATCCTCCTCCTGCCCAATCAGGAAGTAGGTCATGAGACCCGTCACCCTACTGGCCGAAAGGAGATGAGATCAGATTGGCCGTCAAGAAGAGGAGGGAGGAGATGCTGGGGGACTGAGGAGATGCCCGCAGACCGGAGAGAAGCCACCGCTGCCCACTGCAAGTGAGATGGGGTAAGTGCTGGCCCTGACTGACTGATGGGGGGGCCACCCGTGACCCCCCGCGACCCAGCCGGCCAACTGGGGGGGGCTCTGTCCATCCGGCTGGCCAACTGGGGGAGGGCTGGCAGATGGATTGTTTGCCCTCCAAAACAAAAAACATCAGCTGGCACTGGGAAGGAACCCAGAGAGAGTGCTTGGTGGTGGGTAGGGGACAGAGACAAGGGGTGACCCAGAAGTGGGGAGCACCTGCACCTATGCTCTGAGAAAAAAAAAGCCCTTATTAACCACCTCAATACCAGGCACTTTTATCCCCTTCCTGCCCAGACCAATTTTCAGCATTCAGTTCTCTCACACTTTGAATGACAATTACTCAGTCATGCAACACTGTACCCATATGATAAATGTATCATTTTTTTCACACAAATCAAGCTTTTTAAAAAAAATGTTTTTCTTATTTGCAAAATTTTATAACAGAAACGAAGTAAGTTTTCTTCATACATTTTGACCAAAATTTATACTGCTACATTTCTTTGGTAAAACTAACCTAAATCAGTTTAGTCTGTGTGAAAGTCATAAAGCCTACAAGCTATGGTGCCAATCATTGAAAATTGATCGCACCTCATGTACTGATGGCCTATCTCATTTCTTGAGGTCCTAATATGCCAAGACAGTACAAATATCCCCCAAATGACCCCTTTTTGGAAAGCAGACATTCCAAGGTATTTAGTAGGAGGCATGGCAAGTTTTTTGAAGTTGTAATTTTCCCACAATTCTTTGGAAAATAAAGACATTATGACATTTTTGTAAAAAAAAAAAAAAATGTATTTATTAACAACTTATTTCTCCCACACGTCATAGGCATACTTGCAACTACACCCCAAGATGAATTCTGCTACTCCTGAGTATGGTGATACCACATGTGTGAGACTTTTACACAGCCTAACCGCATAGAGAGGTGCAACATCCAAGGAGTACCATCAACCATTAAAAAATCTGTATTTTTGCTAGAAAATTACTTAGATCCCCCAAAAATTATATATTTTTGTAGCAGAAACCCTAGAGAATAAAATGGGGGGTTGTGCACATTTTTCTGTTACACGTGCAGCAATTTTTCAAACACATGTAGCACGGACCCCCGAAGAGGCTTCTGATTCATTTGGGCCTGTACTCTACTTTGTTTCCCCTTTGAATATCTCAGTCCCCCTGCCACAGCTGTGGTGTGATAGTGTGCAGTCAGAATGAAATCATAAAGGCAAGTTCACAATACTCAATATAATATACCTGTCTGTAGTTACCTTACCCTCCTCTTGGCTGGTGATGAAGAGGAAAACAACACTCACACAGTTGTACTTGAATAAAGAAAAAGAAATAAAGATATAGTCCTTTTATATTTTGGCCGCTAGATGGCGCCAGATGATAAGATATAACATAACATCAAGTTACATCAAAAATGTGTCCGGCTACACACTCCCCCTGCTTGAACTCTTTGGTCCCCAAAGAGATGTAAAATTTTTGTTTCTGTAACACATTTTTGATTCTATACGGTTACACAAAACCGACAGGGGAGCTTCCCACCAATTTTCGTGTGATGGGGAGCTGTCTTGTACATTCACAGCCGATACCTTGATGGCATGTAAAGGTGTGTCAAGGGATGAGATGGGGTTCCTTCTCACCAAATCTGCGGTGAGAAGGTCAGGCTCTCTCGACAACCCTTGAGGGGTGAGGACAATTTCTTCAGAATTCTCCTCCAACACATCACAGGTTGATCTCTTGGGTTGAGGAATGACTCTTTGTTTCTTCTGACTCATTGGTTCAGACACGGTAGGCTCACTTGCCTTCTCTTTCCGCTCAACCACTTCTGCCTCCTGCAGGTAGGTTTCTTCCACTTCTGTTTCTGATTTTTCTCCATCACCTGTAGAAAAAGTAGACACTTCCAACCCTTCTTCTGGCAGTAAGGGTCAATGGTCACATCTGGGGACAACAGGGGCTAACAGCCGCTTCACCAGGTCTGTGTTTGTCCCAACAATCAATGAACTTCTTGAGGGCCCTGGCAGCCAAGGACAGACAATGGCCAGTGTCTCAAAGTTCTGAGGCTTCCCATCCTTCAACAGATCACACGACAACTCGACCCGCAGACATCCATCACAAGGGTAATCTTCTGCTTGAATACCCTGAACCTTTAAGTCTTCCAACTTCTTCAGGGGCAGGTATGACAAGTACCTCTTGTAAAAGTCTCTGGTCATCAGGGTAAATTGGGCACCTGTATCAAGGATGGCTCTGGTGTAGATCTCTTCAACCAGCACAGACACTACAGGCAGAGGGCCTACCAACTGGACAGGAGGCCTGTTAGGAACATCTGGAGCAGACGATTTGCGTGATGGAACTCGTGCTCCCCTCAGCTTTCGGCATTGAGAGTGCCGCCTCTGGCGTCGTTTTGAAGGCCGATGAGCACTCCTCACTGAGACGGCATAAACTGCAGGTGTTCTGTATTGTTCTCTTTCGGATTTAGAGAAAGTTCTTCTTGAAGGCCCAGATCTTCTCTGAGATCCACCCCTGTCTTCTGTCTCCCCTCGTGGACTAGGACATACTCGCTGGTAATGACCTACACCTCCACAGTTCCGACAGACGTCTTGATTCATGGCTTTCTGGCCGGACATCCCAGTACGTTCTGTCATCAATTTGTTCATCATCTCCGTCATCTGAGACACCTGTAGCTTCTCTGAATCTCTATCAGTTGTGCTGGTCACTCTGACTTCAACCACAGATCCAGACTTTTGACTCTTATTCTTTTCCCTTTCCATCTCCATGTTGGCTGCCTCATTAATTCCTTCTATGAGCGCCTCATCTGAAATGAAGGGATCGTCCAAATACTGCCGTAGTTGGAACGTGATGTAATCACTCCTCAGTCCTGTAGCCACGGACCTCGAAAATTTCTTCTGGATCAGTTCAACCCCGAAGTGTTCATCCGAGTCTTCTCCTTCTGAGGCAAACAACAGTCGGCCCTTCAACTCGATAGCTCTGAACAAGAAATTCTGGGGAGTTTCTCTACTATCTTGTGCAAGATTTATCAATTGGTGGTACAGTTCAGAAGCATTTTCCTCCTTGTAGTGGCTTTTTAATATCCTCCTGAGTTGCACTAGGGTCAGGCTATTCTTCATCTCCAGCATCCCTCTGAGACTTAGGCCGGGAATGATGGCTTTCACTACAGCTCCCACAATCTCAGATTCAGGATACCCTCTGTGGGATCCCTCTTCGATCTGATGCATAAGGTTTGTGTAGGACAGCTTGTCTTTCTTTTCCCTCTCACCTATCTGACCCTCAATCTTGAAGTCCTTCCTGATCGTCACCTCTGGCAAGTTACCATGGGTAAATCTCTGCATGACTGAAACAGGTCTTGGCTTTGAATGCCTGTCACTCGAGTCCTTGCATACAGTACATACAGCTCACTGATCCGCTCCTCAATCACTCTAGAGGCTTCCTGGAGCTTCTTCTGTATATTGTGAGATTGTTGCTCCAGATCAGCTAACTATTGCTCTGACTGTGAATTCCTCCCATGGACTCCAACTGTCTTAATAGCTGCCCTTTCCTTCATGGGATGGGACCCTCTGCCGCTTTCCCTTGGGGTAGACTGGAGACTGAACTCTTGCTGAGTGAGCTCTGTCTCCCCCTGCTTGGCAGGATGTGTCAAGTAGAGTTCAGTTCTATCAGGCAGTGTCACACTGGTGCCTTTAAAATTATCAGGGACCCCCTTCCTTCATTCCAGTAAGGCGTACGTGCGAGAGGTCCCATGGTCTGGCCTCACAGCTATCACCCAGGCCTTTCTCTCTGGGGATAGTACCTGCACCACTTCTTTCACCTGATTCTCCTCCCATCCTTTCCCAGCTAATTCAATTGCCACGCCCGCTTCTGAGCGTGCGCCTTCGGCTTCACACCACTGTACCACAGTGACGGGGTCCATTCTGGTACCAATGGGTATCTGGGGGGTTGCTTGCAGTGTCACAGGATCCCGGATGACGTCCCCACATGTAGCACGGACCCCCGAAGGAGCTGCTGATTTATTTGGGCCTGTACTCTGCTTTGTTTCCCCTTTGAATATCTCAGTCCCCCTGACACAGCTGTGGTGTGATAGTGTGCAGTCAGAACGAAATCATAAAGGCAAGTTCACCATACTCAATATAATATACCTGTCTGTAATTACCTTACCCTCCTCTTGGCTGGTGATAAAGAGGAAAACAACACTCACACAGTTGTACTTGAATAAAGAAAAAGAAATAAAGATGCAGTCCTTTTATATTTTGGCCGCTAGATGGCGCACATGATAAGATATAACATAACATCAAGTTACATCAAAAATGTGTCCACACAATTTTACACACTAACGCAAAATATATTTTAATGAATTTCAATGTGCACAAAGACAATATAATACCCAAATATAAAATATAAAATATGGTGGTGCACCAGGTAAATAGATACCAAACATATCAAGCTTTAAAATTGCGCACTCTTGTAAAAATTGCGCTAAACTTCTGTATTTAAAAATCTCCATAGGCAACCACTTCTTTCACCTTTATAAGCCTTCATTGGTTACCCGTTTAGAGTTACAGAGAAGGTCTGGTGCTAGAATTATTGCTCTCACTTTGACATTCACGACGATACCTCATGTGTGGTGCGATCGCTGTTTATGCATACGGGACCAACGTGTGTGTTTGCCTTTGCATGTGAGTACAGGGGGATAGGGGCACTTTAAAAAAAAAAAATATTGGTGGGACACTGGTACACTGACTTTTTTTGTGTACTAATACACTGACAAATGTTTTTGTGCACTTGTACACTATGACAGATGTTGATTGTCCACAGGCAGACACTGACAAATGTTGATTTTTGCAATGGAACACTATTACAAATGTTTTTGTGCACTGGTACAGATGTTGATGGGACAATGGTACACTGTGACATATGTTGATGGGACACTGGTACACTGTGATAGATGTTGATGGGACACTGGTACACTGTGACAGATGTTGATGGGACACTGGTACACTGTGACAGATGTTGATGGGACACTGGTACACTGTGACAGATGTTGATGGGACACTGGTACACTGTGACAGATGTTGATGGGACACTGGTACACTGTGACATATGTTGATGGGACACTGGTACACTGTGACATATGTTGATGGGACACTGGTACACTGTGAAAGTTGTTTTGTTCACTAGTGCAGATGTTTATGGGACACTTAGAGAGATGTTCATGGGACACTGGTGACAGTGGTGCTTGGTGTACTGTGTGGGGATGGTTGCAGTCTGTGTGATTTGTGACAGCTCTCTATGTAAAATCATCCACAGCCATCACGTGATCGGGAGGACCAATCACAGCGCCCATATCCTGATCTATGATGTGCTGTGTCCGAAGATCACAGCCATCAAAGGATTGCGCCACTGCGTGGCTTCTGAGGGACATACAGGTACGTCCACTCTGAACGGTGAAGCACTTAAATGATTCATTGTTCTATTAAATTAGTTACATTGTGAACAGTACATGTTTGTACATTATTCTCTCTTTTTACTCTTTTATATTTTACTCTTTTGTATTCAATTAGGAGTGCTTCTGGTTTATTATCATTATTTTAGCGCCGCATCTCCCTTTATTACCTACATTATTCTCTGCACAGTACATAAGGCAATAGCCACTGTCAAACTCAATTAAATTATTTAAGGTATATCAACAATGGTTATACTGCATTACATACTGTATAGAGTAAAATGCATTAAACTGAATAAAAATGATTAAAGTATATTTACAAAATTAAACAAATATTATCAAGCCTATGAGCACAAGACCCCTTTCTTTGCTAAATAGAAGCAGAGGCCCTTACAATGCTTTTTGCTATAGGCCTTACGCTTACTTCAAACCAAACTGAAAGCTTAGCCCTCAGTGCTCCTCATCGTCCAAGGCCCATGACTGTATGTTTTTTTTATATACCTCCTTTCTTTATATACTTTCCAAGGTCTTCAGGAGCAGCCCTGTGATGGGCACCATCCAATTCCTCTTTGGATCTTGCTCAGGTAGTGGATGATCCTGAAAGCCCAACTCTGGGAAATCAAATTACTCCTGGCAGTGGGGCTTTGCCCACATTGCAATGGTTAACTGCTCATTTTGTCTAGGGGAAAGAAGAATCACTTTTACTTAAATGATCCTCCCTTGCTCCAGCTGATGGCACTCCCCACTCTGGAGGTGGACTGTCCCTTGGTGTCCTCACAACCTGCACTAGTGCATAAGGGAGAAGAGAACAGTCTAGCAGTAGCAGAGGGTGGGGTAAGTAAATCTGCTTTGCTGGGTGACCTAAACAAGCAAAAGGACTATTGCTGTGTGGTGGGCACAGCCCCACTGCAAGGGATAATTTTATAGTTTCCCGGAGTTGGGCTTTAAAGCTATAGAAAACAGTGCTGTATCAGTACCCTGTGAGCTCAAGGCTCCATGGTGATGCCCTCTGTAGAAGGCAGTCCCACAGACCTCTCCCTGCCCTGCACTTGCTGGGGCAAGGGAGTTGCAGGTGCACCAAGTACATTGTGGGCATGGACTGGAGGGGGACATCATGCGGTAGGCAGCAGCCTCTGTGATCCCCATCTGTTGCCTGGTGCCGACGCCCCCCCGCCCCCATATATCTTTATGTCTTTTTGCAAGTGAAAGAGGCAGAACCGCCTACAGTGGAGAGGTACTAGGGCTAGGCCCGGTGGTTAAGCTACTACAGCAACAAAGATAAGCCACCTGGAAGATGAGAGAGCTTTAAAGGGAGTAAAAGAGGAGGTAATGGAGGGGAGGTGAGTGCACAGGTCAGAGTTAAGGAGGTGTGGAAATTAGATGTGAATGGGGGATGCACAGCAAGGAGCTGTAGAAGAGACCGAAACCCTGAACTCTGTATGTAGCACACCCCTGAACCCTGCACTATGTATGTAATGCATCCCTGTCCAGAACTATGCTCTCTGTACATAGAGCACTCCTGAACTCTGCACTCTTTACGTAGCACACTCCTGAACCCTGTACTCTCTACATAGTGCACTCCTGAACCCTGCAGTCTATTTAGCACACTCCTGAACCCTGTACTCTCTACATAGCACACTCCTGAAGCCTGCACTGTGTATATAGCACACTTCTGAACTCTGCACTCTGTATATAGTACACTTCTGAATTCTGCACTCTATACATAGTGCACTCCTGAACTCTGTACTCTATACATAGTGCACTCCTGAACTCTGCACTCTATATATAGTGCACTCATGAACTCTGCACTCTATACATAGTGCACTTCTGAACTCTGTACTCTATACATAGAGCACTCCTGAACTCTGCACTCTGCATATAGCACACTTCTCATTTGTGCACTTTGTGCATAGTGTACTCCTGAACCCTGCACTCTATACATAATGCACTCCTGAACTCTGCACTCTATATATAGTGCACTCATGAACTCTGCACTCTATACATAGTGCACTTCTGAACTCTGTACTCTATACATAGTGCACTCCTGAACTCTGCACTCTATATATAGTGCACTCATGAACTCTGCACTCTATACATAGTGCACTTCTGAACTCTGTACTCTATACATAGAGCACTCCTGAACTCTGCACTCTGCATATAGCACACTTCTCATTTGTGCACTTTGTGCATAGTGTACTCCTGAACCCTGCACTCTATACATAATGCACTACTGAACTCTGCATGTTGTACATAGCACACTCCTGAACCATGTGCTGTATACATAGTGCACTCCTGAACTCTGCACTTTATCCATAGTGCACTCCTGAACTCTGTATTCTATACATAGTGCACTTCTGAACTCTGTATCTGTATATCTGTCAGGGTTCAGCTCAGCCCTTCCTTCTCTGAGCTGGCCACTCAGCTGTCGGCTAATTGCCAGCTCCTATCTCTCCACAGTTACTCAGCTGTTGATGATATCCTGCTCGTCCTGGCTACTTAAGCCGTCCAGCCCAGAGGATCTCTGCCTTCGCCTTTGTCAACATCACAGAGACGATCTCCTGCATTCCTGTTCAAAGACTTGCTTGGCTGACATCCCTTCTGGCTCCAGATCCTGCTTGCTGTTTCACTACACTATCCCTGACCTTCTGGCTTGGCTGATTATCTGTTGAACTATTGGCTATGTTTTGACTTTGTTTGTTCTAATTTAATTGTATTGTTAAACTAGTGTGATTTAACTATACTAGTGTGATTTAACTATACTTCTGTCTCGGTCTGATTTCATGGTTTCTGACAATATCACACATTGTACATAGTGCACTGCTGAACCCTGTACCCTATACACAGTGCATTCCTGAACCCTGTACTCTATACACAGTGCACTCCTGAACCCTGTACTCTATACATAGTGCACGCCTGAACTCTGCACTCTGTACATAGCACACTCATGAATTCTGCACTCTATACATAGTGCACTCCTGAACTCTGCACTCTGTACGTAGTGCACTCCTCAACTCTGCACTCTGTATATAGCACACTCCTGAACTCTGCATTCTGTATATAGAACACTCCTGAACTCTGCTTTTGTGACACCAGGTGGCCTTTTCCAGCTTGTGGTCTTATTGTTTGGCTTACATGGGGACCTGGCCTCATTCCTAAAATGTGTGCACCCCTTTCCTAAGCCCCCACAAAACACATAATTTTGCATATCATGGTTGTCGTTTTTAATTTTGATAGGGATTCTTATCTGCAAGAGGTACAGGCAGTAGTAGATTGCATGCATAAAAGCCAGGTTACCAGCCAATTCAACAAATTATGTGATCGGTCTGCAAGAAGTCCAGTATTTGGGCTACAGCATTGGGCTTGGAGGTGGGGGTTCATAAAGGTTCTAATGTACAAGACTAAAACAATTAAAAGTTGGTCTCAGTGTAACAAAAAAAAACAAACAAACAGGTTAGAGCCTTTCTTTATTTCAGTCTGAAAAATATATAAATATATAATCTAATGATCTGCTCTGGGTAATTAAACCCACGGGGATAAATCAGTAAACTAGCTGATCATAACAGTATAAAAGGGCTAGAGAAAAACCCCTGAGATGTAACAGAGACCTCTGCCAGAGCATGGAGGTCCATGGAACACGGAGAATGACACATTCAGTGCTATAACACAGATCATCGTATTCCCAGGACGAATGGTGAGACAAACAATATTCCACTTGTATCATTAATGATGACATTCTATAGACAGCTGAGATCTGACATACAGAATAATTTATGAATGTTTTACTGATTGATGTTTTATCATTTGTTATCAGTTTGTTATAACGGAGGTCCTTACAGGGACACAAAACACAATTTAAATCATCTTCATAATGTGCTTTATGTACAGGAGATGTAATTAGAAAATGCATTTCCTGGAGAAAATAAGTGGGGATGCTGAATAGCTGAAATGCTAAAGCTAACTAGATGAATAGCTTAAATCCATAAGAAAAAGTTGAAGTGAAGTGAGAATAGTTGGAAAAGTAGGAATGGTTTTAAAATAAACATGAATTTCATTAAAGTTTAACAACACCACTAATGTATGAAAGATATGGAATATTTAAAGGTTTTTTGAAAAGCTTTTTGATCATTAATCCCACACCTAATGAGTGATTGACAGTGTGAGAGAACCCTTCAAACAAGCCTTAATAAATCCACAACAGTACATGCTATGGAAACAGCGACCTCACCGTTAGAGACACGCGGCCTTTGTGAACGTCTCGGTATGAAATTTATGTTGATAAACTTAAAAATGTGGGCATGTCAGCGATTTAAAAAAGAAGTTGGCTGTGCGTTTCGCTGGGAAATGTGAAGAATTTTATACAGGATAGTCAATGGAAGAAAGTGTAGAACTCATGTCATTTGGAAGCTCAACCAGCCAAAAGTAAAAGGCGTATCACAAAACCGAGCACATTGCCTGAAACTAGACAAAAATACTTATGCTTTGATGCATAAATTGTGTATAACAAGTAGATCTTGTGGGCGTGAGAGCAATTTATAGAGAAGGAACTAAGATATTTTTTTTAAGGCTCTGTGCTGTAGCTATGACATCATCCTCTCTAAGCAGCCCAATACACACTCTGTTTAATCGATACAATTTCCTGAAATGATCACTAAACTTAAACAGCTTTTTCACAAAAACTGTAAAAGATATGAAACTGAAAAGACATAGCCAGATAGCTGAATATTTTTTGATCATTTTAAAGTTTGTTTGGCATCTGTAGGTGAAAGTATGAAGGAGCTGAAACTTTTGGAAGCGAAAGATTTTAAGGATTTGAAGCATGCTCTCATTCACTTCAATGTTAAAAAAAGTGTTAAAAAGCTTAATATATTTAAAAAGTATAAATAGTAGAAGAAAAGTTGAAGAAGACCCATCATTAGCTGAAAGAGCTGAACATTTTAAAAGTTGAATGGTTTTAATAGCTGAAAGTATGCAGAAGTTACACAGAGCCAAAAAACGTACAGAATAATAAAAAATGAATAAGAATAGAGGGACTGCTGAAGCAGTCCCACTAATGATGTCTGAGGAGGAATATGGAACATCTTCAGGAGATTCTTATCATAGAAAACATTGAAAATATTATTCTCTGATATATCACCTTCATTATTAAACACACAGATTATTCTCCATAGAACCCCGGGGTCCAACCTCAGGATCTTTGGTAGATCCTGTGCAGCTGTCAGATCTGGAAAGTTATTAGTGGAAGTATTGATTTGTAATGGGGCTGTAATGGCAGTGATCTCCAGCAGTCTCATGTGACGTCTCCAACAACCTCTATAGTATATCTGCAGTCTCTGATTATTTGTTGTAGTGTGTCCTCAGTCTCTGATCATTTCTTGTAGTGTGTCCGTAGTCTCTGATCATTTCTTGTAGTGTGTCCGTAGTCTCTGATCATTTCTTGTAGTGTGTCCGCAGTCTCTGAAATCTTCTGTGGCATTAGATAAGTTGCCTATTATACTGTACATGACTTCCTGATAATACCCAGGACTGCAGCCATCAGACCACTGAAGCCCTCATCACTACATTGTGATTATCCAACATGTTACCAGCACATGATTTTTGAACTCTTTATGCAGCATACACCAAAAAAAGCAGATTTTTCATTATCTATCCAACCTGACTGCATTACAGTAATATATAAAGAAGGTTCAACTAGTCTTTAAAATATTTACATATTTTTAATAAACAGTAAAAAAAAAGTTTTAAGCAAGTCCTCACTAATCTCTGTAGCTGTAGGCATTGTGGAGAAATTCATCTTTAGAGTTTAAATGAGAAGTCCTGAAATCAAATATCAATTTATTTCCTCTCCCAGCAAGGGCTTTTCAGCCTGCCAGCCCTCTAATGTAAACTCACAGGGGCCACTGGGGCTGCTGGTAATAGCTAGTTCTTCTCTAATGCCCCGTACACACGATCGGACATTGATCGGACATTCCGACAACAAAATCCATGAATTTTTTCAGATGGATGTTGGCTCAAACTTGCCTTGCATACACACGGTCGCACAAAGTTGTCGGAATTTCCGATCGCCCAGAATGCGTTGACGTACACCACGTACAACGAGACTAGAAAAGGGCAGTTCAGTACCAAGCGCGGCACCCTTTGGGATTCTTTTGCTAATCTTGTGTTAGTAAAAGTTTGGTGAGAGACAATTCACGCTTTTTCAGACTTGTGGATTTCAGATCATTTTCTGCTGTTCAGTTTGTGCTTGTGGGTTTGTATCTGCTCTTCAGTGCGTGCAGTGAGATCGTATTGGATTATTCAGTGCGATCTTGTCCGCTCGTTGCTGTTTTTCAGGTCGCTCTTCACAGGCCTTGCTGTTCTTCAGTGCGTTCTGTTACTTCGTTCTGAGCAGCCGACCGTTTTCTAGCCATGTTGCGTATGCGTACTCCTCATAGAGTTCGTGCTGTGCGGGGGCTTGGTGTTGGGGTCCTTACCTTGACACAAGTCCAGTCCATGAACAGGGTGGGGAGGAGCTCATGGACAAGAATTGGTTGCTTCAGCGTGACCAGTTCTGTCACATGCCTTTGCTCCGTGAGATCCGTGAGAATAATCCTGATGATTTCAGGAACTTTTTCAGGATGACGGACCCCCTATTTCACTGTTTGTTGGCTTTGCTGACCCCTTATATTAGCAGGCAGGATATCTGCATGAGGCAAGCCATCACTCCGGAGCAGAGGTTAGTTGCCACCCTGTGGTACTTTGCGACGGGGATAAGCCTGCAGGACCTTAAGTTCTCGACAGGCATCTCCCCCCAGGCTGTGGGGATCATTATCCCGGAGACCTGTTCTGCCATCATCCAGGTCCTGCAGAAGGAGTATATTAAGGTAAGATTTTTATCCTTTAATATCACATTTTATTGTATTTAATGTTTGACAATATATTGTATTTCTTTCCTCATTCCCTAATTACCATGATTGCAATATGCTGTGAATGTCCCCTTTGTCCTCATGCATGCTGGATTTTTATGTAATTATTTTTTTTGTCCTTCATGCATATTTGCCTTCACTTACCTCCCCAGCATGGTCTCCTGGTCCTATATTCACCTCATGTGTTCACTTAACAGTGTATTTTGTCAGCTCCATAGTAGTGCTTTACCCAAAACACCCCCTAAAATGTGTAAAAATTTGATTTGTGCTTTAAATTCAGGCAGAGTGCCAGAGGCTTTTTTTTTGGGGTCCCCAAATCATTTGGAACCCTCCCTCCCCGCAAACTGCTAAATCAGCTGATACCAATTATCTATCCTCAATCATCTATCTGCTGACTTTGCCAAACCCATACACACTATACGCATCTCTTTTGTGGTCAGATGTATGGATGAATTCCCAAAAGCATGTAGTGCAAGGGCCTACCTGTATACTTTCAAATGGTACTGTTTAAAGTTTTTATATACTATTATTATCTTAATAGGTAATAGCAGAATGTCCAAATGTGCTAAAATGTGTACAATGTGTATTTATATCTTTGTATTATGACACTTCTTACCTGTCCAGTGGGTTGTCAAAAGTGTAAGTAAAGAGGGGCTGGCCAAAGTAATACACATTATTTAGGCATTCATCTCTCTATGAAGTGGAGAGGGTTACCTGTCCAAAAGATCCCCCCCCTAAAATGTTAGAAATGGCCCATGACTAACTGCGGAGGAGCAATTTATGGGAAACACGTCCACATCGTCCCACCACCCAACTCAGGGTCATACTATTATAATTATAAGGGGTTCAATAGTATTGTGATGTTGGCAGTGGTGTCGGCTACTTACGAGTTCCTGTATGTGGACGTGGGGAAGAATGGCCGGATGTCCGACGGTGGAGTCATCACCCAGGCGGAGTTCTACAGGCGTCTCCAGAATGGCAGCTTGGACTTGCCACCTCCAGAAGACAATGTGGAAGGACTCCCATTCGTCTTCGTTGCTGATGAAGCGTTTGCACTGGAGGACCATCTTATGCAGCCATTCCCGATGAGGATCCTCACCCCGGACCAGAGGGTTTTTAATTACCGGCTGGCCAGAGCCAGAAGAGTGGTGGAGAACACATTTGGAATCATGGCCAGCCGGTTCAGCCTATTTCTTACACCCATACACATGGCGGAGTACAAGCTGAATCATATCATCCTGGCGTGCTGTGTTCTACACAACTTTTTAAGACAAAATTCTGCCAACTATGCTGGCTCAGTTGGGCCTGAAGCCGGAATACATAATGAACCAACCCTGACGGCGCTTGAAAGTGGCCACCCTGGCTTGCCCCCCCTGAGTGCCCGTGAGGTCCGTCTTAGATACCTTGATTACTTTGCGGGTAGGGGGGCCATCAATATGCCAGACAATGTCTGAAACATTTTTAAAATAAAAAAAATATTTTAACTACTAAAATCTTTGGTGACATTTACTACTTGTGTTTCTTTTAACTGACCCTGACAGAAATGTGGTGAGTCTTGAAAATGGCGTGATTGTGTAACGTTACAAAGCACTGTTGGGTGTTATTTACTAAAGGCAAAGACACTTTGCACTACAAGTGCAGTTGAAACTGCACTTGTAGTGCAAAGTGGATTTCCCCTTAGGAAATAACCCCCATTGTCACAGAAAACACAAATTTGAGCACAACAAAAGTTTTGGAGCATTGAAACAATAATCCACACATTCTTGATTATCAATCTTTTTAATACCAACACAATCACATGTGCATATGTAAAAGGTTTTTTAAAACAAACCAACATGTTTGGTTTGGGTCACATTACTAAAAGCAGAAATGTCCATTTAAGGTAAAGCAGGCATGTTTAAAACCAACAGGAAAGACACAAATCTTGAACTTACAAAGTTCAACTTTTAAAGAAATTGAAGGCATTATCAGACATGAGTATTTCTAAACTGTGTTTGATATTGCGTTCAGATGGGGTGAAGTCACCCCCGGAAAAGCCAAATTTTGAAGATGCACACAAATTGCCGAATATCAACATGTGCTACCTGCCATCACGGGGGATCAAGGGACTTGTTTTGGGGGTGCAACCCCTTCCTCCCACCTACTTTATTATTGAGGAAGGGGTTGCACCCCCAAAATGCATACATTGATCTCCCGTGATGGCAGATAGCACATGTTGACACACTGTGTGCATCTTCAAAATTTGGCTTTTCTCAAATCTGTCAAAAAAGAAGAGAAATTTTGAGATTACAAAAAGCACCAAAGAGGGAAGGGATTTGGAGGTGTTTCAAACTCGCCCTAAAACATCAATGATGTTCTTCATTTTTTTTTGAACATCATTGATGTTTTTCTGGATGTTTTCCAAGTCCCTATTACACCCCATGATCTACCCGATCAGGATCTGTGCACTTTCACTGGTGAAATGCCCTGGATCCACAACATCACGATCACCTAAAAAGATAGAAACAAAAACACACCATGTATTATAAATATGCCGGCATCCATCTCTTACCTGAGCCTGTGGTCGCAGACACTCACCTGTTGTGACAATTTCCACCACATCTCCCTTCTCCTCCTCCTCATGTTGTCTCTGAGTCTTTTCTCCCCTATGTAAAAAAAAATAGGTATACTAAGCACACAGATATTTTATGGCAGAAATAGGAATATGAAACATTGCTTGGAAGTGGGGTACAATTGTCTCTTTTGGCAGAGTTCCAAGATGAAGAAAAACTTTTGTCCTTTGTCAAGCTTGAATACTTACCTGTTTTGTGCAAGCTTCACAGATGGAGTCACCCCTATAGTATACACTGGAGCACCTGTGTGGGACCCCCTAATAAAAAGGGTGTTCTTGTGTCCCACACTAGTGCTCCAGCATCCAGATGTGACAACTGCTGCTGAGTGTCCTCTCATTACACAGAATCTAGTTTGCATTACATTCTAGTTACAAACCCATCTACACAACAAAAATTTTTTAAGAGAAGTAGGCCATTAAAAATTTAGTCAAATGCATATGGACAAAACAATGGTGTTTTCTAGGACGAACGAACAATGTTTCATACGAATGAACAATGTGCCCATGAACATGAAAGTTGCCATTTTAAACTGTACAATAGTTAAGAAAAGCACATGGAGCAGCACGCACATAATAAAAATAAAGAATAGGAACACAGCACAACTACTTACTTTTTTGCAGCACTCTCCTGATCCTTCTGTACTGCTCATGCTCCCTGATTTTGAGGTCCGACCAACGCTTCCTGAGCTGATCCTTGGATCGTCGTACCCCAAAATTCCGGTGCAGACTCTTGACCACTTTCGCCATGATCTTGGCCTTTCTGACATTTGCGTTGGGGTAAGGTCCATACTTCCCATCATAATCGGCCTTCTTCAGGATATCGACCATCTCCACCATCTCCACAAAGGACATATTTGATGCCTTAAATCGTCTCCTTCTGGATCGGGACGTTTCAGGCTCCGGGCTTTCCTCCTCCTCTTCCTCGTTGGTGTAATTATCAGACACCTGCTCGGTCTCTGCCATGTGCTCTTCCCCACTGCGACGAACGAGAAGGGGTGGGGAATAGACTAGAAAGAACGTCAGGGGCGGGCGGAGTTTCACGCATGCGCAGTGTCTATAAAGCGTAACACGCGTGCGTAGTACGTATGATCTGTGAGCGGAGGAAGGAGTAACGGAGGCGCCGATCATGATAACGAAGGTAAGATTTAACATTGGGCCTATACTGCTTCTAGATTGAGGCCTGTATTTGCACAAGTTTAGAAGACTTTAGGCTGACATTAGTGTTTGTCTTGAGTTGTGTCTTGCAGTTAAATTGGATATCTTGAAGGATCATGACTTTATGCCAATCTTCATAGATAAGTTCAGGGAGCTGCCTTGTCTATGGCAGATAAACCACCCTGAATATAAGAACCAAACAAAGAGGAAGGCAGCACTGGATAATTTGCTGCAATTTGTGAAGTCTGTGATCCCCACGGCAGACATCACCTATTTGAAGATCCTAATTGGTGGCCTGAGGAGCACTTATCTAAGGGAGCACAAGAAGGTCCAGGATTCCCAGAGATCAGGAGCTGCAGATGCCATTTATGTCGCCAGGCTGTGGTACTATGACAGACTGCATTTTCTGGCAGGTCAGACTGAACCCAGGCCAGCACTCTCCACTCTTCCTTTCATGCTTCCTTCCCCTCCATCTGAGGCTTCTGACGCCCAACCTGGGTCTTCCAGGCAGCAACATGTGGAGGAGCCCAGCTTGAGCCAGGTATAGCATTCTTCTAAATATTTCTGGCTGTCCAATCAATGATGTTAAATAGATGTTAGTTTGGAGTACTAATTTATGATTGTGATTGATGAAGCAAAAACTAAAACCATATCCCTTTTTCATACACAGGGAAGTCTCAGCCAGGAGGTGGCTGGGCCAAGTAGGCTGCCCGATACCCAGGTCCCTACCCTCTGCCTTCAAAGACAAAGTGGCAGGAAGAGGAGTAACCTGGAGGAGGCTGCCATAGGCCTATTTTGGAAGGCTACTGAGGCCCTCAGAACACCCCACAGTGTGGAGGAGGACTTTGCTGCCATAACTGCATGCAAAATGATGCAGATGGAGGAGGGCCAATGACTCCTATGTGAGTTTTTAATTTTGGAAGCTCTAAATAAGGGGTTGAGGGGCCAAATCACATGTGCAACCCACATTTTTCACCTCACTCATAGTCCTCCTCCTCCTCCAGGTCCATCTCCTCCTCCTCCTCCTCCAGGTCCTACTCCTCCTCCTGCCACACCTCCAACACCAGAGCCACAGCCGGGAAGGAAGCATGGAAGGAAGACCAGAGAGTGATGACTCTGGGTTCAGTCTGGTCTGGCAAAATATGCAGCCTCTTGTAGTGCCACAGCCTGGGAACATACATGTCATCTGCTGCTTTCATGATCTCTGGGACTTCTGGACCAGACTGCACTCCCTTACATATGGACTCCTCAGGCCACCAATTTTGCTGTAAAATAATTGATGTGTGCCCTGGGGGTCAAAGGCTTCGCCAATTTATGATGTTTATCCAGCGTTGCCTCCCTCTTTGTTTGGTTCTGAGCCCTTAATAAAGGAATTTTTGTTTCAATTATACTCGCCTATGTATGTTTTCCTTCAAAAAGGACAGTTTGTTTGTGAGAAGGCAGGCACATTTCAAATATACAATGTGAAATTACCAAGGGACACCAACACCAAGCAATCTCCTTGAGATTAAATAATACAAGATAATAATGGTGTTGTGGTAACTTCACACACAAAACACACATAAAAATATTCTAGAGTAAAAAAAATCAGCCTTGAAAAAAATACAAAAAAAAAAACCATAATAATATATATATATTTTTTGTCAGATGTGACAAATCAAAATATATTGAGGGAATCACGAGAAATAATAAAGAAAGAAGTTTGTGAGAAGTCTGTGTGAATATGAGCAGCAAAACTACTTCATTCTTCTAGCATTATAAAGAAGAAGAGAGTGCACTGTATTAAACTATTTTAAACATTGCAGCGTGACGAAAGTGCTCTATCCATTCCGAGCGCTAATTTTACCAGACCGAGATGTTCCATCTCGGAATTTCTTCTGAGCATGCGTGGCACTTTGTGCGTCGGAATTGGTCACACACGGTCGGAATTGACGCGATCGGATTTTGTTGTCGGAAAATGTTATAGCCTGCTCTCAAACTTTGTGTGTCAGAAAATCCGATGGAAAATGTCCGATGGAGCCCACACATGGTCGGAATTTCCAACAACAAGCTCCGATCGCACATTTTCCGTCGGAAAGTCCGACCGTGTGTACAGGGCATAATGAATGAAAAATTTATAGAGCGCTGCAAATGCGAACTGAATCGCCTCAAGGCGCTAATGCATTGGTGTTGTCAGCTTCTAGAAAAGGAAGGTCTTGAGTTTTTTCCTGAAAGCCAGATGGTTTTCTTCCATGCGGATGTGGGGCGGAAGTGCGTTCCATAGTCGAGGTCCTTGGACTGCGAACCTTCGTTCTCCCTTTGCTTTGTAGCGGTATTTGGGAATGAGAAGGAGGTTTGGGTTAGATGATCGAAGATTGCGATTGGGTGTGTAGTGTTTTATTTTCTCTCAAAGGTATTGAGGCGCGATTCCTTGTATGCATTTGTGGGTGAGGCAGAGGGTCTTGAATGTAATCCGATTCTTTATGGTTAGCCAGTGTAGGCTCCTCAGGGATGGGGAGATTGACTCCCAGATTTTTTTTCCTGTTAACAATCTTGCCGCCGTGTTTTGGATGAGTTGTAAGAGCGCAAGCTGATATTGGGGTAATCCTATATAGAGCGAGTTAGCGTAATCGAGTCGTAATTGATGATTGTTCCAACTACTGCTGCTTTGTCCTCCTCTGAGATGAAGGGGATAAGTCTACGTAACAGGCGGAGGAGATGGTGGGATCCACTGGCTACCGATCCTATTTGTGCATCCATTGTCATTTCTGAGTCAAAGATAACTCCGAGACTCTTGACCTTGGTGCTCGGAGAGATGGTCTGTCCTAAGATGGTGGGAGGTGTCCACAGAGTCTTGTTTTTGGGATTTTAGTTAGTGTGTAGGAGAAGAAGTTCTGTTTTTGAACCGTTGAGTTTGAGGGAGCTAATGGTCATCCAGTCATCTATCATAGTGAGGCATTTTTCTAGTTGTTGATGGTGGTCTTTTTGTCCGGTGATTTGAAGGTACAGTTGTGTGTCATCAGCATATGAGTGGAAGGAGAGGTCCGATTTTCTGATGATTTTGAGAAGTGGGCGGATGTAGATGTTGAATAGGACTGGTGATAAGGGTGAATCCTGCGGGGCTCCACAGGAGATTGTGCGGGTTTCAGAGGTGAATGCTCCACGTTTCACTATCTGAGAGCGATTCTCTAAGAAGGATGCAAACCATTTTAGACCCGAGTCTGTGACTCCTGCTACTTCTGTGAGGCAGGCGAGTAGAGTGTTGTGGTCCACTGTGTCAAATGCTGCACTAAGGTCTAATAGTACCAGGAGACATGATTCTCCGTCATCTGCTGCTTCGAGGGCATCATCCCATATTTTGAGAAGTACTGTTTCTGTGCCATGCCCTGGGCGAAAGCCTGATTGCAGAGGATCCAGGAATTGGTGTGTGTCCAGGTGTCGCTGTAGCTGTTGTACCACCGCTTTCTCCATAATCTTGGAGATGGTGTTGAGGCTTGTTATTGGTCTGCGGTAGTTGGGGTCATTAGGGTCGAGATTGGGTTTCTTCAGTAGGGGTTTGATGATACCTTGCTTGAGAGTGGTTGGCACAATCCCCTCTTTGAATGACTGATTTATGAGGTGTGTTATAGTAGGGGCCAGAATGTCAGAACACTCTTTCAGGAGTTTGGTGGGAATTATGTCATTTGGAGATGTGCTGTCTCGAAGAATTCTCATGATGTTTCTAGTCGTGTCAGTGGAGATTGGTGTTAAAGAGAGATCTGGTGGTTTTGTGATGTTCGTGTCGATATCCTCTTCTTGCTTTGGGTGAGTTGTTTTTTTTTGGTGAATTGATTTCCGAATATTGTCGATTTTGTCGATGAAGAAATTTGATAGCTCATTGCAGAATTCTTGAGTATCGTTTGCTGGGCGCTCTAAGCAGGTAGGGTTCATTGATTGGGCGACTATTTTGAAGAGTTCGGAGTGTAGTTTCTTTTGAGATCTGTTCCATTGTGTTGTTGTTATATGTTTCTGTTTTTGAAGGGTGGTGTCGGTGGTGATTTTAAACTTGATGGCGTGGTGGTCCGTCCATGGAAGCGGTGTGTTATCGAATATGTTGATGTCCATATTCTGTTCGAAGATGAGGTCTAGAGTGTGTCCTGAACCATGCGTGGGAGCATTTATCAGCTGTTGAAGACCTAGTTCTTCCAGTTGGTTAATGCAGGCGGTCGCGATAGGGTCTTGGGTAGAGTTTGCCCAGAGGTTGAAGTCCCCAAGTATCAGAAAATTTTTGTTTTTCAGGGTGTGCATTGAAATGAGTTCAGTGAGTGGTGTAAGAAGATTGGTCTTTGGTCCTGGTGGTCTGTAGCATAGTAGTATGTGAATTGTGTCTTGGGGTGTTGTTTGAAGCCACAGGGAGAGTGTTTCCATAAAAGGCACTGAGTTCTGTGGAGTTGGTTTGGTGAACGCAAGGTGCGATTTGAAGATCACTGCTAGGCCTCCTCCTTTTTTCCTATTCTATGCTCATTTAGGATGCTGTAGTTCTCAGGCACCAGTTCCGTTAGGATGGTGTTGCAGTCTGGTGTTAGCCAGCTTTCTGTAATGAAGAGGCAATCTATGTTGTTTTCAGTGATGAAGTCGTGGATTTCCAGTCTGTGTTTGACTGCAGATCTGGTGTTGATCAGGGCGCATGCTAGTTGCTGTGGTTGGATTGGTGTCTCCTTGTATTTGATGGTTGACTGTGGCTTGGTCCGTAGTAATTTTTCTTTTTTTAGTCTTCTTTGAGTGGAATTTGGTAAAGTTGTAGCGATGTTTCTTAGCCTGTGGAGGGCATCCGCAGTGTACTTGAAATTGCACATGATGGTAAAGACTGTTGCTGAAGGAGGATGCGGAGTTGCTGGGGGATGGAGGGGTTGGAGGCTGTTTCTGCTGCTGGAGATATAGTTGCCGGCTGAATGATGGTGTGTAGTACTGTGGGTGATGGGGGGCTGCCTACCTCCCTCCTGTTGATCCAGAGGAAGGCAAAAAACCCCTAGCTGAGCTGGCCAATCGCTACAGCAGAGGAAAAAAATTCCTTCCTGACCCCCCGAAGGGCGATCGGCTCGAGGAGCCTGGATCAACTACTGGTGTACCCGGTGGGCTTACCTGGCAGGAGATCCGGAGGAGAGGGGGAGGGGGGCAATTTGTAGGGGGGGTGTTGGCTTACTTGTTAGCCTGGTGGTGCCTGCGTCTTGGAGGATCTCTGGAGGACGCTAGTCAGGCCAGAGCCGTGGAATCCTGGTCCCTGGTGTTAAACTGCGTCCCTGCAGGGGTGTTCCGATGAATAGGGCACGGAGCCCCCTGGACGGGTGTGGGGGGGTTGTGAGGTGCTGGCTTGCTGGAGGTTATGCCGCAGCCGTGGTCTGTCCCCCCGAGTCTAGTGACTTAGAGCAGTGGGGGTGAATGGACGGCGGCTGCAGCTGCGGTGGTGCCCTGGGGGGGACGTGGATCGGCAGAGGGGGTCCGAGGGATGATGGGTCTTACCTGGAGGTAGGTCGGTGCAGACCTGGGAGGGTCGGGAGGGAGCGGGTCCTGATACTGACCTGCTGGGTGGCGATCTGGCTGAGCTCCGGAGAAGGGTGGAGATTGCGGCCTCCCGGGTGGACCAAGATGGCCGCTGAGGTAGGCCCGAGCCGCAGGCTTTCCTGATGCTCCGCTCCCGGATGGTTGTGGTCCCATCTGCTGATTGGGCCCTGTTGGGTGGAGTGCTCGGCTTCTGATGGAGGCTGGGGGTGAGCGGCGGGCCGCGTTAACGGGGCTGGCCGGAGCCGCGGTGTGTCCTGTGGGACTGCTCCGGAGGCTGACAGCTGTGATCAATGGGATAGTGTTCTATCGTGACGGCGTGGTAAACGGTGAGAGTGGGCTGGCGGAGTGACGGGAGGGGCCGGGATCCCGTTCCGTTACCGGTCACGTAACTGGGTGAGGGGGGTCCAGGTGACTATGTGGCTGGGGGTCCGGGATAGTCCTGGGTGAGGGGAGGCTAAAAAGGTGGCCGGATGGCCGGAGCTACTGGAAGCCGGAGCTTCACAACGCACGTCTGCTCTCTCTCTCTCTCTGAGCTGCTCTCTGTATTGAGTATAATAGTACAGAGGCTGCCCACCACCACAACCAGGGACTAATAAGGGGTATAGTGAGAGATAACGGGAGGGGAAGTCTCTAATAGGATCTATCTGCCGGCTATTGTTGTAACATCTTGATAAATGACATAGGGTCTGAGATTAAAAGTAACATTTCTGTCTTTGCAGATGACACCAAGCTATGCAGTGCTGGGAAATAATGGTGCCCACACAAAATATTGACATTTTGGGCCCAGTTTGGACATTTTCACTTAGGGGTGTACTCACTTTTGTTGCCAGCGGTTTAGACATTAATGGCTGTGTGTTGAGTTATTTTGAGGGGACAGCAAATTGACACTGTCATACAAGCTGTACACTCACTACTTTACATTGTAGCCAAGTGTCATTTCTTTAGTGTTGTCACATGAAAAGATAGAATAAAATATTTACAAAAATTGAGGGGTGTACTCACTTTTGAGAGATACTGTATTTGTAAAAAATGTTGAAAATCTTTTATCATTTTCCTTCCACTTCACAATTATGTCTCACTTTGTGTTGGTCTATCACAAAAAAATTGAAATAAAATACATTAACGTTTTTGGTTGTAACATGACAAAATGTGGAAAATTTCAAGGGGTGTAAATACTTTTTCAAGGCAATGTATATGATATGTGATAAAGGTACTATATTTATTTTTAATTATAATAATTAGAGTGCCATTATCCACATACAGAAGTAGAAGGGATAATGTAAATTAAACAGTGTGTGTTTAGTATCACTTTAAAGCCTAGTTCAACCCTAGGTGTATCAGTGAATTCAGATACTACCCAAGTGAGTCATCACCTCTTCTAACAGAAGGACCAAATCAACCAGCTGCTCCTTTGGATGTAGTGCAACAAGAGGGGGTCATCCAGGATTTATTCTGATCTTTGAGAAGAGTGATGACTGTGTCAGTGAGACAGGATGCCAATATGGACTCTGTTGACCACTCTTCTCTTTTTACACTTCTTGGTGGCAGTAACAGAGTGTAACCTTGGACATCCCAGGGGCCACCTAGGAGGAAGAATTAATCTGTCTTGGCGACCAACAGCATGTTCATGTTGGGCACAAAAGTGGCTCAGGCCAACTATCACACTTATGCCTTATTGGAATAGAGGAGGAGCATCCCAGCCTGTTTTTTAAGAAGCCAAATTAGAGCTTATCAGTGACATTTAAGCTTATCTAGTCCAATTTATAAAGCTGGTTAACAACCCTAAATTATGAGTCAGTCAGCATTAACAGAAGGATCCCTATACCAAAGCCCATGGCCATGATAGGGCTTGAGTTTTATCACAACCCTGGGAGACTTCAAGTCTGGTTAACAGAGATTGAGAAGCTTTCCAGGAAACCAGCCTGTGCCTAGTGGATCAGACTATGAAAATATTTGGACCAGGCTATGCAGAACCTAGTTGAGGGGAACCTCCTTGTAGTGACAGGTCACTTCACCTGCTATGCCCAGACTTCAACTGTGGGTAAAATCCTGGTGGAGAAACTCTATGTTTGTTATAGAGTGCCTCAAAAAATTCACTTTGGTGAATCTACTTTATGAGTCTCTGCCTTGATCAAACATGTACTAGAAAGGTTGGGTATCAAGAAGTCAAGAACAACTGTCTATCACCTCCAAGGAGATCCGTAACCAGAAAGATTAAGGCTGGGTTCACATATGAGCACGCAACGGCTCACAGCAGGAGTCCGGTGCGTTCGCGTTCAACGTTTCAGGTTCGATTTCAGCCGAAATTTTTGGCTGAATTCGACCTGAAAGGGACCAATAGACACACAGGACTCCTGTGCAAATCGCACCGGAGCTGCTGCAGAGATATGTGAACCGGCTCCATAGACAGCCGGTCACAATCTCCTGCTGTGCGAATTGGATGCGAGGAAAGCCGCATCCAATTGGTACTAGTGAGAACCCAACCTAAACAAAATCCTTCTTCACATGTTTGGGATTCTAACCATGGAAAAGAAGCAGCATTGGCGCAGTTACAGTGCCTTGAAAAAGTATTCATACCCCTTGAAATTTTCCACATTTTGTCATGTTACAACCAAAAACGTCAATGTATTTTACTGGAATTTTATGCGATAGACCAACACAAAGTGGCACATAATTGTAAAGTGGAAGGAAAATGACAAATGGTTTTCAACATTTTTTACAAATAAATATCTGAAAAGTGTGGCGTGCATTTGTATTCAGCCCCCTTTACTCTGATACCCCTAACTAAAATCTAGTGGAACCAATTGCCTTTAGAAGTCACCTAATTAGATTAAAATACACATGGGTGGACTCTGTTTACTCAGTATAAATACAGCTGTTCTGTGAAGCCCTCAGAGGTTTGTTAGAGAACCTTAGTGAATAAACAGCATCATGAAGGCCAAGGAACACACCAGACAGGTCAGGGATAAAGTTGTGGAGAAGTTTAAAGCAGGGTTAGGTCTTAAAAAAAATATCCCAAGCTTTGAACATCTCACGGAGCACTGTTCAATCCATCATCTGAAAATGGAAAGAGTTTGGCACAACTGCAAACCTACCAAGACATGGCCGTCCACCTAAACTGACCGGCAAGGAGAGCATTAATCAGAGAAAAGGCCTATTGTAACTTTGGAGGAGCTGCAGAGATCCACAGCTCAGGTGGGAGAGTCTGTCCACAGGACAACTGTTAGTCGTGCTCTCCACAACTCTGGCCTCTATGGAAGAGTGGCAAGAAGAAAGACATCGTTGAAAGAAAGCCATAAGATGTCCCGTTTGCAGTTTGGGAGAAGCCATGTGGGGGACACAGCAAACGTGTGGAAGAAGGTGCTCTGGTCAGATGAGACCAAAATTTTACTTTTTGGCCTAAAAGCAAAACGCTATGTGTGGCGGAAAACTAACACTGCACATCACCCTGAACAGACCATCCCCACTGTGAAACATGGTGGTGGCAGAATCATGTTGTGGGGGATGCTTTTCTTCAGCAGGAACAGGGAAGCTGGTCAAAGTTGATGGGAAGATGGATGGAAATACAGGGTAATCTTAGAAGAAAACCTGTTAGCGTCTGCAAAAGACTGGGGCAGAAGTTCACTTTCTAGCAGGACAACGACCCTAAACGTACAGCCAGAGCTACAATGGAATGGTTTAGATCAAAGCATATTCATGTGTTAGAATGGCCCAGTCAAAGTCCAGACCTAAATCCAATTGATAATATGTGACAAGACTTGAAAACTGCTGTTCACAGACGCTCTCCATCCAATCTGACAGAGCTTGAGCTATTTTGCAAGGAAGAATGAGCAAAAATTTCACTCTCTAGATGAGCAAAGCTGGGAGAGATTTTCCCAAAAAGACTTGCAGCTGTAATTGCAGCGAACGGTGGTTCTACAAAGTATTGACTCAGGGGGGCTGAATACAAATTGCCCCCCCCCCCACACACACACACACACACACTTTTCACATATTCATTTGTAAAAAAAAAAAAACATTTATCATTTTTCTTCCACTTCACAATTATGTGCCACTTTGTGTTGGTCTATTGCATAAAATCCCAATAAAATACATTTACATTTTTGGTTGTAAAATGACAAAAAAATATTCAAGGGGTATGAATACTTTTCCGAGGCACTGTATATCTCCAGAGTTGTGCATGCTTATTACAGTACAGAGAAATGCAACTGGATACTTTCCATACATGTTCATGTTTGAGAGGGAGAACTGTCTGCTACTGGATTTGGCTATTGGCATCTTAACTAAACAGACATCTGTTGTAACCAACAAATACTACATATTTTTTTCTTGAAAAACCTATGAGCTGGATACAATAAGCCTGATTTCTTTTTATGAGGAGGTAAGCAAAACCGTGGACAGAGGGATGGCTGTAGACATGGTATACTTGAATTTTGCAAAAGTGTTTACCTTACACATGAGCCATGTGTGGGGAACTGTGTCAAAGTCTACAGGCTTGGAAAGATCAGTTTGTAAATGGATAGAAAACTGTCTAAAGAGGGCGCATGCGCAGCAGCCTGAGGTAACGGTTATGCTACCTTAGAGCTCCGCTCCTCGGGAGATAACACCGGAGAACTACAGGTCCCAGAGGCTCCGCAAACAGCTCAAAACGGTAGAAAACTCTACCCAGCACTATCAGCTACATAAATAATGGTCCTGAAAGGACCTAAATCAAAACTTAAATCCGGAAAACCGAAGGAAACGGCACACAGACTGGCGGCTGGAATGGCGCCAGCATCCTCTCCCTCACAGCGCAGCGGTACACATATTAAAAAGTCTCTGCCTCATAGCCAGAAGACACAAACTGCTAATGGTGAGTCTGAGCCGGAATATGACATTTGCGACTTACAAACAACTATACAACCTGACATATTCAAAAAATTTGAATATATGCTTCAGAAAGACTTCAAGCAAATTTCAGATCTAATAACTGATAAATTAACTAAAGAGATAAGAGAGCTAGGTCAGAGAACAGCTGATTTAGAACTGAGGGTTGATGAAAATGGATAATTTTACACAGAACTATACGTCTGAGTTGATGATACTTAAAGAGGAAAACCTTACACTACAGGCACGTTTGGAAGACCAAGAAAATAGGGATCGCAGATCGAACCTGCGAATCAGGGGAATCCCTGAATCTGTTTTGGACCTGCAGGCTACTGTCACGGCCCTCTTTCAGGAATTATTACCTGGTACCCCTTTTGACAGACTTGAAATGGATAGAGTGCATAGAGTGCTAGCCCCACGTAAAATGAATGGTCCCCTGAGAGATATAATAGCCAAAATACAGAAACAGAGAACAGATACTAGCAGCTGCCAGACGCAGGGAATCTCTCAGCTTCCAAGGCTATACATATCATTTTTTCACAGATCTATCCCCATTTACGGTCGCAAAGAGACGTGCACTAAAACCACAACTGCAGATACTTCAGCAAAATCAAATCACCTATCACTGGGGATTTCCTTTTTGTCTCAGATTTACACATCTGGAAACTTAATATGTCTGTCACTCTTCAGAGGACTTGCAGTCGGCCCTCATTGAAATGGGTTTAGCTGAAGCAGTCTTATCCAAGAAACAGTCTCACAGATGCCCAGCCTCTCGTTCCACACAGCATAAGGACCCAATATCCAGCTCTTCCACATCATTCCAACAAAACCTTAATAAGCGAGGTCCATATGAACATTCACCGCCGAACAACGAGGATTCAATGGACTGATAATCTAGTTCCAATAAATTATTCTCTCTCTTTACATTTTCCAGCACAGTATGCTGCCTGAGTTAATTAATCTGTCATATTCTTGACTGAAATGAGCTTTGGCTACATGGTACATGTAATAAGTATAAAAAATATTTTTTTCTCTCAGTTTTTGAACTTTACCTTCATTTTTTTTTATATATATTTAAAAAAAAAAATAATTTCTATGACATTTTCCATGATAGCAATGGAATAGTTCCTGTGGTTCTCCGATGTTAATTATCCCTAGGGAATTTCTTGCTGACCCTCATACCACTTGAAGACTCCCACCATTGTTATGGGGGGTCCTTGTTAGTGGTCCCGGATCCTCTCAGGGAATTCTTAATACTCTCCTAAGATGTTCCCACACCCAATTATTTAGCCTCTATATACTGCTAAATTATCTTCATATTGGGTTCGATCAAATTTCTTTTGTTTTTTTCTTTTGTCTTATTGCTCCTTTCTTTAACCCTTACTTCTCCCTTCTAACTCTCGGGTTGGTGTTCCTGGCTCTTGGTGAGTACTTTACTTGTCATGATATAATATTCACACCTGTTAGTTTATGGCTCCTATAAATATCTTGTCATTAAATGTACAAGGGTTTAATACTCCACACAAGCGAACCAAGGCACTTCGTTCTTTTGCAATGAAGAAAGCTAATATCATATGTTTGCGGGAAACTCATTTCACTGACAAAGTTTACCCTAAATTTCTTTCTTCATCATATCCACAATTTTTTACTGCTTCTGCTACGGTTAAACAGCGCGGAACCCTCATTGGTTTTTACCGTTCCACTCTGTTTAACCTTGTATCACAATTAACAGACCCTGAAGGACGATATGTACTCCTAACAGGATTTATTTCTGATAATCCTATTACTATTGTGTCTTACTATGCCCCCCAATACGTGCCCAACAGCTTTTTTATCGCACCTTTTTCAACTTATAGATGTACATAAGTTTGGTACCGTTGTTATATGTGAGGATTCCAATGCAACTATTTTCCCATTCTTGGATAAATCTCCTTCTGGACCTACTACAAGCCCAATTAACCTAAATTTTCAGCATCTTCTTACCACGCATGGTCTGGTAGATACTTGGCGAGAAATGAACTCTATCAGTAGACGCTTTACTCACTACTCCTACCCACATAACTCCTTTTCACGAATAGATCATATTCTTATTCCGTCAAGTATGCTACCAGAAATCATATCAGCTAAAATCATTCCTCTTCCTTGGACAGATCATTGTGCAGTATTCACTACCATTGCTTCCACAGTCCCTAGATCTCATGATACCACCTGGTGTATAAACGACTCAATACTAACTCATCCTTCTCATCGTATTGATATTGAAAAAGCAATCTCTGATTATCTAATATCTAATGATACAGGTGATGTCTCTGCTATTACATTATGGGAGGCACACAAAGCAGTCATTAGGGGTAGACTAATACTACAAGCAGCTGCCCTTAAAAGAGAACGCAAACTTCTGTTTGCAAAACTTGAATCTACCTTTAATGACTGCCACCAGACTTTTCAAACCTCCCCAACTCCCACTATTAATTCTAAATTAGAAAAAGTCCGTCTTGACCTGGATCTTTTTTTGACCGATTCTGCAGATAAGGTTATACGTAAACGACAATATATTTAATATCGTAAAGCAAATAAGCCAGATACACCTATGGCTAGAATTCTAAAGATTTCACAACACATACATAAGCCTATCAGATTGAAAGTATCCCGAGAAGCGTACACTAGTAACCCAGTGAAAATTCTAGAGATTTTTCGCTCTAATCTATCTAAATTATATTCTTCTGCTCCGAATTTCGATATTACTAAAACAGATGCCCTATTTTCTAATATCACGCTTTCTAATCTAGATCAACAACAGAGAGATCTTCTTGAAAGCCTAATTACAGATACTGAAGTTCTTAATGCTATAAAATCTTTAAAACTAAGTAAGAGACCGGGCCCAGATGGATTCTCAGCAACATATTATAGACAATTTGCACATATTTTAATGCCTATCCTTACTAAAGCTTTCAATTCGATCTTTAAAGGTAACTCATTTAGAACAGAGACTCTTACGTCTATTATAGCAATGATCCCCAAACCACACTTGGACTCCACCTCCTGGAGTAACTATCGTCCCATATCCCTCCTCAACCTTGATATAAAATGAATAGCTAAAATTCTAGCCACTAGATTGAATAATATAATTGGTCATCTAATTCATAAAGACCAAACAGGCTTTATGCCTAAACGCCAGGCAGGTGATAATATTAGGAGAACACTTTTGCTTATACATGCAGCTAAAATTAGACGAATCCCAGCCTGCCTCATATCCTTAGACATAAGAAAATAATTTGACTCCGTTACCTGGCCTTATATGGAATATGTCCTTCAAAAATGGGGGTTTGGAAACAGCTTTTTGACCTGGATTTCCTCTTTATATAATAATCCTAGAGCATATATCAAATATGCTGGTTATAAGTCAACAACGTTTGATATCAAAAGAGGTACTAGGCAGGGATGTCCTCTTTCCCCATTACTTTTTGCTCTGTTAATAGAACCCCTGGCACACCTTATTAGAACCAATCCTAACATTAAAGGCATAGAATTAGGTGGTCACCATAATAAACTATGTCTTTTTGCGGATGACATACTCATATTCTTGTCACATCCTCATATATCCACCCCTAACTTACTAAAAACATTAGATAATTTCGCCCATATCTCAGGACTTCACATTAACCCAACAAAATCGAATGCATTAAATATTACCTTATCTCAATCAGAACTTCAACAGGCACAAACTTCCTTACCCTTTAACTGGGTTTCAAAGCAGCTTCCATACCTAGGAATAAATCTCATAATTTCCCTTAAAGACATATTCGTGGCTAATTACCTGCCCCTCCTAAAACAAATCTCTGGCTTATTGAAACAATGGGCTCACCTTTCACTGTCATGGTTGGGAAGGATTAATGCGGTAAATATGACAATACTGCCGAAACTCTTATACTTATTTAGGGTACTCCCTATATCTTTACCATCTTATTTTCTTAGACTCACTCAACGTAGAGTTATGTCCTTCATTTGGGCTACCACCAAACCTTGCATAACTAAATCCACAATTTATCTCAGTAAATCAAATGGAGGTTTGGGACTACCCAACTTTTCTTCTTACTACTACGCCGCACAGATGGCAATTATTCCCAAATATCATACTTATGTTGAAACCCCCTATGGGTATCTATTGAAACAGTGGAAAGTGACCCTATCTCAGTAGCAAATATGTTTTGGCCTGCGGATAGAGTACATCTTTCTAATCCTATCACGAAACAGACCCTAGCAATTTGGGATAAACATAAATCGCATAATCTTCAATCATCACATAATCCCTTGCTTTCATTCCTTAATAATCCAGCCTTCTATCCTGCTTGGAAATTTCCAAGATCATTCTCTGTATGGTCATCTAAGAACCTAACTCGCTTATACAATCTATCCTCTGCTAAAGCCATTTATACCTTTCCTGTACTATGTGAGACTTTTGGGTTACCAAAAACAGAAATATTCCAATATTTACAGATTATAAATTTCTATGAACCATTACTAAGTACAGGTTCAACTCTGAATCAAATGACTCATTTTGAGCGGATTTGTATAAGCGACCCTCACATTAGAGGACTTATCTCACTATTATACAACCAGCTTAATATGACTTCTAGCGATTCTCTACCCCCATACGCTACTAAATGGGCACGGGATATAAATCGAGAGTTTGACAACCAAGATTGGTCTAATATATGGTTAGCCACCAAAACTTCCTCTACAAACTGTTTTGCTGTAGAAAAAATTACAAGGTTCTAGCACGTTGGTACCTAGTACCAGCTAGAATAGCTAAATACGTCCCCACCTACTCACCTAATTGCTTTAGAGGATGTGACACGTCAGTTACACATTTCCACATATGGTGACAATGTCCGGTAGTCCAGGAATTCTGGAGGAATGTATTTTCTATGGCTTCTAAAGCTTTGGAAATCAGTATTCCTCCAGACCCTGCTACAGCTCTCCTAAACCTTAAGCCCTCGATACTCACACATACTCAATTTCAATTGTTCATTCAACTTAGTACTGCAGGAAAGCAAACGATTGCCAAGGCATGGAAGTCCCAAAATGTAATTCTTGCTGAAGCCAAACACAGAATGAACAGAGCACTTGTATATGCTAAGGTGACAGCTATTGAAGAAAATAAAATTAATCAATTTCGCTAAATTTGGCAACCATGGATTAAACACTACCTTCCCACCGATTTTGACCAATCTCTGTTGTTACCTCAATAGGTTGTAAACCATACTACTACTTAAATATGTACTATTTGTGTAAATCTATCGTGGGCCGGGACACCAATCCGAGAAAATCTTCTTTTTTTCTCTATCTTTCCCTCTTTCCCTATTTTATTATTCTTTTATAATGCTCTGGATACTTAGCCTAAATACTTGATTTATAAATTGTTTCTTCCATCTTTTATTTTCAACATACATACAGTAAACAGGGTTGTTTGATAACTCTAATATTTGTTTTCATATTGTAAAACGTCTTGAATGTATGCTCTGTATCCATGTATTATATCCTTTTCTTTTTTCTTTTTTTTTTTTGTGAAAACTCAATAAATATATTTAACAAGAAAACTGTCTAAAAGACAAAATTCAGAGAGTAGCGGTTAATGATTCTTACTCTGAATGGTTTAAGGTTACCAGTGGTGTACCCCAAGGTTCAGTGTTGGGACCCTTACTTTTTATTATCTTTATAAATGACATAGGGTCTGAAATTAAAAGTAACATTTCTGTCTTTGCAGATGACACCAAGCTATGCAGTGGAATAACATCCTCACAGGATGTCTCCAATTTACAAGACAACGTCAATGCACTGTCTAATTGGGCAACTAAGTGGCAAATGAGGTTTATTGTTGATAAATGTAAAGTTATGCACTTGGGGGCTAAGAATATGCATGCATCATACATACTAGGGGGAGCACAACTGGAGGAATCAATGGTGGAGAAGGATCTGGGGCTTTGGTAGATCACAAGCTCAATAATAGCATGCAATGCCAATGCCAAAGCGAGCAAAGTCCTTTCTTGTATTAAGAGAAGTATGGACTCCAGAGAGAGAGATATCATTTTTCCCCTGTACAAATCATTAGTAAGAGCTCATCTGGAATATGCAATTCAGTTTTGGGCACCAGTTCTTAAAAAGGATATCGGGGAACTGGTGAACATGCAGAAATGGGCAACCAAACTGATAAGAGGCATGGAGGAGCTCATCTATGAGGAAAGATTAGAGGAACTGAATCTATTCCCTCTTGAGAAGAAGAGGGGATATGATCAACATGTTCAAATATATAAGTGGTCCATATAGTGAACTTGTTGTTGAGTTATTCACTTTGAGGTCATCACAGAGGACAAGGGGGTACTCTTTATGTCTACAGGAAAAAAGATTTCATCTCCAAATATGGAAAGGTTTCTTCACAGTAAGAGCTGGGAAAATGTGGAAGAGACTCCCTCTGGAGGTGGTTCTGGCCAGCTCAGTAGATTGCTTTAAGAAAGGCCTGGATTCTTTCCTAAATGTACATAATATAACTGGGTACTAACCTTTATAGGTAAAGTTGATCCAGGGAAAATCTGATTGCCTCTCGGGGGATCAGGAAGGATTTTTTCCCCTGCTGTAGCAAGTTGGATCATGCTTTGCTGGGTTTTTTCGCCTTCCTCTGGATCAACTGTGGGTATAGGATTGTGTATATGGGATTGTATTTTTTTTTTGGTTGAACTAGATGGACTTATGTCTTTTTTCAACCTGACTAACTATGTAATTATGTAATAAGGCTTAAACTGATTCTGATGCCCAAAGGCAGAGAAACAAAAGGTACTATGACCTGCAAGTACACATTCAAGCTTGTGGGTCAGGTATTATTGAGGAACTATAAGCTAGCTCGCTGGTGGAGTTCCTAGCACTTCATTGTTTACAAGCAGTTGCCAGGCCTTCTCGCATATCAGATATGTCTGGAGGAAAAGACAGGTCCTTTGAAAACTTGGCACTGAAGCTGCCTTTAAATCAGGCTATTTGAATATACAAACTGAGTCACCTTTAAGTAACCCAAACTCTGCAAGACAAGCTAGGAAATGGAAGATGGCGGCAGAAGCGTGGCTGCGTTCTTGTGAGTAAACTTTTGTACCACCCGTATTTAGGCTGTGGTGTTGTGAGGGGAGCTAAAGGGCTGCAATGGTCAGAGACTGATCTGTTACAGATACTGTACAGCACTGTAGTGGAGGACAGAGGGGGAGTGTGCTGCTAAGTGCTTTCCAGGGACTGATTGCAGATATTTTCAGTGGCAGAGTGACCTCAAGAAGTGGATTTGTAAAAAGGGAAAGACTTGACAAGGATCTCCAGAGCTTGGGGGGCTGCAATTCTCCTGTCCTTGCCCAGGAGTGGTGACTCACTTGCCATTTGAATCCATCCTGAAAGCCAGAATGGTGAGAGACCTATTGGCCCCCCACAGTGTTTACTGTAGCGCTCACCCCCGAGGGGCCGCCGAGAAAAGGTTCTCTCACATAATACAGAGGCTTTCAGTTACATAAGCACAGTCTCATGCACACTGCCAATTTGGGCTCAGTCTAGGGGATGTCTTTTTAGTATTTATTGCTGAAGAATTTTAACAGGAGAGGGGTTTAGGGTCACAGGCTACTCCAAAATGGAATTAGCAATCAATGAGAAGACACACTTCTTAGTGAAAAATCCTTTCAGGATTAGGCGTATGCACTACAGTCCCAAATCAGGTCTTGCTCACAATGTCACAGTAGCTATCTGCCACCTAGCATCCACAGGTAGATCCTTAGTGAGGGAGACAAAAGAGTTTTCCATACCAAGTTTTCAGGACAATCCGTTAGCAGTCTCCTCCATGTCCCGCTGAGACACAGAGTGCAATTCCTTGTTTCAGTGGCTCTCCTAGGGACAGCTTGCAACTGGAACCTTTCCTGCTCAGGCTTCCCAAACATTTATCACCTCCCCAACCACCCCCTGAATGTCTCCTGCCAGGAATTGGCTTGATAAATATTCATACTGGACATTTGACTCTCCCTGTCCAATATTATGGAAGCTTCTCCCAGAAACTGGTAAGAGAAATCAAATACCTAGCTAGGAGACCCTGACATGACAGAAACAATAGATTACTGCTCCACTGACTGCAGGGAAGCCAAAAACTAAGTTTTGCCTAGCAGCCTAACTAGAGAAGGGTGCTACAGCACATTTGGCTATAGTTGTTGATATTACTGCCTGCAGTGGGATACTTTTAATCTTCTCCTTGGATTGCAGGCTTTAAAGCTAATACTCTTACTAGTATCTAAGGGCTCAATGCCAGCCCACTAGCCAGTGGTTTATGTAGTATTATTTAGTAAGGTCACTCTGTTGCTTATTCTGTCTAATAGCAAATTATATGTACTCTTTGGGGAACTTTACTGCTTTTTATAACCTATTTATACCACAGGGGTATCAGTGAGCTCAAGTACTACCCAAGTAGGTCATCACCTCAGGAAGCATAAGGACTCAGCTTGCAGCTCCTCTGTGGCTAGCGCTACATGTGTAAAAATATGTTCTAAAAATGAGAGTAGACAACTGGTGACTGAAAGCATACTTCTTCAATAGTAAATAGTTTTAACCCAAAAAGCCGATACCATAGGGCAGATTTATTGATCTTCCATATGTACCTCTGTGCATTGTTACTGTAATGCAGATGTGTATTTAACCACAAGATGGCAGTGTTTAGCACTGCTGCTCATCACAGCTTTTTAACACAGGTGTACAGAGACTGATGGGTTTGTATAATGAAAGCAGAATTCTTCCCTACAGTGAAGCTGAGACAGAACTACAAAGTCCAGCAGCAATCACCAAGAGGAGAGCTGTGTCGAACCACATGGGCTTAGACCAGACCAGGTTAGATCGAGAAGAGTACACGGTTTAAGCTGAGCAATGAGTATAGGAAGCAGACTTGTGTAGACCAGTTCGCTGAAAATAGGTGAGAGACACCACCAGCACAGCCGCATGGTAAAGAGAAAAGAGGGGCCCCTCATCGCTGGATGCTCATCTCTTTGGTGACCGTTACCTAAGGATTGGGTGAGAGGTTTCTTAACCCCTTCCCCAACCAACTTGCCCATCCTAGTCCATGGTGGAAAACCCTGTTACTAAATTTGTTTTACAATGAGAACTTGTTATTCTTCTTGCTGATTAATACTGTTGTACTGTTATACCTCTCAAACATTGTTGGTTTAAATTAAGTTTCTTTGGGGACCAAAGAATTTCAGTGGTGGGGAGTATGTAACACAGTGCATTGTTACTGTAATGCAGATTTGTATTTAACCACACAATGGCAGTGTTTAGCATTACTGCTCATCACAGCTTTTAATACAGGTCTATAGAGACTTATGGGATTTGTATGCAGAGGGGGGAGGGGGTGGGAGCAAATAAATATAAAATCCCAGGAACAAGAAGGAGAGTTGGAGAGAGACTTTGCTAGTGTAAGGAGGTGTATATGGGAGAGCTGTGTTTAGCCACGTGGGCCTAGACTGGACCGTGTTAGGCCAAAAAGCTGCAGAGTACACAGTTTAAGCCGAGCATCGAGTACAGGAAGCAGACTTGTGGAGACTTGTTGCCTGCAGAGCTGTCCCTCATCACCGGACAGTCATTGCTTTGCTGATCATTATCTAAGGACTGGGTTAGAGGGTTCCTAACCTACTGATCAACATTTTCAATTACAAGCAGTTTCTACCATTCAGATTCTTCAAGTTACAGACACTCTTCAGCATAGGTCTCTACTAGTGATACATGTGCCAGTGCCCCTTACTGCTGCAGACTGCCATCTTTCAACAGTTATTCCTGTCACTACCTGCAGGATTCTGAACTCAGTTAACCCCTTGGCTCCCTGCTAGGCAGAATATAGCTGCATCCATCCATGTTCAAGTAATCTATCTAAATAGGGAATACTTTTGCTTGGGTTCAACTTCATCCTTTAAAGGAAAATTTGGTGGTGTCAGTTGGAATGGGGCTCCTCCGTACTGGGCAAGGGGAAGAACAGAGGACCCAAATATACCAGTGACTCCTGTGGGGTAGCGCTACATGAACAGTGTATCTGATGTTTGATTGTCTCCTCCACAGATGGTGTATCCTGAGAATTGCACAGCTGTCACTGAAATTCTGCTCACCGGATTTGAAGCTTTTGAAGGTTTCAGGATCCCAATGTTTGTTCTGTTTCTCATCATTTACCTTTTGATTTGCCTGGAAAATTTGTTGATCATCTATATCATTTTTAGCAGCGCTTGTCTCAAGGCACTGATGTTTTTCATTATTCAGAGCATGTGCGTATCTGACCTACTGAACATCTCAAGCATTATTCCAAAATTCCTAAATGATGTTCTTGGTGAGAAGCCGACCCTCACTGTCACTGGCTGCATTGTACAATGTCATATGTACGGGACCACAGGAGATGTTTTGTGCTTTCACTATGTTTTAATGTCCTATGACCGATACTTGGCTGTATGTCATCCATTGCGCTATTCCTCCTTTGTGAATAATGACATCTATCTTTGGGTGGTCATTGCAGTTTGGGTCTTTTCTGCCTCATTTACAGGTGTAATAGCTGGTTTACATAGCCAGTTACAATTTTGCGGCCATAACAAAATTCACTATTTTTTCTGTGACTCTGCTCCGTTCTTGGACCTGGCCACCTCTGATACAACGTCCGTCCGTAATATTACTGCTGTAATAATCTTCTTCATGATATTGATCACACTTTTGTCTGTTTTTGTATCATATGTTTATATAATTCATACAGTTCTTAAAATTCCCACATCCTCAGGCCGGAAGAAGACCTTCTCTACATGTAGCTCCCACCTCATTGTGTTCTCCATGCAGTACGGTCTCATTCTTGGTGTCTATTTGTTGCCAGCTAAGATAGTAACAATGCAGCTCACCAACACTTTCACATTCTTATGCTTTTTTTGGACCCCCTTAGTGAACCCGCTGATCTATACATTTAAAAATGAAGAGTTCCGTGCAGAATGCCTCAAAAAGATTAGGAGAGTGGATCGGATATTTTGATGTTATCACATTTTCCTTTCAACCAAGCCTCTTTTTTGCCAACTTAAATCTGAACTCCATACAGGTATAAAAGACATACACTAACACAGCTCTGCATTCATTAACACTTTGGCGCCAAGCGCACGCAAATATGTAGCCTCTCAGTGGGCCAGGCCTTGGCATTGAGCGGCCACATATTTGCGTGCAATAGCACCAATAGAGCTGTGCCGAGAGCGCACGCCCTTCACGTTCCCTGTGGCTAACCGAAAGCTCCCGATTGCTGCTTATGGCGGGGAGTTTTTCGATCATGTGACCGTCGTGACAGCCAATTACGTTGGTCACATGGTCAGAAGCTCCACCCCGCTTCCCGCCATTTCTAAACCCCTTAAAGGGCCAGTGGAAGCTGCCACAAAGGGGTTATTCACATCATTACATGTATTATTTATTATTTAACCACTTGCTTACTGGGCACTTAAACCCCCCTCCTGCCCATACCAATTTTCAGCTTTCAGCGCTGTCACACTTTGAATGACAATTGTGCGGTCATACTACACTGTACTCAAATGAAATCTTTATCATTTTTTTTCACACAAATGGAGCTTTCTTTTGGTGGTATTTAATCACCACTGGGGTTTTTATTTTTTGCTAAACAAACAAAAAAGACAAACATTTTTGAAAAAAAAAACATGTTTAATAGTTTGTTATAAAATTTTGCAAATGGGTAATTTTTCTCCTTCATTGATATTCGCTGATGAGGCTGCACTGATGGGCACTGATGGGCTGCACTGATGGGCACTGATAAGACGGCACTGATAGGCACAGATAAGACAACACTGATGGACACTGGGTGGCACTGGTGGGTGGCACTGATGAGTGGCACTGATGGGTGTCACTGATGGGCACTGATAGGTGGCACTGATGGGCACTTGTAGGTGGCACTGGTAGGTGGCACTGGTAGGTGATATTGATAGGCAGCACTGGTGATGACACACTCTGGGCACTGATAGGTGGCACTGTGGGTACTGATGGGTGACACTGTGGGCACTGATGGGTGGCACTGTGGGCACTGATGGGTGACACTGTGGGCACTGATGGGTGACACTGTGGGCACTGGTAGGTGGTGCAGGTGGGCACTGGTAGGTGGCGCTGGTGGGCACTGGTAGGTGAGGTTAGAGGGCACATAAGCCTCTCCACGATCGGGACCGATTTCCCTCTCGCAGCCGCCAGCGTGAGGAGAAAAAATAGCAGATTATGGGCTCTGTTTACGTCACATGATCAGCTGTCATTGATCGACCCCTTACTCAGATCTGTGATCAGGCGAGTCTCATAGACTTGCTGATCACAGAGCACAGCGCGCACCCTGCAGGGCGCACTCAGGCCGCTCAAGCACGGGAGGACGTCCAGGGACGCTCTCCCGGCAAAGTAGGTCCACGCTGTAGCCGTTTTTCAGCTATAGCACGGATGGCAAGTGGTTAAACTTCATAATAATAATAATATAAAGTGGTTGTAAACATTTAAATATACCTACTGAAGTGACTAGCCTGGGGCAATACACAAAGAATAAAAAAATCCTCCTACATAAGTTGTTTCTCTGCAGCACTCTCTTCTCTAAAGCCTTGTAAATTACACAGATCAAAGATTATTTCTCAGCTCCTGAAGGCATGGGGGTGGCAGGGAAACATGCACATGTTGCCTTATGGGTTTATGTGAAATCTCCATGAATCGCTGTAAAATATTGCCATTAGAAATATATTTCAGTTAGAGGGAAATATATTTAAAATACTGAGTGTTGTGTTGGTGTTATTGTAATTAGTTCAACTTCAAAGGTTGGCCTTTTGTTTTCCCTGATAACATCTCCCCTGGGTAGTAAACAACAGCCTTCTTTGACTCATCCAATCAGGCTGTGCCCAATATACATTTACTAGGTACAGTGACCAATTAGGGAGAATTATATTAGCCACACTACAGAAAGGAAGGGGGGGGGGACATAATGCTTTGTGACCAAGCTAACTCACTTTTTGGTGTGGGAACAGACAGCAGTCACCATGGGCTGACCTGAAGTTAACAGGTAATCTAACTCTATACTTGCATCTTATATTGTATTGTATATATGGTTCTGTGAGTAATTTGTAAATATCATGTAAGCCAGGGGACCTACACTGTACATTGTGTTGTAAATACTGTCTGGTGTGTAATTTGTATATATTATGTAACCCTATTAATAAATGTGTATTGCGGATGGAACTACCTCTTTGTTGTAAGATTTCTCAGATCTAGATATGTATATGTCCATACTACCACAATGATTGAGGTGTATGCACAAAATACAGAACTAGTCAACAAATGGCGACCGGCGAATGGACAGAAAAATTTGGTGGTCTCTTTCAGCAATATCTCAAGGGGTTGCAATATCTACAAAAGGCACAGTTTGAAAGGGTTTTTCATTTGAATGCTAAAAAGGAACATTGGGTGCTCCATGTGCTTGATATAGAAATGGGCTATAAGAAATAGCTGTGTTCTACGGTGTGTAATTAATAGGGAGCCTACGAGGAACACATAACTTTTGTTAAGAGCTAAATATAATATAGAATTGGTACATGAAGAGTCCAGATGCATTAGAAGGAGATGACAAGAGCTGTTGCCCAATGTTTCTATACATGAAGATTCAGTCTATTTAAAAAAAAATTGAAAGATGTTTCCTGCATGTATGCATATCAACAGGAATTGAGAGCAAAGCACAAAAGATGGATAGGGAGGACAGACAGTCTTTAGAAAATGTACTACTTGTAGCTAACAATATTGGCAAACTATTGCCAGGAGTGCCCATAACATTTCATGCAGATAATGTCTTGCAATGATGTAAATTGCTGGGAGTTGCCAACTCCAGAGATCAGGTTAAAGTTTTACTATTAACAGTTAAATTAGGCACATGGTCTTCCCTACCAGACCATGTTAAAGAAGGAAGAGCAGATTACAATGAAACTGTAGATGAATTGCTAAAAATAATATATCCCGTTGACCTAGACTTAAAAGCAGCGTATAGAACAAAACAGGAAAATAATGAGAATCCACTTCTTTATGCAAACAGGCTATGGTCAGCTTACTATGTAGGCAAACGGAGAAACGTACACAGAGAGGACCCAGAGTACAAAACCCTCCTAATAGCTAATGCCCATCCAAAATTTAAAATTAAATGTGGATTTTTTTATAAATCCTCTTAAAGATTCATATCAATGCATCATGGACTGTATGCACAATTTTTTTCATGTAGCCAGAAGGTCTAATGCCCCGTACAAACGGTCGGATTTTCCGATGGAAAATGTCCGATCGGAGCATGTTGTCAGAAATTCCGACCATGTGTGGGCTCCATCGGACATTTTCCATCGGATTTTCCGACACACAAAGTTGGAGAGCAGGAGATAAAATTTTCTGACAACAAAATCCGTTGTCGGAAATTCCGATCGTGTGTACACAAATCCGACGGACAAAGTGCCACGCATGCTCAGAATAAATAAAGAGATGAAAGCTATTGGCCACTGCCCCGTTTATAGTCCCGACGTACGTGTTTTACGTCACCGCGTTTAGAACGATCGGATTTTCCGACAACTTTGTGCGACCGTGTGTAGACAAAACAAGTTTGAGCCAACATCCGTCGGAAAAAATCCTAGGATTTTGTTGTCGGAATGTCCGAACAAAGTCCGACCGTGTGTACGCCCTATAATTGTGTGGAATCAAAGATTTATCACCAGACTACAAACAACAAAACCTGTTTAGCAAGTCACACTACAGGAGACTTTGCCACCTTTTCAAACAGAAAGAGCCACCATTACAATTACAATGCCTCCAAAGATAAGACCTATAGGCATGGCCCCCCAGGTGGTAGTCAAAGGCAAATAGCCTCATGCTCCCCTTTGAATGTAAATCCCATGGAAAGCGATCTCAGATTACAGCACAGGAGATCAGTTCTGAAAGAGGTTAAGTTAATTAGCACAATTACCTCTCTTGAAAACGAGATTGAACTACTGAAGTCGCATATTCATAATTGGGAAAATACCAATAAAATAATGGAAACATCACAACATGTTCCTTAAGGTAAAATATGAAGCATGCCATGCAGATGTGGTACAGTGTAGGAAAGAACTGAAAGAAATAAAACAATCTTTAGATCAAATTGTTGAGGTCCCACAGAAAACCATCTGTTCAATTCAAACAGAAAATACAGGAGGGAGGCCCAACCTATCTATGCTATCTGCTAGGGCTTCACCTTACTGGGAACAAACCTTAAATATAAGAAATGTAGAAACAGCAAAAGAAATACCAGATCTAATGTGTCATCCAGATGCCTATGATCTGATTAATTTATTTTCACCAGATCCAAGTGTGAATGTCAGTGAACATATACCAATGTAAATATATAAATAAAACAATGTGGCAGTGTTTGCTTTCTTTGTGTCAAAGAAAGGGAAAAGGGTAATAACTTTTGTCTAAGTTATATTTTCCAGGTGCAGGGAGCTCATGAAAAAGTATTTACATATTGATCAGGGGTATCAATCTAGATGTATTTATACATAAATACATACACCTAAGGTAATGTATATTAGGCTAGGTATTCAAACATGGTTATTAGTAATACAGGTGTTTATCTTCCCCAAAGGATCAGAAGACTGCCATAAATATTCAAAGGTATAGGGTACAAGTAGTGTTTAGTACAGAAGCTTACTCTTGCTTCATTTTTTATTTTATTTTATTTATTTTGTTTTTGGTTGGTGTTCTTGGTTTTTGTTATTTTTTCCTTTCTCCTGTTTGCGTAAACACATAACAATTCATTTGCTATTTAACAAAGCTCTATCCAGAATGTATGGGTTCAATCTAAATGAATGTGTGTGTCTGAGTGATGGAATGCATGGATATGAACGGTCCATGTGTAATCAAAGATTTTTTTTTTTTGTAGGGATGTACTCACCATTGTTTTTATGGCCATCAATAAGTGTGATCACACTAATGCGCATGCTTTGTACTGTTTATGATTATTTTATTAATTTTTCTCATTTGTAATGAGCTCAATACTGGTACCAGTTTAAATTAATACTTTTTTTTACAAGTTTATATGTATTTGCGAATAAATAACTTGCGCACAGATAAGAGATCTCGATCCCTATAACTCTGAGAAATTGTAGGGATTTTGTTTTGATAATTTTTCCTTTCCTGTGGCTTAGAGTGAAGTTTCATTCACTCTGATATGTGGAAAATACATAACAATGCTTTGCACCCTGTGGCATCTTATGGATTCAGTAGATCTGGTGTTTTGTTTTTCCTTCCAAATTGACGCATGTGCTATTAATATGTGTAAAGGTTTTATGTCTACATGTTGTCTTCTTAAACTTTAAGTACTTACAAACACACCAGGTTTTCCTATAACTTTTTGTTTGTCAGAGTACAGATATGTGGGTGTGTCTGTACATTTTCGACTGTACTTACTGTGGATGGACTCATTACCTCAGCTGGAAGTCTGTTCCAATCATCCACTACTAGTTTAGTCCATTATGAACCTCTCAGAGAGGTACAGTGAGGTGTTATTAATTTTTGAGTTTTGTATTTTAGGAGAAATACACAGACAAGGACGAATGATTGGACCCAGACTGGACAAAGTACTTTGAAACACAGAGGACCTTAAAACATAATTTTTATTTTTGTTTTAAGGAGAAGCCTTGAATCTAATTAATTGCAGTCAGGCCCAACTAAATTCTAAAAAGAAAAAAAAATTTAAACATTTTTTTTTTAAACAGAGATCCTGCTCTCTGTAATACAAGTTCTTGTGGCCTGATTGACTTGCAAATGGATTTGCCCTGAGAGTCAATTAATATGTTAATCACCACCGACAGAGGGTGCTGCCTTTTGAATAGCTACAATGTTTGAAGGCAATTTCAATGTTTTTTTTTGACAGAATACAGATTCAATTTTTTTTTTTTAACTTGTTAATTTTTTTTTCCTCTCATTTTTATTCTTCGTTTTTCTTAACGGTAACTTTTTTTTGTTTACAAAAAAACAAAGGGGGAAGAAATTTTTTTTTTTTTTTTTTATTAAATCTTTTTTTTAATGTTTACTATTTTTCTTTCTTTCCTATAGTACCTCTATTTTTGTTGTTTGGCGATTCTTGAGTTTGTTTTCACTAGGGTAAAATAAAGAAAAAAAAAAGAGGGGAGTAGGGGAACATTATATGGAGAACATTTAAAATGGTTAGAAATGTTGATATAGAATATTAAAGCCTCCCTATAGCATTTTGGGGATGGACCAAGTTCCAACAGTTTTTCTTCTCTCTTTCGACATTGGATAATTGTTATAAAAATGTATGTGATTGTAGCTATCACCAACTATGACAGTAACACCTGGGTGTTAGCAACAGTCATGTGACTATTTTCGTTGTATATGTGACATACAATCCTCTCTACAGTTCTAATATTGGGCAGTGATCATATGTGATCATTGATCAATTTTTTTTTTTGTTGGTCAGTTTCCTTTTTCGTGCAAAAACTAAGTACAAAGAGCATTGCGTGAATATCACATAGATATACTGGGACTGGTGAGACTCATAGTGATTGGCAAATAGCAGGGAGTATAGTACAATTGTACTTAAGAGTAATTTAGTTTGATTGTTCCTGAAGCCACTAGTGACTGATGACATCACACTTATCTGTATTCTGAAATCAAGTTATTTTTGTCTGCGTAGGCGACACTGCCTAATCTGCACGGAGAACTCTTAAAGTGATGACCTCTTCTGTAGCCTGCTAAAGGCAGGACTCATACAGTAGCTACACACGGTAGCCAAGGACGGAGCTATATGCCCAAAGGTTTGGCACCAGCCAAGGTTGAACGGAACACAGTTCCTGTAAAAGGGGTTAGTGGTGAGTTGCGATAGCAACAATATTCCCCTGAACACGTGAAGAGTCATACACACACACAACGTGGTATTCCACAGAAGGTGGGCAGAGGTACTTGCAGGCATATGACAATGGAGGAAGAAAGATGGGGGGATGAAAATCAGACACCTGGCTGAAAGGAGTAACCATTCAAATTGTTACACATGTCACTGGGAAAGGGGTCTCATTAGTATGTCGCAGTATATCTATGACAATTCTAATCAAAGGTCCTTACGGCTCAGACTTACCAGACAAGCATTCAGTTGAATGCATATGTCTTAAATGTACTTGTGTTTTTATTTCTCTACCTTTGTCCACATTAATAAAGTATAATCTTAGAAAGCCAGGAAAAGCTGGTCCCCAGGCTGTTATTGTATGCTGTATCCAATTGGAATCACCAGTGAAGGCCGTCCCAGAAGCAAGGGCAGCAGGACCAGATTCGCCTTATGGACTTTCGTACCGTTATTATCGGACTATTGTTATTATTGGACTGTTGAGAACAAGGATCCTCATGTTTTTTTTTTTGTTTTTTTTTCTTCTTCTTGTTTTGTTTTGGTGCTGTTTCTCCTGATTTTTATTATGGACTTATGACATCCATAACAAGTAATGACTACCGATACTGGGATCCAGAAATGTGAACTGTAGAGATGGAGAGTTTAAAAGTATTTTTTTTCTCTTCTCAAAGAGTTTTATTTCATTTCAGAGGACAAAGCCAAACGTGCCAGATATTGAAGGAGATTGCACATAAACCATTATTCTAGGTGTGGCCGAGTCTCATATTCTCAACTGGCCACAAGGGGCCATCTGTTGCCTTATGGGTTTATGTGAAATCTCCATTAATCGCTGTAAAATATTGCAATTAGAAATATATTTCAGTTAGAGGGAAATATATTTAAAATACTGAGTGTTGTGTTGGTGTTATTGTAATTAGTTCAACTTCAAAGGTTGGCCTTTTGTTCTCCCTGATAACATCTTCTCTGGGTAGTAAACAACAGTCTTCTTTGACTCATCCAATCAGGCTGTGCCCAATATACATTTACTAGGTACAGTGACCAATTAGGAAGAATTATATTAGCCACACTACAGAAAGGAGGGGGGGGGGGCATAATGCTTTGTGACCAAGCTAACTCACTTTTTGGTGTGGGAACAGACAGCAGTCACCATGGGCTGACCTGAAGTTAACAGGTAATCTCACTCTATACTTGCATCTTATATTGTATTGTATATATGGTTCTGTGAGTAATTTGTAAATATCATGTAAGCCAGGGGACCTACACTGTACATTGTGTTGTAAATACTGTCTGGTGTGTAATTTGTATATATTATGTAACCCCAAATAATAAATGTGTATTGCGAATGGAACTACCTCTTTGTTGTAAGATCTCTCAGATCTAGATATGTATATGTCCATACTACCACAATGATTGAGGTGTATGCACAAAATACAGAACTAGTCAACACACAGCTGAGGCTGTCAGTCACCTTCTGTGTGCAGGGAGCTGAGTATAATCTGAGTCTGGAGTGTAGGGAAAGGACACATCTCCCTCTACACAAGTCTCATAGGGAAAAATGCACAGCTCAGGCTATCAGTCACCTGCTGTGTGCAGGGAGCGGAATGTAATCTGAGACTGGAGTGCAGGGAATGGACACACCTCCCTGTAAACAGTCTCATAGAGAAACAGGCACAGCTGAGGCTGTCAGTCACCTTCTGTGTGCTGAAGGGGTGGGGGGCAGTGGGGGTGCATCAATTAAGGGAGAACAGGCACCACCCCCTCTCTCCAGCCAGCCCCCTCTATGTATCATGGATAGATTCATGCATTGCATGAATCTATCCATGGCCGCCGCTGCCCCCTATTCAGGCGTCCAGCCCCTTTTTGGATGCCGGGTGCCTGAATTACAGCAGCCGGGTGTATTTTTGAAGCACCCGATTAGATCCATAGGCTCTAATAGGCTTCAAAAAAGGTGAACTGCAAGCACAGAGCATTGCGCTCACAGTTCACCCAGATGTGTTAGAACAGCGAATGAATGTTCACTTTTCTAACACTGAACCACCTCTCCACCAATCAGGAAGCACGGGTGTGTTACCAGTCACCTGGCTGAAATGACAGGTGCTGTGATTGGACACCTATCAGGAGGAGGGGAGGAGACTCATGGAGGACACAGCTCGCCGCCGTCACCGGCTGCCCCACCGGGATAGGGTAAGTGCCGAGCAGACGGTGAGCGGGCGGGGGGTTACAGTGTTAACTTTTAAATGGGCACAGTGGTGGCATTTGATGGGCACAGTGATTGTATTTGATGGGCACAGTGGCAGCATTTGATGGGCACAGTGGCAGCATTTGATGGGGCACAGTGGCAATATTTGATGGGCACAGTGGCAGCATTTGATGGGCACGGTGGCAGTGTTTGATGGGCACAGTGGCAGCATTTGATGGGCACAATGGCTGCATTTGATCAGCACAGTGGCTGCAATTGATGGGCACAGTGGCTGCATTTGATGGACACAGGGGCTGAAATTGATGGGCACAGTGGCTGCATTTGATGGGCACAGTGAGGCTGCAAATGATGGGCACCATGGCTGCATTTGATGGGGCACAATGGCTTGCGTTTGATGGGCACAATGGCTGCATTTGATGGCACAGTGGCAGCAATTGATGGGCACAGTGGCTGCATTTGATGGTACAGTGGCTGCAATTGATGGGCACAGTGAGGCTGCAATTGATGGGCACAGTGGCTGCATTTGATGGGCACAGAGACTGCAATTGATGGGCACCATGGCTGCGTTTGATGGGCACAATGAGGCTGCAATTGATGGGCACCATGGCTGCGTTTGATGGCACAGTGGCTGCAATTGATGTTTTTTTTTTTCTGAATTATTCAGTTTGTTTGTGCCCCCCCCCAAATTTTGAGCACCAGCCGCCATTTGGGGGGGGGGGGGAGTCAGGGCTGTCGCCCGAGATTCAGTGATGTTGGCATAACCTGTCAAAGTGACTAATCCATATAGCAGATGGAAGAGAGAAGAGACAGAAATCACACATGATGCTTTGGATTGAGACAAGCACACACTATAGAAGGATAGGCTCTGTTCATTTTTCATTTCAGAGGTTCAAAACCGCTTTAAGTACCAGGATTTGACCTGGTATCATCCTAATGCAGTCCCTGTACAGTGGAGCTCTGACTAGGAGATAGAGAAGCAGCACAAGGAGTCAGTCAGGTGTGCTACAGTGCTTATGTGATAATAAGGAGTATGCTGGTAGTATAGGAGCAGAGTGATAGAGAAGATCATTAAACTGCTGGTTCTCCTTTCACTGTCCAATCACAGGCTGTGGGGGGGGGGGGGACAAGACTGTAAGTGTTACAGAACTGCAGCAGAGAAAAATAAGGTCCCCTGCCCTGCCAGAGCTGTGTAAATGTCAGGACTGGTTGTCCAGAAACACAAATTCTTTGTAAATTTAAGCAGCTCCAATATAATGTTGAAAAAAGTATTTTAAAACTGATTGCGGCTGTAATGAATTGTCGGGTCTCGGCAATATAGATAAAACCCATTGGAAAAAACGGCATGGCTTCCACTCAGTCCATTACCAGACCCTTTGGGTCTGGTATAAATATTAAGGGGAACCCCGAACCAAAATTTAAAAAAAATTGCGTGGGGGTCACTCCAAAATCCATACCAGGCCCTTCATGTCTGGTATTAATATTAAGAGGAACCCTGTGCCAAAATTTTAAAAAATGGCATAGGGTTCCCCCCAAAATCCATCCCAGACCCTTATCCAAGCACGCAACCTGGCAGGCTGCAGGAAAATAGGGGGGGCGAGAAAGCACCCCCCCTCCTGAACCATACCAGGCCACATGCCCTCAACATGGGGAAGGTGCTTTGGAGTTGCTCCCCAAAACATCTTGTCCCCATGTTGATGGGGACAAGGGCCTCATTCCCACAACCCTTGCCCAGTGGTTGTGAAAATCTGCGGCCAGATCCCGGCCTCCCTCCCTATGTGAATTGGTAACAGGTACATTGTACCCCTACCTTTTTTTTTTTCCATTAAACACGTTTTTTTTTTATTGAAAATATATTAGACACATATACATCCATACATTTCTTGTATCAAAAAAACTTCAAGTAATACACTGTATATTAACAGGCAATTCGCTATGTCTTCCCCCAAATTATAAATATTGAGAAACGCTATCTGTTAGATCACCATCAACATTCGAGATACCTTCCAATACTGCGCACACTATGTCCCTCTATTAAACGCTTCTCCCTCCGACATACATTCCTAACAAAAAAGTTATTGGTCTATGCATCCTATTGTAACACCCTTTTTAGTTTTCAGTGTCATATACAGGTTTCAGGTGCTTTGAGCCACTTGTCCCAGATTTTTTCATACTTAGTAGGACACCCTCTATGTGTATATATGAGTTTCTTATAGGGTAATACTGTATTTACTTCTGTAATACATTGTGTGAGCTCTGGAGGATCAGGCCTCATCCAAAGCCTAGCTATAACTTTTCTTGCAGAGAAGAGTGTTTCATGAAGAAATATCTTTTGAAATTTGTTAATCTCTGTGTCTGGGAAAATTCCCAAAATGCACATTTTGGGCTGTAATGTGACAGGGGAGCCCATTGTGTCATGTAGGAATCTCACTACCTGGGTCCAGAAAGCCTGGATCAGCAGGCAATGCCATATTAAGTGAAAGAAAGTGCCTACTGCTTGATTGCACATTATACATGTTGCAGATTGACTCTGTTTATATCTAGAGATTCTATACGGTGTGAGGTAGGATCTGTGCAATATGAAAATCTGAGTCAACCAATCTGATAGTTTAGGGGATACCATTTTGCAAGCATCAAGAGCATCACTCCATTCATCATCTTCCATATTACCCACCTCCACCTCTCTCTCCCACCTAGGTTTCAATGCATATGCTATTTTGGTCACTGTTGGTGTTGTCAGCATAAGGTAGAATTGGGAGATCAATTTTTTGGGGTCTGGGTATTTCACAGATTCCATGAGAGGATTATTGACTGAGACAAGATCATCTGATGGAAATTGTGATCGAAAGGCATGGCGGAGTTGTAGGTATCTGAAGAATAATTGGTTTGGAAGCATAAACTCAGATTTCAACCTGTCAAAGCTCTTCAATTTTCCATTACTGACAATATGGGACAAGTAGAATATCCCCCTTGAGCTCCACACCTCACTGTCTGGGATCAAAGAGAACTCAGACAGATCTGGATTGTGCCATAAAGTGGTAAAATCATGTATTGCTGGTATGCTCAACTTATCAGAAGCTAGCTACCAGATCTTCCTATATTGGTACAAAAGTGATCTACGGTTATCCATCCTCGCCACCCCTCTTACTCCCCCTGTTATCATCACCATTGAATCCTGGGTCTGCCGAGACCACTCTGGACATAGAAAACTGAGGAATCTCTCCCTATCCACCTTATCAACATGAAAAAATTGTGCCAGTTGGGTTGCCAAATAGTACATGTTGAAATCCGGGAGGGCCATACCAGCTAGATCAGTGGGATTCTTCAATTTATGCCAGGACAGTTTGTGCCTATTATTGCCCCATATGAATTGTTTTAGGATAGCTTCTATTACCTTAAAATGTCTGAGAATTAAATATACTGGTGAGTGCCATACCATGTATAAAATTTTGGGTAAAATAACCATTTTTGTTAGGTTTATACGGCCCATTACTCCCAAAGGAAGACAAGCCCATATCTGAGTCTTCTGTCTGAGCATTTCATATAGTGGGTCTATATTTAGTGGTATATAGTCTGCTGGGTCTCTAGTCAGCCTTACCCCCAGGTATTTAATAGTATCTACCCTCTGTAAAGGTAATATGGCTCTATTCCTAGGTGGCGGAAAACTGTCCTACCCCTACCTTTTTACAAAAAAAAAGTGGCAACAATAGTAAAAAAAAAAAAAACAGGAGACACTTTGGGACAAGTCCTTTATAAAAAAATTTAAAATAAAAATGTCCCGCGATGTAAATCCATCTCACGCCACTGACGAGCTGAAAAAAAAAAAGCTGCAACAGCTCCGCCTCAATAGGAGGCTTCCGCTAAGTGACACTTCTTCTTGAAGGGTGGGGTCCACACAGTGATGTAAATGGGTGACCCTGCCTTCCTCTGACGTCACATGGCATCAGAGGAACAATGTACCTGTTATCAATTCACATTATTCTCAAATTATCATGGGCATGGTCTGGCCGCTGACTGTAATGGCTGCTTAGCTGCACTGCTCTGCTCTCACTCGGGCTTCACAGCATCTCTGAGCATAGGCACCCCATTCTCCTTGCCTTCACCAGGGAGGACTGATTACTGGGACACCCGCAGGCTATGTCCTGGCGGAAACCTAAGCCTCAATGATCAAGGCGGCTCCAGGATTATTTTATGAAGCTGGCGCAGCACGACAGCCAAGATAGCACTGGGAGGGAGAGCAGCCTGCCGTCTCCACAGCTTGCATCTCCTCCTGCAGAGGCAGCCTCAGATCCAGACCCACATCTTATATGGAGGTATCAAACCCTCCAAATCCTGACACATCCTCCCCTACTGAGAGAGGTAAGCAAGCGGCTCTCTCACCTGCCTACACCTCCATTCCTTAAGAGGCAGCACTGGGGGAAGCAGCCAACAACACCCAGTCAGACATGCCTGTCACAGCACTTTCAGCTCTCCCTGCCTCTGATAATCCTGCATCAGAGAGTGCTATCAAATCCATGCTGCTCTCACTCTATTTAGACCTACAAAGAGATCTTAAAGCTTCCATTACCCACCTACAGGAAGGGCCTACAGGAAGGGCTAGAAGCCATTGAGGAACGAGTCATTAGAGAACCAAATAAGTGCGGTGACTAAAGCACACAATACAGTGGTGGACAAACAAGATGATTACACTAACATTATCCGTCAGCTACAACTTAAAATAGCCGGCCTGGAATATCGCTCTAGGTGGAACAACATAAAAATAAGAGGTATCCTGGAGTCAGTTAAGCCAAAGGATCTGGGCTCCTACCTAAAACAGCTCTTTCACAAGCTGATCCCAGACCTCACCACCCAGGATCTACTGATTGACAGAGTTCACAGAATCCAGAAACCTTCCTTCCTGCCTGCTGCGGTCCCCCGAGACATGCTAGCTCGCGTACATTACTTCCACATCAAATAAAGAATTATTCAGGCAGCCCAATCAGCACGTGCCCTTCCAGATCCCTACTTGCAGATCTCCTTGTACATTGGCGCAAACTCTCTGCAGGCCTGTGAGGTGACTGCTGAAATATCAGTGACTTCCATACTTCAGACACAGAAAATCATCTACAGATGGGGCTTCCATAGCCAAGTTGTTGGTGACCTACCAAAACCAATTAGTGCCCTTTCGAACCCCTAAGGATGGGCTGAAACAACTCCACAACTGCCCCCCCCGCCACCTCCACACACCCCTAAGCCACAGCATAGGCTTATTCTGGCCCCTGGCAGCCTACCAACACCAACTAATAGTATTTGCATTTACCAGAGGCTCTTTACACTCACCTCAAGATGCCTTGGCTAACTTCTCTTATTATAGCCCTCTGAGAGCTTGAGTGGTGCTCTGAAGTTTATATCCCACCCCAGTTTACTAGTGTACAGCGCACACACCGACCTTACCAAATCCAGTTTATCAGATTATTTGCCAACTGTTATCTTTACTATTCATTACTATTATCACAACAGTATAATTATTTGCTGTATGCAATATTGTTCGTACTGACTACGTTTCCTCTCTGATCGATCACCCTGACATGGATCTTTCTTCCTCCCATACTAGTATCCATACATATATTCCAGCCATGACCTTAAACATAATGTTGATTAATTCTAAGGGCCTTAATCACCCCTTCAGGCGCTACCTACTATGGAAAGAGGCCCTCTCCCAAGGCTCAGATGTTCTCACTGTACAAGAGACCCACTTTGCTCAAACTAAAGCCCCTCGCTGCTCACACAAACTATTCCCTCACTGCTTTTTCTCACATGCGGAACACAAATCTAAAGGAGTCATGATAGCTGTTCGTGCCTCAGTGGCTTTCCAACTAGGCCATGTAATCCAAGATCCCTCTGGAAGGTTGATTATCCTTTCTGCCACCTTCAATAACCACCCCCTGGTAACAGTAAACATATATGCCCCTAACAGTCTCTAATCGTTCTTTTACAAATATGTCCTCCACAAATTGCAGCCCTACCCTCAGGATCTGTGGGGATTTTAATGACATTGTAGGCCCATCTCTAGACTCCTCCAATACTTCTAGGAAATGCTCTACATCCCTATCCTCCATGTTCCTTAAAGAAACCTATGTAATGTATGGCGCTGTATGCATGGGAAGGGGAAAGATTACACCTTTTTCTCACAGCGCTCTTTGTCCTATTTCAGAAATTATATGTTCCTTGCAACCCCCACCTTGCTCCAAAAAGCCTTTTCATCTACTATAGAGCTTATCATGTGGTCAGACCACACTCCTATCAATATTGTCTTAACCCACTAAATCTCACACCACCTGGAGGATGAATACCTCCCTCCTCACTCACCCACGCTATGGTCCACAGATCAAATTGGAAATTGAAAAGTACTTCCTAATCAACACTGGTTCTGTTTCTAACCCTTTCACACTTTGGAACGCTCATAAATCAGTGATCTGAGGCTTGTTCCTGAAATTTGGTGCCCAGGTGAAGCAGATGCAGCATGGAGGAAACCACACGCCTACTTTACCGTATCCACACGCATGAAGTCAATAATAAATGGTCGCCCTCCCCACAAACTACAGAATAACTAAGACATGTCAGACTAGAACTCACCTCCCAGCTCCATAAAAATTTTGATTTCCTCGTTACGTGCTTAAAAATTAATTGCTATTTACAAGGTAACAGGTCCGGTAAGCTCCTAGCTAGCCAGTACAAACGTAAGCTCTCCCAAACTAAAATTTCTTAAATGACTGACTCTAAGGGCAACCAGCTGACCAATCCCCTTGACATAGCCAATTGCTTCTGTGACTTCTATGCAGCCTTATATAATCTAAACTCTGCCGAACCGGACAATCAACCCTCTGACCAAACAATCCACTCCTTCCTGTCAACTATCCACCTCCCGGCACTGACGCCTGACCAAATAACTGTTCTCTCACAACCCTTCACAGCCCACAAAATAAATAAACCTTTTGGCACCCTTCCCTTACATAAAGTTCCTGGCCCCCACATGTTCTGTAACAAATACTACAAAGAATTTCGAGAACTACTAGCTCCTTATCTTTGCGACTTCCTTAAAATCCTTCTTGCCACTGGCAACATACCTAAAGAATCTCTTGAAGCCCTAGTAGTCACCATCCCTAAACCAAACAAAGCTCCTGACAACCCAGCCAATTATAGGCCTATATCATTACTCAACACAGACATCAAGCTCTCCGCTAACCTCCTCATGTTGCGCTTAGAGATTTATCTCCCAAACCTCATACATAACAATCAGGTAGGATTCGTCCCACGTAGGCAAACGTCTGATGGCACATATTGCTTCCTTAACCTAATTCACTGGGCTGAACATCATCGAATGTCTTCCCTGTTAAACTCTCTAGACACAGAGGTGTTCGATAGAGTCCATTGGCGCTCTCTTGAAATTTGGTCTTTCTGACAACATCCTAAAGACCATCATGGGGCTGTACGCTAAACCTAGCGCCAAAGTATGGACCTCATGCTACCTCTCTTCTCACTCCCTAATCACTAACGGAATGGGGCAAGGCTGTCCCCTCTCACAATTCATATTCGCCATGGTAATAGAACCCCTAGCTGCAGCTATCAGGTTTCACCCCTCTATATCCAGACTAACGGTAGGAAACACCACTCATAAAATAGGCTTCTATGTGGACTATATCATTATAGTTCTCACTGATCCACTCGACTCATTTCCTTACCTATTACACACTAGATGACTTTAGCAAAGCTTCCCTCTGCAAATGAAATCGATCTAAGTCCTCCATGTTAGGCGTAAATCTACCCTCAAAACTTAAATCCCAAATCTCCTGGGCTGCTCCGTTCTCCTGGGCACCGACCTACTCTTTCAGCTACCTCGGCATCCAATTAGTTACACCCTCCACCGATATCCTTCATATCAACCTGGATACAGTTATCAAGAAACTGCAAGCTACTGTCAAAGCCTTACACCCCGTCCAAACATCTTGGGCCAGATAGATCGCCCTTACAAAAATGTTCCTCCTACCACTTGTTCTCTACCACTTCAGAACGCTTCCTGTCCCGATCATCCCTATATATTTAACCAGAATCCAACCTATCTTCAACTCCTTTATCTGGGAACACAAGAAACCATGTTTAAAACAAATCACCCTCTATCTGCCGACTTCCCACTCCGGAATAGGTGCACCGGACTTGAAATCCTACTACAAAGCCATTTTCCTCAATCAAGCCAAAGCATGATGGCTCCCCACTGCAAACACACAGTCAAACACACAGTCGCTCAACAGGACCTAAGACTCATTCTCAGTGCCTCGTGGATCCACCCTCGTTCTAAGCACTATCCTCTGGATACCCGTGATGCCACCCGGAGAGTTCCGTGCTCCATCCTGCAAAGCTCCAAAAGTCTGACACTCCAATTATTGCTTCAGTTACCTCTACACTCTCTGTGCCTTATCACCCCAGACCTTCTTGCGTCATGGACCAGCAAAGACATATCCAACATCGGCAATCTATATACCCCTCAAGGGTTCTCTTCCTTTCAACATCTCACTGATACATATCATGTCCCATGCAAAGATTTCTACATCTACCTGTGGATCCGCCACACCCTAGCTGCCATCTCTCTCTTCTTTTCCCATCACCCAAGATCTCCTCCAATACTACAACTCCAAGGACACCAAACTAAAGTGCACGTCGCTAATATACAAATCTTTGGTTAACTCTAGGTTGGATGAAAAAACTCCAACTATGGAACACTGGGAGCGCACTCTTCATTTCCAAATCATGCCCCAAGAGTGGCATTCAGCACTCCGAAAACGACGCCAATTTTCCAAGAACATTTCCCACTGGGAATGAAAATTGAAAATGAAAATTTACCTGAGATGGTGTTACACCCCGAACAAACTTGCCTAAAATCCACAACGATTTATCATACAAATGTTGGCACTTATGCAACGCATGGGGCACTTCATATCTGGTGGGAATGTCCAGTCATTCTCCCCCTCTGGACACAACCACAGAACCTAATCGATGACCTAATTGGAATAAAAATTTCCCTGACCCCCTGTTGGAAGGCAATATGTTTTATTTCATAATATAATATGTTTTTTTAATATGAAATCTGCATACACCTAGCCTCATCACTATTGGGGGCCGCCTGAAATGCCATTTAGCAGGTTACCCATCAGGGCTTTATAGCTAAAGAACCTTCATCAGAACCTTCATCTGAATGAAGAGTCATGCCCCCTGGCAGGGGAGCATGGGAATAGAGCTTGGCTCCAGGTGTAAGAAAGGTTGAAGTGCCTGATTAACACGTCTGGGAAAAAAAAACTTCAAAAAACCACTGCTGCCAAGATGGACTGAGTTACAGAAGATCAAAGACCAGCTGTCACTGAAGATTTGACCTGGGTCGGATAGAGGTGATTCATAGATATACGCTGCCCCTAGTGGACACTACAGCAGGCTTCCTGGAGGATGGATAGATATTTAGAAGGACTACCTCTTATCGATTTTGATTTGTCAGAATTCTGAGATGGGCTGGCAATGGGGTTGTGTGGGCGGTGTCTGAATGCAGTTTAAAAGTGCTGACCGGCATGAAAAAATGCTCTCTTATGCCATCAAGCCCAGTTGATGATACTGACCAAAGAGGATGACCTTATTTAACGTATCATTGGTGTTCTTTTGTTTCATATGCTCTGTAATATTTTCCTTTAGTTTACTGTATGTTAGCATTCCTACGTTCTTGGGAAATACACAAGACATTTGTTTAATTAAGCAGTGTGCTTATTTTTATAGCTAACCTTGTTATTGTACCATCACCATTAACATTATCAGAGCCTTGCTAGACTAGCTAACTATAGGAAATCAACAAGTTAATACATATTTATAATAAATAGGTGGAAACCATAGCCACCCAATATTTATTTCATGTGGCACCCCAGAAGCAGGAGTGTGGAATTTATTTCTGCACAGAATACAAACCCTAATGTATTTTTGTCTTAAGTCCCTATAAGTTAAGGAGTCGTCACCACTACAAGAGACCCAGAATTGAAAGAATTTCTCTACAGTGGACAAGATTTGCGCTGGTTCGTGAATTCTGAAGCCCTGCTTGAGTGGTCCTGAAAGTTACATAGTAGCTGAGGTTGAAAAAAGACACAAATCGATCAAATCCAACCTATGTGTGTTATTATATGTCAGTATTAAATTGTATATCCCTTTATGTTGTGGTCGTTCAGGTGCTTATCTAATAGTTTTTTTAAACTATTGATGCTCCCCACTGAGACCACCGCCTGTGGAAGGGAATTCCACATTCTTGCCATTCTTACAGTAAAGAACCCTCTATGTAGTTTATGGTTAAACCTCTTTTCTTGTCATTTTAATGAGTGGCCACGTGTCTTGTAAACTCCCTTCCGCAAAAAGTTTTATCCCACCAGTACGGTATTTGTAAATTGAAATCATATCCCCTCTCAAGCGTTTCTTCTCCAGAGAGAATAAGTTCAGGGCTCACAACCTTTCCTCATAACTAATATCCTCCAGACCCTTTATTAGCTTTGTTGCCCTTCTTTGTACTCGCTCCATTTCCAGTACATCCTTCCTGAGGACTGGTGCCCAGAACTGGACAGCATACTCTAGGTGCGGCCGGACCAGAGTCTTGTAGAGTGGGAAAATTATCATTTTATCTCTGGAGTTAGTCCCCTTTTAATGCATGCCAATATTCTGTTTGCTTTGTTAGCAGCAGCTTGGCATCGCATGCTATTGCTGAGCCTATCATCTACTAGGACCCCAGGTTCTTTTCCATCCTAGATTCCCCCAAAGGTTCTCCCCCCAGTGTGTAGATTGCATTCATATTTTTGCCACCCAAATGCATTATTTTACATTTTTCTACATTATTTGCCATGTAGTTGCCCACCCCATTAATTTGTTCAGATCTTTTTGCAAGGTTTCCACGTCCTGCAGAGAAGTTATTGCCCTGCTTAGCTTAGTAACGTCTGCAAATTCAGAGATTGAACTGTTTATCCCATCCTCCAGGTCGTTTATGAACAAATTAAACAGGATTGGTCCCAGCACAGAACCCTGGGGGACCCCACTACCCACCCTGACCATTCCAAGTACTCCCCATTTATCACCACCCTCTGAACTTGCCCTTGTAGCCAGTTTTCAATCCATGTACTCACCCTATGGTCCATGCCAACGTTCCTTATTTTGTGCAGTAAACATTTATGGGGAACCGTGTCAAATGCTTTTGCAAAATCCAGATACACCACGTCTACGGGCCTTCCTTTATCTAGAAGGTTAATAGATTGGTTTGGCAAGAACAATTCTTCAGGAACCCATGCTGATTACTGCTAATGATACCATGCTCATTACTAAAATTGTGTATATAGTTCCTTATCATCACCTCCAAGAGTTTACATACTATTGATGTTAGGCCAGGGGTGTCCAAACTTTTTTCCAAGAGGGCCAGATTTGATGAATAGAACATGCTTGAGGGCCGACCATTTTGCCTGACATTCTTAAACCATTAAAATTTGGTCTAAGTGTGTCCGTCCGAGCACTAATACACGGCCCAACAAGAATTCTCTTGCCTTTGTGCTGTGTGTGGTGAATAGATGAGCTTGGGCGTGTTATTTGGATATACCGGATTTAATCAGCTTATAACACGCACCTTCACTTTAAAAATGAAGTTTCAGGAAAAAAAATCTTAAATTTTAAATAAAGAACTGTGAAGCAAAATAAGGGTCAGTGCCCATCAATGCAGCCTAATCAGTGCCCATCTGCGGCCCCTACTCCATTGCCATGAATGTGGCCCCCACCGTATGGACATGAATGCAGCCCCCACTGTATTGACATGAATGCAGCCCCCACCGTATTGACATGAATGCAGCCCCCACCGTATTGACATGAATGCAGCCCCCACCATATTGACATGAATGCAGCCCCCACCATATTGACATGAATGCAACCCCCACCGTATTGACATGAATGCAGCCCCCACCACATTAACATGAATGCAGCCCCCACCGTATTGACATGAATGCAACCCCCACCGTATTGACATGAATGCAACCCCCACCGTATTGACATGAATGCAACCCCCACCGTATTGACATGAATGCAACCCCCACCGTATTGACATAAATGCAGCCCCCACCACATTCACATGAATGCAGCCCCCACCGTATTGACATGAATGCAGCCCCCACCACATTCACATGAATGCAGCCCCCACCGTATTGACATGAATGTAGCCCCCACCGTATTGACATGAATGCAGCCCCCACCGTATTGACATGAATGCAGCCCCCACCGTATTGACATGAATGCAGCCCCCACCGTATTGACATGAATGCAGCCCCCACCGTATTGACATGAATGCAGCCCCCACCGTATTGACATGAATGCAGCCCCCACCACATTGACATGAATGCAGCCCCCACCGTATTGACATGAATGCAGCCCCCACCGTATTGACATGAATGCAGCCCCCACCGTTTTGACATGAATGCAGCCCCCACCGTATTGACATGAATGCAGCCCCCACCACATTGACATGAATGCAGCCCCCACCGTATTGACATGAATGCAGCCCCCACCGTATTGACATGAATGCAGCCCCCACCGTATTGACATGAATGCAGCCCCCACCGTATTGACATGAATGCAGCCCCCACCACATTGACATGAATGCAGCCCCCACCGTATTGACATGAATGCAGCCCCCACCACATTCACACGAATGCAGCCCCCACCACATTCACACGAATGCAGCCCTCACCACATTCACACGAATGCAGCCCCCACCACATTCACACGAATGCAGCCCCCACCACATTCACACGAATGCAGCCCCCACCACATTCACACGAATGCAGCCCCCACCACATTCACACGAATGCAGCCCCCACCACATTCACACGAATGCAGCCCCCACCACATTCACATGAATGCAGCCCCCACATTGACATGAATGCAGCCCCCACCACATTCACATGAATGCAGCCCCCACATTCACATGAATGCAGCCCCCACATTCACATGAATGCAGCCCCCACATTGACATGAATGCAGCCCCCACCACATTGACATAAATACGGCAGCCCCCACCACATTGACATGAATGCAGACTCACCATTGCCGTCAGTGCAGCCTGATTCATGTCCATCTGCAGCCTTGGAGGAGACAGGGAGGGGGCGGGACGAGCGCCAACAGATATACAGGAGAAATTCCTGTTTACACGGCGGCCTCTTTAATTGAAAGTCTCGCCTCCTATGATGGACAAAACAATTGTCCAATGGCAGCGCAGGAGACGGGACTTCCTTTTACACAGGACGCCGTGTAAACAGGAAATTCTCCTGTATCCTGTATGGCGCTTGTCCCGCCCCCTCCAAGGCAGCCAGCATATCTATCTTTTATGGCCCCCAGCGCTCGGGGATTCGTTGGGGGCCACAAAAGATATATATGTCAAAATTACCAGGCGGGCCGTCCGAAACCAGACCGCGGGCCGCGATTGGCCCGCGGGCCGGACTTTGGACATGCCTGTGTTAGGCTAACTGGTCTGTAATTCCCAGGGATGTATTTTGGGCCCTTTTTAAATATTGGTGCTACATTGGCTTTTCTCCAATTAGCTGGCACCATTCCAGTCAGTAGACTGTCAGTAAAAAATTAGGAAAAAGGGTCTGGCAATTACTTGACTGAGTTCCCTAAGTACCCTCGGGTGCAAGCCATCTGGTCCCGGTGATTTATTAATGTTAAGTTTCCCAAGTCTAATTTTAATTCTGTTCTTTGTTAACCATGGAGGTGCTTCCTGTGATGTGTCATGAGGATAAACACTGCAGTTTTGGTTACTGAAGCCCCTCGATTCCCCCTCGATTGAGGAGAAGAATAAATTCAATACCTTCGCCATCTCCCCATCCTTTGTAACCAGATGTCCTTCCTCATTCTTAATGGGGCCAATATGGTCTCTCCTCCCTTTTTTACTGTTTCCATACTTAAAAAATTTCTTTAGATTTTTTTTTTTGCTCTCCTCCGCTATGTGTCTTTCATGTTCTATCTTAGCCGTCCTTATTGCACCCTTACATTTCTTGTTGCATTCTTTATAAAGTCTGAATGCTGATAATGATCCCTCAACCTTGTATTTTTGAAGGCCTTCTCCTTTGCTTTTATATGCATTTTTACATTGGTGTTAAGCCATCCAGTACTTTTGTTCGCTCTTTTAAATTTATTACCCAATGGGATGCAGTGGCTAATGCCCATATTTAATATGCTCTTTAAGCAAACCCATCTCTCCTCCGTGTTCTTCTTCCTAAGCTTTTATCCCAATTTATGCCTTCTACCAAGGTTCATAGTTTAGGGAAGTTGGCTCTTTTGAAATTCAGTGTCTTTGTATTCCCCTTATGTTTCCTAATTGTGTGATTTATACTGAAGCCAATTGACCTGTGATCACTGTTACCTAAATTGCCCCGTATTTCCACATCCGTGATCAGGTCTGTATTGTTGGTAATCAGTAGTTCCAGTAACGCTTTATTTCTATTTGGTGCGTCTACCATCTGACCCATGAAATTGTCCTGCAAGACATTTAGGAAGTGGCGAGCCTTAGATGAATGCGTGGTTCCCTCCGCCCAGTCTATGTCTGGATAATTAAAATCCCCCATTATGATAACACTTCCCATCCTTGCTGCTAATCCAAATTGTGATAGGAGATCTTTCTGCCCCTCCTCCCTCAGGTTAGGGGGCCTATAGCATACTCCCAGTATTATTTTCCCCTTAGGTTCATCCCTTTGAAGCTCTACCTATAAGGATTCCACCTCCTCCCTAGCTCCCTTAGTGATGTCATCTCTCACATTCACTTGTACATTATTCTTGATATATAGGCATACCCCTCCCCCTTTTTTACCCTCTCTATCCTTGCGATAAACGGTATACTCTTGAATGGTTGCCAGCCAATCTTAAGATCTGTTGAACCAGGTCTCTGAAATTCCCACAAAACCCAAATCCTCCTCGTACAACAGTATCTCTAGTTCACCCATCTTGTCTGCCAGGCTCCTGGCATTGGTGAACATGCCACGTAGTTTAGACCGGTTGCATATTATCCTCTTATTGGGTGTTCCGAGATTGCAACTGGGACTTGCTACTATACTTACCTTGGGTTTATGTGCTTTGGTCAACCTACCACTAATGCCTCCAATACTACCCTCTGGAATATGTTCCACTTTGACTATCTCTACCTCTGGACCCTCCCCACATCGCCTAGTTTAAAATCCCCTCTAACTTTTTGGCCATTTTCATTCCCAGCTGATCTGCACCCTCCTCATTTAGGTGCAGTCCATCTCCCTCTTCCTTTCTGGTGTGGCTCGATGTAACGGTAGGATTCCTGAGAATACTACCTTGGAGGTCCTTTTCCTCAATTTAGCTCCCAAGTCCCTAAAATCGTTCTTTAGGACACTCCATCTTCCTCTGCCAATGTGCACCATGACAGCCGGGTCTTCCCTAGCCCTTTACAGTAATCTGTGCACCAGATCCATGATGTGCTGAACCTGAGCGCCCGGTAGACAACATACACTTCGACGCTTAAGGTCTTTGTTACAGATGGGCCTCTCTGTCCTTCTAAGAATTGAGTCCCCTACCACCAGAATCTGTCTTTCCTTTCCCTTCGCTTCCCCCCCACTCTTACTGGAGGAGTTCTTCCCCCGGCAGCTAGGAGAGTCCCTCAGCTCCAAGCTCCAGCAGTGCTGGTCCCTGACTGGTTTCACCAATGTCACTCAATGGAGCATACTTATTGGGATGCTCTAGCCCTGGATTGGCCTCCCTGGCACTTCCCCCTCTACCCTTCCTGACTGTCACCCATCTACTCTTTCCTAGTGCCTGCACCTCTTTGTCTCCACCCGCCTCTGTGCTGGCCCCTGGCGGCACCTGCCATGTATGTTGCTGGCTCTCCTTTAGTATGGAGGGACTTCTCAGTGCTGACAGTTGCTTCCCCAGATTCAGAACCTGGGCTTCCAGGGAAACAATGTGCTTACATTTAGCTTTTCTTATTCTTGACCTACGAAATAGAAATGCTGTGCAGCCATCGTACTCCTGAAAAACAATGGTCCACCATGGAAACCTCCCACAACCTGCTACCCTAATAGATTGCCTCTTACTATCGACAGCAGGCTACTCCCCAACCCTTCGATACACTAACCCTATGATCTCTGCCTCCATGTTGGCCTGGAAAAAACTTTACCGCGTACCCTCACAATTCACCTAGTAAAACATTACCAATACTGCTAAGAGCCATATCCTCCTGCATTCCTGAATTGAATCTCTCCCAGTGGCACTCAGCTGGCATACTGGCCATCGGTGACCTGATAAACCACAATTCACTACATACATTTGAGGCTCTGAAAACTAAATTCAAACTCCCAAGCTCGGAAGCTTACACATATGCTCGAATATTTCACTTCCTAAACACATCTAAACTTCCTTCCACAGTAAAAATTCCCACATCAATATACCTATATTACTTCTCTAACTCATACCCTAGCAAAGGTATCTCCCTGATGTACTATTACCTTAATGACACCAGACCCTGCTCTCAAGTGCATTCTCTAAATAAATGGGCCAAAGAATTAAATGTCCCTTACACCAAAGACCAGTGGCTAAGCGCATTTACAGAAACCTTTAAAGCATCCCACTGTACCAACCACTGGGAATCCTACCAGAAAACCATTCACAGATGGTATCTCACACCTTACCGACTTTCTAAAATGTACCCTGGTCACCCTCCATCTTGCTGGAGGAAGTGTGTAAGTATAGGCTTCAACGCACATACCCTCTGGTTCTGCAAATCCCTGAGTTCCTTCTAGACCCAAATATTCGCTTTAGTCTCCTCCATTACTGGGACGCCCTGGTCCCCGTCTGCTGCTCTAGCCCTGCTACATGCTGGCATAGAAAAAATTCCATCTCTAGCTAGATGTGCTGTTATCCACCTATTCCATGCTGCCAAATTGAATATTACCAGACTTTGCAAAACTGCTAAAATCCCCTCCACCTCAAGCACTATCGCTGATCTCAACTTTCAATGTGAAATGGAAAGAATAGAGGCTAGGAAAAACTCACACTTAGATAAATTCAAAGATATGTGGTCTCTTTGGTTATGCCATCCAAAATATACTGTTAAAATGTAAACTACTAATTGACCACTTATTCTTTATCTCAAACCTGCTGGTGCCCTTCCCCCTTTTCTCCCTCCTTCCTCTAGCCCCTCCCTCCCACCCCTGACCCCCCCCTTTCTCCCCGTCTAGAACCTATCACTACTAGACTACCTTTTTTATTCTTACCTAACCCAAGTTCAAATTTTACTATTTACATTTAACATGATATTACTCAAGGATAAGATTGTTTCTAGTCGGAACTTCTGTTGTTATTACTACTGTTATGGCTATAACGTGTATGTACCTTTTTTAAACTCCAATAAAGAAACATAATGATAGAAATGATGGACAGCCATTGCTGATCTCCTTCTGAAGATGCTAGCTGACTGACTAGTATGTTGACCTACTGGTTTCAACACTTTGAGTCAACAATCCAGAAAATGTATGCAAATCAAGAAAGTCAGAGGAAAGTCATACGTCCCTATTTGCATACCAGCTCTGCGTTGGTGTCTCACTACAACAAACAAGCAACAATCATTTTCAGAATGAGAAATAGCAATGACAGCCTCCATGTTTCTATCAGGGCAGGTTTTTCAAGTCTATGATCTATGAGGACACCCAGATCCTTTTCTACGTATAAATAAATCTGGGGGGTATAAAATTGGTAGTCTGTGATTCATAAATGACGCACCCAAGTACAAGACTTTAAATGTATCCACATTAAGCCTCATTTTTCATTTAAGTGCCTAAATATCTTGTTTTCCTTGGTCGATTTGAACACAGTTCTTGCAAAGCACCACCAATTTGCAACTACAGTAAAACCTTGGATTTAGAGTAACTTGGTCTGAGGGTGTTTTGCAAGACAAGCTAATTTTTTTTACATATTATGACTTGATATGTCATGCAATGTTATGCAATGTCTTGATATACAAGTAGCGTCATGTCACAACTGAGTACAAAAGAGAAGTGTAGCAATATGTTACATTTAAAGAAGGTACAACAGCGAGCGAGCCAGATGGACGTGTAAGACAAGAGCTCCAGCGAACATAGGGACAACAGCGGCACAAACCAACCATCCATGGCTAATATCACCGGTTGTAGCAACCGGCACAGCGCAGGGACCCCATGACCATGTTCGGAAAGTGGAGAAAGGACAGAAAACTCCAACGATTAACGGACTTTTGTCACCCAAACGGCAAAGCAGATGGGCAAGACGGCGCCAAGGCCTACTCGTCTCCGGTGGCCTCAGCACAACAACGATCATCACAAAAATGTAATTGTTCCCAAATTAGAGGCTCCCCAGAGGATAGGATGCAATACCCTTCTACCCCATCCACTCATAGTCCAGCCAAAACAAAAACCAGGCTGGATGCTGATGGATTACATAGAGCAGGGAGTCCGGCCTCAGATTTAGGGGAGGACACCAGAGAACTCCCAGGACCGATCAAATCTTTTCCCACACAGAACCAAATGGTAATAGACACGGTATTAAAAGAAATGCTCCTTTCTCTGAGAAGCACACTACAATCTGATATGGCAGTATACATGCACCGCATGAACAGAGACATACAGGATGTGGAAAATAGAGTGGATCATATAGAGACAAAAATGGGGGAATACGCTTCTACCATTAATGAATTGGTTGATGCTCATGATGAAGCTGAAGCAGACAATGAATGGATTAAAGCAAAGCTAGCAGACATGGAGGACAGATCCAGGAGGAACAATTTAAAAATCAGAGGGATCCCTGAATCTGTGCAGCAACAGGATCAGAGCCTTTATACTGCTACCTTATTCAAGTCTCTCATACCAAGTCTCACGGATTTAGACATAACCATTGATAGGATTCATCGCCTACCTAAACTGTCCCACTTACCAGATCAAGTACCTAGAGATGTAATCCTAAGGCTGCTTTTCATGACCAGGATGAGGAAACAAGAGCAGATTCCATCACAGTATCAAAACCTGCAATTTTTGCAGATTTGTCGCAATATACCCTGCAAAAACATAAAAGCCCGAATACTGTAATGAAAGTACTACTTAACCATAAAATTGTATACAGGTGGGGGTACCCCACAAAAATCACTAATCACTAAGGGTAATCACACCCATACAGTGACGTCCCTAGAGAAAGATATTAGTCTTCTGAAAGAATGGGGTATTCTGCCTGACCCACAGGAGGAAAACATTACTACTATCACAAGTAGCCAAGTACCCCACAAAAATCACTATCGCTAAGGGTAATCACACCCATACAGTGACATCCCTAGAAAAAGATATCAGTCTTCTGAAAGAATGGGGTATTCTGCCTGACCCACAGGAGGAAAACATTACTACTATCACTCCGCGCCACCTTTCTCAAAAATGGAAAACAGTTATGGCGAAGAACGCCACCTCTCATTCCTGAATAAATAGGGATGGGCCACATTCGCTTTTAGTCCCTGACTAATGAAGTCACTAATGTTGAACTTATCCCCCAGTTACAAGTAACAGAAAAATGCTATTGTTGGGTATTTTCTACCCCCCGTACCTGTTACATTAACTGTGATGTAACAATGTTGAACATTAACACTTTTCTGTTTTTCTCTGGTTCTTCTCTACTTTTTTTCTCTGTTTTTTGTATATTTTTTGGGGGCTATAGGCAGCACCGCTCTAACCATAAACCTGCACCTTTGATACAAAAAAGGCAATGGATGCTTTTACCATAGGATTCAACTATCAATGTGACCTCCACAGTTAAACAGTCTCCTCTACACCACTGGATGACCTTTCCTATGCCCTATCCAAGTAAGTCCAAACTATTGCACAACACATCGTTTGTGCCAAGCACCTGTGGACTAAGTATTGAAATGGAGTTGACATCCTCAATTTCAAAGTTTACCTCCTATAGAGATAATGCCTATTAACATAATTTCCATCAACGGTAAGGGGCTCAACCACCCCGTGAAATGCAAATCACTCTGGCAGGAAGCACTTTCACACCAAGGGGATATGCTCTGCACTCAAGAGACCCACTTTTGTAGCCAAACACCACCGAAATGTACCCATAAAAACTTTCCACGTGTGTTCATTGCCAATGCAGATTCTAAAACTAAAGGCGTGTTGATAGCCATAAGAGACTCTGTAGCTTTTACCTTGCATCTGGAAATCCGAGACCCTTTAGGCAGACACTTGATTCTGGTGTGTGCACTGAACTCTTCACTGTACACCCTAGTGACTGCTTACTCCCCCAATAAACACCAAGTGCACTTCTTTAACAAATTAATGAAGAAAGTCAGAAAATGTCAAAAAGGTCCGCTTATATTGTGTGGAGATTTTAATGCTACCCCGGATCCTGCAATGGACACTACATCTAAATCCACCCATTACACTCCTACGCTCTCTACCTCCCTTCGCAAATACAATATGTATGATGCTTGGCGATGTTTTCATGCCAATGAAAAAGACTTTACTTTTTTTTCTGCACCTCATAAGGTATATACAAGAATTGATCTTTTCGTAGTGGACAAACAGGTCTTATTCAATACCAAATCTGTTTCTATTAACTCCATAACGTGGTCAGACCATGTGTCCATAGTTCTAACATTATCAGACTCGGCTTCTCCTAGACCTAGCCCAATTTGGAGGATCAACACTTACTTACTACAGCATCAAGAAACCAAGGAACAAATTAATAACCTTTTGACTAACTTTTTTGCTGAAAATGTGGGCTCAGTACAAAGCCCTTTTATGCTATAGAACGCCCATAAAGCATTCATAAGAGGTATTTTTATACAAATTGGCGCAAGGGCAAAGAGGCAGAGGCAGCAACGAGCGACTGAACTAATAAAACAAATCTCAGAATTAGAAACCCAAAATAAGCAAAATTACACCCCAAATATATCCCTAAAACTGACCTTAGAACACACCTATTAGAAAACTTTGAAGGAATTTCTAAGAGACTTAAAATGACCTATTATGTGAACGGGAACAAAGCAGGGAAACTTTTAGCACAGAATCTTCAAGGCCATAGATACAAATCTAGAATACCGTTCATAATTGACCCATCTACCAACCAAAAAGAATATCACCCACAAAAAATTGCAGATGCTTTTAGCCAATACTACGGATCCCTATACAACTTAAAAGATGACCCATCCACCATCCAACCCACCGCTGATGCAATAAATGAATTTTTAGAGAAATTATCCATACCGAAATTAACTCCACACCAAATCAAATCTCTTAATCAATCATTTACTGAAGCAGAGATACAAAAAACCATATATTCCCTACCTATGAATAAATCACGGGGACCTGATGGGTTTTGAGGTGAATACTACACAGAATTTAAGAACCTATTGTCCCCCTTCTTGGTTCAAGTGTTCGGATCAGCAGCTGCCTCTGCCTTTATCCCTCCAGAAATGCTAGAAGCCTTAGTGGTGGCCTTGCTAAAGCCAGGGAAGGAGCCCACATCTCCCTCATACTTTAGGCCAATATCTTTACTAAACATTGACCTAAAACTCTATGCCAAGCTCATAGCTCTATGCCTGGTTGATATTTTGCCTACCTTATACATCCTGACCAGATAGGCTTTACAAAGCATAGACAAACATCAGATGCGACTAGGCGCATGAACAATATCATACATATGGCAAAAATACACCAAAGGCCTTCTCTGCTCCTGGCATTGGACGCAGAGAAGGCCTTTGACCGCAAACATTGGCTATGTTTAGCCAAGGTATTAGACTCATTTGGATTTGAGGGCTCTATCCCTTTCTGCTATTATGGCTCTGTACTCTAAACCGTCCGCCAAAGTCTATATGTCCGGTACTATCTCAACGCTATTTACCATATCTAATGGGACAAGGCAAGGTTGTCCTTTGCCCCCCTAATTTTTAACTTATTGATGGAACCATTGGCCATCTATATTAGAAGTCATCCAAATATAAAGGGCTTTCCTATTGGCAACGATAACCATTCAATAAGTCTATTTGCAGATGACATTATCATGATGATGACAGAGGTGAACTCCTCCCTGGCAGCAGCACAAGAGGCCTTAAGTTTATTTAACAGAATCTCATAGTACAAAGTTAATGAAAACAGATCATGTGTATTGGGCTTAGGAATAGAGAACACTACCAGTAATAGGCTCAAATCACAATTTCCTTACAAGTGGGCTACAGATGGGATAAAATATTTAGGAATAACATTGACAGCAGACACTAATAGTATTTTAGAAGCAAACTACATTCCTTTCTTACAAAAACTAAACCAGAAACTGCAAACTTTAACTAGAACGGAATCAACATGGTCTGGTCGGCTTGCAGCCTTCAAGATGATGCTGTTTCCTCAATTCATTTATCTATTTCGGACCCTTCCAATACCAGTCCCAGATAGTTTCTTTGCCAGAGCACAGTTCATGGTTAATGGATTCCTTTGGCAAGGAAAGAAAGCCAAATGCGCATTTTATAAACTGATTAAATCAAGAATGGCAGGCGGAATGGGGCATGTCCTATTGAAGGACTACTACCTGTGGCACTTTTGTCCCAGCTAAAACATTGGTTTCCTGGAAATCATGTCTCAAGGTGGCAAGAATTTGAATCATTTCAGTATCCTAATCACAGTTTGTACGACCTGTTACTAATCAACGGACTTATGCCTCACTCCTTTCGCCTACAATGGAAGCCGCTATAAAGACATGGAAGTTACTCCTAAACACTCCTATGACTGACATGCCTATGAAATCTATTTATCTTCCTATCACCAGCCTGCAAATACTGATACCAAACCTGAATATTAAACACTATGAACTCAAAGGCCTTAAAACAATTGAGAACCTACATATAGGTCCCAAGATGAAGACATTTACAGCACATCAGATACAACATAACTTAGATCCCAAAGAGTACTATTCATATCTACAAATCTTGCACTTGTTGACCTCTATTAATGACATCAACACAAATATTTTGTGGAAGGTCTATCTATACTTAACAAATCCTATGACTTCCATCAAAGGCATTTCCCTATTTTATAACCTCTTACACCAGAAATCAGTCTTTATCAAGACTCCTTCCATGAGGACTTGGGAAACTGATTTTAATACATCATATACTATAGAACAATGGAAACAAACAATTTCGTCCATATACAAAGCCACAAGAAGTATTAACTTATGGGAAATATACCAAAAGATACTCTTAAAATAGTACTATACCCCTACACGGTTAGCAGGATTTAACCCTGATATATCACCACTATGCTGGAGAGGGTGCGGCCAGAGAGGCTCCATAACACATACCGTATATCTTGGTCATGTCCAAGATTACGAAAATACTGGTCTGATGTGTTTCGTATCATAGAACGTATTACCAAATTCCCATGTCCTGCTAATTCCAGCATGGCTATGTTATCACTAGGAATAGACACATTGCCTTACTCTATGAGAAATATAGTCACTCAGGTCCTTACCAGCGCTCGTCTTGAAGTGATGAGAAGGTGGTTGAAAGAGGAAATTCCTACCATTAAAGACGTAGTCAGAACCACTAATCTTCATATCTCCTATGAACTTATGTTTGCTGCCTCTCAAGGCGCTTACGCATCCAAAAGTCTGACTTGGAAATCTTGGACAAATTGGTATCACAAATATGGTAACTCGTGAAAATCTCCTATCATATCCAACAGGCCAATAGAATACCACAATTTAACCGCTTCCCGACCGCCTCATGCAGATATACTGCGGCAGAAGGGCACGTACAGGCAGATTAACATACCTGTACGTTGCGCTTTAAGAGGCGGATCGCGGGCGCGCGCGTGCCCGCCGGGAGCTCCGTGACCCTGATCGCGGGTCCCGCAGACTCAATGTCCGCGGGGATACCCGCGATCGTCTCACGGTGAGGAAGAATGGGGAGATGATGATGTAAACAAGCATTTCCCCATTCTGCCTAGTAACACTGTCACTGATCTCTGCTCCCTGTGATCGGGAACTGTGATCAGTGTAGTGTCACACACAGCCCCCCGCCCACAGTTAGAAATACTCCCTAGGACACACTTAACCCCTACAGCGCCACCTAGTGGTTAACCCCTTCACTGCCAGTCACATTTACACAGTAATCAATTGATTTTTAATCGCACTGATCACTGTATAAATGTGAATGGTCCCAAAAGTGTCCGCTGTGTCCACCATAATGTCGCAGTCACGATAAAATTGCTGATCGCCACCATTACTAGTAGAAAAAAAAATTATCAATAAAAATGCCATAAAACTATGCCCTATTTTGTAGACGCTATAACTTTTGCGCAAACAAATAAATAAACGCTTATTGGTATTTTTTTTTACCACAAATATGTAGAAGAATACGTATCAGCCTAAACTGAGGAAAAAAAATGGTTTTTTTATATATTTTTTGGGACTATTTATTATAGCAAAAAGTAAAAAATAATGTGTTTTTTTCGAAATTGTCGGTATTTATTTGTTTATAGCGCAAAAAAATAAAAACCGCAGAGGTGATCAAAAAGCACCAAAAGAAAGATCTATTTGTGGGGAAAAAAGGACGTCAATTTTGTTTGGGAGCCATGTCGCACGACCACGCAATTGTCAGTTAAAGCGACATAGTACCGAATCGCAAAAAATGCTCTGGTCAGGAAGGGGGGAAATCCTTAGAACACACATATATCACAGGCAGATGTTGACACAACTCAACTCCACACCCAGTTTTTATACCCCTCATGTACCTTTACTAGTTATCTTTTCTCCATTAAAACTGCTTGTAATCCCTCACTCCTTGTACTAATAACTATACATAGACATAGATTATATCAATAGCTTAATAAAACTTCATCTGAAATATTCAACTCGGAACACAAAGGAGTAGTAAATATAGGAAAACACTAATTGAATGTGCATCCACCCATCAGGGTGCAGAGTGTTCCCAAAGGGGCGTCAGGTGGGAAGAGTTGTACAATAATAAACACACCAGAAGATTAATCCGGTTTTGTTACTCTACACATATATAGTTCCATTTAGGATCCAACCAAAGTGAAATCCATTCAACAAATTTTGTAACTGCAATAATAATGTCAAATTTCTATGTTTACGATTGTTACCTGTAAAAAAAAAATCCTTCCTTTCTTTCTGTTTACCATTGTTGTTAATTCTCAATAAAAACTTATTGAAGATAAGAAAAGAAGGTACAACATTTAGCTACTCACCTGGTTAATGATTAAAAGAGGCACATCTAAGTATGCAGGCATCTGGGGTAAAGCTGTCCACATAGACAGTCCTCCGCACCGCCATCAACCTCAACCCTTCCACTCTGCACTCCATGCGCGCCTCAAGCCTCGCTTTCAGATCGCTCTACTGCAGGGTAGTCTTCCCAGTCATGATTGCAGACTGACAACGGTGAGAACTGGCAGTGCGGGGGATGGTCTATGTGGGCAGCTTTACCCAAGATGTATGCATACTTAGATGCGCCTGTTTTAATTATTGTCAGAAACCATGAATGAGACCGAGACAGTACAGTTAAATCACACTTGTTTAATAATAAAAGTAAATAGAACAAATGTAGTCAAAACACGGTAACCGGAATGGATAATCAGACAAGCCAGAAAGTCGGGAAGCCAGGGATCAGCGTAGTGGAACAGCAAACAGAATCTGGAGCCAGAAGGAATGTCAGTCAAGCAAGTCTTTAACAGGATCACAGGAGAGGTCTCTAGAGATGGGACCAAGGTGAAGGCTGGGATCATCTGGGCCAGACGGCTTAAGTAGGCAGGACTGACAAGCAGGAATATCATCAACTGGTGAGTCACTGTGGAGAGATAGAAGCTGGCAATTAGCCAACAGCTGAGCGGTCAGCTCAGAGAAAGAAGGACTGAGCCCAACCCTGATTATCATCAACCATGTGAGTTGCTAAATGTTGTACCTTCATGAAATGTAGCCATATTGCTACACTTAGAGGTGCTCTTTTCTTTTATACTCAGTAGCTCCTGCTTGATTTTGCTTCTATTCCCCTTGTGGAAGCTGCCATTTGTAGATGGACATTTTATGGTTAGACAACCTATCACACTGCTATAATCTAGACTATTAACTGAAGGTCTTATGAATAAATAGTTGTGGAATGAATAATCTGAGTTTCTATTATTTCTTATGGAGACATTTGCTTTGATATATGAGTGCTTTGGATTACAAGCATGTTCTGGAACAAATTATTTTTGCAATCCAAGGTTTTACTGTACAGTAAATTGCTTTGGATGGTGTGCAAACACAGAAGAAATACTTTCAATCTTATAAAAAAGGTCTGAACTGTTTAAGTAACGGGTGACCCCGCCCCCCTCTGACGTCATGGGGAATGCCACAGAGAAGTCCCCGTCAAGTCCCCGTGCGTCAGAGGGGGGCGGGGTCACTGGGTGGCCACGCCCTCCATTATTTAAGAACCGCCAGAAGAGGAGAAGCGTCACACAGCGGGAGCCTCCCATCAAGGGAAGAAGATGCCGCGGAGGAAGATGCCGGACGAGAACACCGGAGGAAGAACCAGAAGAACCAGAAGAGCCAGAAGAAGAAGAAGATGGAGTAAGAAACCGAAGGAAGATAGAAGATAGAAGATAGACGATAGAAGATAGAAGAAAGAAGAAGCATTTAAATAAAGGAATTGTCAAAAACTGTCTCTTGTCATTTTTAACATTTTTGAAAACTTTTGTTGTGAAATGGTAAGGGTACTTTTGTATCCCCTTACCATTTCACACAGGGGGGAGGGCCGGGATCTGGGGGTCCCCTTGTTAAAGGGGGCTTTCAGATTCCGATAAGCCTCCCGCCTGCAGACCCCCACAACCACTGGGCAAGGGTTGTGTGGATGAGGCCCCCTGTCCCCATCAACATGGGGACAAGGTGTTTTGGGGGGCTACCCCAAAGCACCCTCCCAATTTTGAGGGCATGTGGGCTGGTACGGTTCAGGAGGGGCGGCGCTCTCTCGTCCCCCCTCTTTTTTTCTGCGGCCTGTCAGGTTGCGTGCTCAGATAAGGGTCTGGTATGGATTTTTGGGGGGACCCCACGCCATTTTTTTAAAACATTTTGGCGCGGGGTTTCCCTTAAAATCCATACCAAACCTGAAGGGCCTGGTATGGAATTTAGGGGGACCCCCACGTCATTTTTTTTTTAATTTTGTTTCGGGGTTCCCCTGTGGAGAATTCCCATGCCGTTTTTATCGATGAACTTTTATGTGTATTGTTGACCGGCAATTCATTAATAGCCACGAGTAGTTTTAAATGACTTTTTTTCCTTTGAAATGTCATTTTGCTGTCAGACTGTTCTAAACACGGGAAACATGCACCCCTTTACAGGCATACTATAGACACCCCCCAGGTATGAAATTTAAAGGAATATTACACTTTTATTGTTTCACTTTAAGCATTATTAAAAATCACTGCTCCCGAAAAAACGTCCGCTTTTAAAACTTTTTTTTGCATTGTACCCTGGGGCAGGACCCAGGTCCCCAAACACTTTTTATGACAATACCATGCATATAAGCCTTTAAAATTAGCACTTTTGATTTCTCCCATAGACTTTTAAAGGGTGTTCCGCGGCTTTCGAATTTGCCACGATCCCCCCAAATTGTTCGCTGTTCGGAGAACTGGCGAACAGCCGATGTTCGAGTCGAACATGAGTTTGACTCGAACTCGAAGATTATCCCTACTCAGCACTCTTTTCCAGCTTCCTTGCTGTTCCAGCCCACAGGCTTGAACCCTCTGTCTGCTGACAGACAGACAGACAGAACTGTGCAGACATGCACACTTCTCCCTTGCACACCTGGATTTCTCGAGAGGGTGGAGCCCAGAACCCTGGTCCTGGCTCTGCTATAAGCCCAGGACCCACCTGTACTATCAACAAGCCAGACTCCTGGCTGTTCCAAAAACCCGGTCCCAGGATTGGAGATTCCATCCCACCCAGATCGCTATGAAATCTCCAGGCTCCAGGTCCCCAACTGGATTTTACAAACCACAGAGGAAACTGATAAGACAGTTTCCTCCAAATTAAATAATCTTCCTGGAGCTTCTCAACCCACCTATCTGAGAATCCTGGGCGACAATCACTAGAACAGGAATCCGTACTGTCACACACTATATTGCCAAAAGTATTGGGACACTTGCCTTTACATGCACATGAACTTTAATGGCATCCCAGTTTTAGTCCGTAGGGTTCAATAAGGATTTGCCCCACCCTTTGCAGCTATAACAGCTTCAACTCTGCTATAAAGGCTGTCCACAAGGTTTAGGAGTGTGTCTATAGGGATGTTTGACCATTCTTCAAGAATTTGTGAGGTCAGGCACTGATGTTGGACAAGAAGGCCTGGCTTGCGGTCTCCACTCTAATTCATCTAAAAGGTGCTCTTTCGGGTTGAGGTCAGGACTCTGTGCAAGCCAGCCAAGTTACTCATCCCAAACTCGCTCATCCATGTCTTTATAGACCTTGCTTTGTGCACTGGTCCAAATCATTTGGTGGAGGAGGAATTATGATGTGGGGTTGTTTTTTAGGGGTTGGGCTTGGTCCCTTAGTTCCACTGAAGGGAACTCTTAAGGCAAGGGTAGGCAACCTTGGTCCTCCAGCTGTTTTGAAACTACAAGTCCCATGAGACATTGCAAGACCCTAACAATCCCAGGCATGACTCCTAGAGGCAGAGCCATGATGGGATTTGTAGAGGGCCAAGGTCAGCGTTCCAAGACATTTTGGACAATTTCATGCTCCCAACTTTGTGGGAACAGTTTGGGGATGGTTCCTTCCTGTTCCAACATGACTGCGTACCAATGCATAAAGCAAGGTCCATAAAGACGTAGATGAGTGAGTTTGGGGTGGAGGAACATGACAGGCCTGCGCATTGTCTTGACCGTTACCTGATAGAACACCTTTGGGATGAATTAGAACGGAGACTGTGAACCAGGCCTTCTTGTCCAACATCAATGCTTGACCTCACAAATGTGCTTCTAGTAGAATGGTCAAACATTCCCATAGACACACTCCTAAACCTTCTGGGCAGCCTTCCCAGAAGAGTTGAAGCTGTTACAGCTGCAAAGGGTGGGCCAACTCAATACTGAACCCTACTGACCAAGATTGTGATGCCATTAAAGTTTATGTGCATGTAAAGGCAGGCGTCCCAATACTTAAGGCAATATAGTGTATATGTAGCGCTACCCCCATGAGGGGGTAAAAAGATAATTGACCCCAATGATTGCCCTGACCTTGCATGTCTCCGACACCTCTGACACCTTGGGTTCAGACATTTCAATGATAGCAAATACAATACACAGACACCTAAATTAAGACACAATAATCAAATAAGAATTAGTAGTTAACAGAATCAACAGCATGTGACTTAGGCGAGTATGGGCCTTTTATTAAATTCTTGACACAGAGAAACAGGTAAATTATGGATATAGTCCTCAGTAGAATAAAGAGCAGCAAGCAATAACCTGACCAAGGCCTATGGCTGCAGGTTAGAAAAGGGAAGGAGAATGACCAGTTTTATGTCAGACTACTCCCTTTGCCTCCTGATGCCACAACCCCATTAAACACAAATACTCAATACTGTTCAATAAGTTGTACACCAAAATATGTGACCTTAATCTCTAAGAAAATAGGTAATAGGGACTGGTAAAATGCTCAGTGACCCTTATTGTGGGGGGGACAAAGGAGTCCTCTTGAAGCAGGTGTATCTGATCTTCAGCTATCTCACGTAAAGGGGCCCAATGTAACCTTTGGGTAATTACATCCAAACAGTACAGTAGTGGTTGCAAATGTCTTATTATAGTGCTTTAGTGAGAAAGGCAAAGTAAAGGTGTCTGCATGCAGTGTCTTTGGGTGTAAAGTGGGTGGGCTTCCCCCCGCTCACCAATCTGGGTGTCACCAGGCTCTTTGAGATGGTGGGAAGATCATGAAGCAGGCTCCTGAAGATGCTGTGATTAGGGAACGGTGCTTGGCTGCAAACCCCTCAGCATTGTAGCTTAGCTGGAGCTTTGATGCAGGTGATGGTGGTGACCTCCCGACTGTTGCCAGACCGACCGGAGACTGCCGACGACAGACACGTTCACACTTGCCTGCCAGAGGCTCTCCCTCACTGCCTAGGCTGCAGCACTGGTTCGCACTCCTGCCCAACACAGGCTATTTATCACCTCTCCCAGCATTCTGTTCTCTCCCTCCAGCCGGCTGAAACTTGCAGTCTACAGCGATCAGTCCCCAGTGTAAGTCTGGGCTCCCTGGACTACATGTTCCAAGATCCTTCACTCTTCTGTAAGTTCTCACTCACTCTGCATTCAGGATGTGATGAAGCAGAGTCCAGGCTGAGCACTAGGGGAAACAGCCTCCCTATGGAAGATGTTGTAAAGTGTCCAACGGATACAGCAGCCAATTTAGCCAGCTCCCGACTACATCCTCCACCCACTTGAAATCTTTGGTCCTCCAAAGAGATAGAAACTTTCACAAAGTACTATTACACCAGTAGTTAATAATACAACTGACACACAAATTATAACAACATTAACCATAACTTAGATTTGCATGATTTGCATGTGCATTATTATTATTCCGTGGGTGCTTGAATTTCCCGCAAATGCCTCATAATGTTCATTGTTCATTGTTCATTGTTCAAGTCGAACTTATGTTTGACCTGAACATCGAGCTCATCCCTAGTTGAAACAATTAACCTTAAACCTGTCAGGATGAGGCTTTCTTTCACAAAAGACATAGGGGTTGATTAACTAAAACCAGAGAGTACATCATCTGGTGCAGCTGTGCATAGTAGCCAATCAGCTTCTAACTTAAGCTTGTTCAATTAACAAAACCTAAAAGCTGATCGGTTTCTATTCAGAGCTTCACTCTTTAATTTTAGTAAATCAACCACATTATCTTGCCCCTACAATATCTTTCCCCCTGACATCTTGAACTTTAAATTTAGATTTAGAGTCTCTTCCCATCTGTTCGAAGCTATACTCAAACTTTTTGTCTCTCTGTTTTCGAGGTTGTCATTCTCATTGTACTATGCATTATGTTTGGTGGCAATGTCCTAAGCTACAGGGCTTCTGGAATAAGGTTTTTGCTCTGATAAGAAAGATCTCAATCGCCATGTATTGCTGTACTGAATGAACCCATGGAGAACATTCCTCACACTACACAAAAGTTATTTTTTTATGCTATTAGCTGCTAAACTCACCATAGCTCACTCTTGGAAGAAACCTACATTACATACTTCTATGTTTTGATGTAAAGTCTCCTGGAATTTGCTTAATGAACTCCTTGCCAGCATACAAGCAAAAGGTTTGAGAAGGTCTGGGGACTATGGGCCACCTATGTCCATATTGGCTTTATAGATCTTTGCTGACTTCTGTGTGGTCCCATCTCATTTATGAACCTCAAAATTCACCCTCTGGGTTTCCCTCACCTTTTGGGTTATTTTTCATCTCCTTTTTGTACTCCCTTTTCTTTTCTTTTCTTTCTTCTTACAAGTTCAATTCTCTTTCTCCTTTTTTGTTTGGGCATTGCTCTGCATTCTATAAACTGTGAGAATCTTGGAGATATACATGGAAGTTACTTTGTGTCATTTAGAACAAGTTGATGACCCGCTAGTAACTGTTCTAGAGTAGGACTAGGTCAATGTACTGTCTTGATTTTGTCTCGTTTTTCATTGTTCTGATTTTTTTTTAATTATGTTTTTGCTATGCCTTTACCAGGGTTCTGGCTATTTCATTTGTTGGTGCTTTGTACCTTGAAATTATTTTCAATAAAAAATATTGAGAGTAAATATGGGTTTGGGCTTCAGTTTTCAAAAGGGATTTCATAAATCTGGAATAAGAGCAACTAAATGAATACGGCTCATGGGGGACCTCAGCTATAATGAAAAATTAACTAAGATGAATTTATTCAGCCTTAAGTAGAGATGATTAAGGTAGGATAAGATCTCGAAAAATGTAGAAATACATAAATGTTGCATATGGAAATTTTAATGGAATCTTGTACACTTGCGTTTAACTAGAAGAAAGGAGGTCCTCTACATATGGAAAAGATTCACTATAAGAGCTCTGAAAATATAGAGAACATTGATGTTTACTTTGTTCAATTTTTATTTATGAAATTATATGACCTCATCAAGAGCTCCTCATGTGATCATAGAACTGAAGAAAAGCATTGAGTGTGGCAGGTAAAAAATATTAATTTCTAGACCCATCTTGTATCTCCAGAACTTTCATGTTGAGAATGATCACTGAGAATACATTTACACTGTTGGAGTTTTTATTTTTCATATGCATGGACCCTTATTAAAGCTTGAGGGTTTTTGTAGTAAAAGTACATATCAGAGGTCTTCTATGGGATTTTAATTTTCTTAAAGTAGAGGATGCCACAGGCATTTGGCTGATATTGCTCAATTTAACTACTGGAAACAAAAGTACACTATACAGTGAATCCGGAAAGTATTCACAGTGCTTTACATTTCCCACATTTTGTTATCTTACAGCCTTATTCCAAAATTGATTAAATTCATTATATTAATCAAAATTCTACAAACAATACCCCATAATGACATGGTGAAAGAACTTTGTTTGAAATCTTTGCACATTTATTAAAAATAAAAATTGGAAAAATCCCATGTACATAAGTATTCACACCCTTTGCCATGACAGCCAAAATGTAGCTCAGGTGCATCCTGTTTCCACTGATTATCCTTGAGATGTTTTTACAACTTTATTGGAGTACACCTGTGGTAAATTCAGTTGATTGGATATGATTTGGAAAGGCACACAACTGTCTATATAAGGTCCCACAGTTAACAGTGCATGTCTGAGCACAAACCAAGCCATGAAGTCCAAGGAATTGTTTGTAGACCTCCGAGGCGAGATTGTATTGAGGCACAGATCTGGGGAAGGGTACAGAAACATTTCTGCAGCATTGAAGGTCCCAATGAGCACAGTGGCCACCATCATTCGTAAATGGAGAAAGTTTAGAACCACCAGGACTCTTTCTATAGCGGGCCACCCGAGCCAAACTAAGCGATCAGGAGAGAAGGGCCTTAGTCAGGGAAGTTACCAAGATCCCAATGGTCACTCTGAAAGAGCTCCTGCATTTCTCTGTGGAAAGAGAAGAACCTCCAGAAGAACAACCATCTCTGCAGCACTCCACCAATCAGGCCTGTATGGTAGAGTGGCCAGACGGAAGCCATTCTTCAGAATAAAGCACATGACAGCCTGCCTGGCGTTTGCCAAAAGGCACCTGAAGGACTCTTAGACCATGAGAAACAAAATTCTCTGGTCTGATGAAAGAAAGATTGAACCCTCTGGTCTGAATGGCAAGCGTCATGTCTGGAGCAAACCAGACACCACTTATCACCTGGCCAATACCATCCCTACAGTGAAGAATGGTGTTGGCAGCATCATGCTGTGGGGATGTTTTTCAGTGGCAGGAACTGGGAGACAAGTCAGGATTGAGGGAAAGATTAATGCAGCAATGTACAGAGACATCCTTGATGAAAACTTGCTGCAGAGCACTCTGGACCTCAGACTGGGGCGAACGTTCATCTTCCAACAGGACCATGACCCTAAGCACACAGCAAAGATAACAAAGGAGTGGCTATGGGACAACTCTGTTAATATCTTTGAGTGGCCAAGCCAGAGCCCAGACTTGAACCCTATTGAACATCTCTGGAGAGATATGAAAATGGCTGTGCACCAACACTCCCCATCCAATCTGATGGAGCTTGAGAGGTCCTGCAAAGAAGAATGGGAGCAACTGCCCAAAAATCTTTGTGCCAAACTTGTAGCATCATACTCAAAAAGGCTTGAGGCTGTAAATGGTACCAAAGGTGCTTCAACAAAGTATTGAGCAAAGGCTGTGATATTTATGTACATGGGATTTCTTTCCTTTTTTATTTTTAATAAATTTGCAAAGATTTCAAACAAACTTCCTTCACGTTGTCATTATGGGGTATTGTTTTTAGAATTTTGAGGAGAATAATGAATTTAATCCATTTTGGATTAAGGCTGTAACATAACAAAATGTGGAAAAAATGAAGCACTATGAATACTTTCCGGATGCACTGTATGACCAAAAGTTTGTTGAAAACTGACCATCACACCTATATAAGCTTGTGCGACCTCCCAAACCAGGAGTTGCTCCCTGCACTGCCTTGTGGCTAGCTTTCAATCTCCTGGGAAGGCTTTTCATGAGATATTAGAATGTCTGTGGGAATTTCTGAGCCCATTTAGCCAAAAGAGGATTTGTGAAGTCAGGTAGTGATGTTGGATGTTGCCTTGCCATTGTCTTTCCAATGCATTCTAAAGGTATCCAATGAGGTTGAAGTCAGGGCTCTGTGCAGGCAATTTGAGTTGAGCCACACCAAACTGGTCAATGTCATGCCTACTCCTAGCATAGGTGGTTAGGCACTATAGCTGGCTCTGTGTTCTTCACCTATAGCAGCCTCCTTTCCCATAATGCAAGCAGGCCTACCGGCACTCAGTAGCCCCCAGGCCTTATACCCAATGCTATAGTGCCTGGCCACCATGCCGGAGCAGGTGCAAGCTAAGCACAGCAAATAGGCACTTGCATTTGGCAGACAGAGTGGTCTAAAGGCAGTTCGGGTTCAGGGCAGGCAGAGTTCAGAGAATAGTCCAAAGTCTAATCCGAGGTTGATAACAAAAACACCCAAACTAGCTGGCAAGGCGGCGATTGGGTAATGGTAAAGGTGAAGGCGTGGGAACAAGGTAGGTAAACAGGGAGTTTGAAGCATGTGTGGCAAACACTAAGCGAAACACTAAGGGCTTGGCGGGCTTAAAACAGGTTTGGACTCCACCCAGATGCTGTATCTACACCAATCATCCAGGTGGACACTCAGACAGGAAAAGTGCAGCTCAGCCAAATCCGGAACGCTGAAATGAGACCAGCAGCTGCCATGGTACAGGAGCGTTATGTGTTACTGAGAGTGAAACAATACGTATATAAGGCTGGCTTTGTGCACAGGGGGACAGCCATACTGGAACGGAGTATTTACGGAGTATTAATAGAACCCTTCGCTGGAAACATTTGAGCTTAAGAAATTGGAGGGATGTCCACATCTTTTGATCAGATAGGTAGATGTGATGGCCAGGTGTCCAAAAACCTTTGCAAATGTAACAAGCTAGTACAATGTATATCAGAAATGCTGTACAGTGCATGTGCATTGTCAATCCAATCATTTTACTGCAACTTTTCAAGACAAGGTCTGTCCTGAAGAAAACAGAAAACCCAAAAAATTAGAAGGATTCACATTAGAGGCTTAACTAGACTAACGTAATGCCCCGTTGCAAGAAACCACGAAGGGCCTCCTACCCCCCAACAGAAGAGGGGGCAGTGTGACAGGAGGAGGAGTCAGTGTGACAGGAGGGGGGCAGTGTGACAGAAGGGGGACAGTGTGACAGGAGGGTGCAGTGTGACAGGAGGGGTGGCAGTGTGACAGGAAAGGGAACAGTGTGATAGGAGGCGGCAGTATTACAGAAGGGGGCAGTGTGACAGGAAGAGGGTAATGAGACAGGAGGGTGGGTAATGTGACAGGAGGTGGGGCAGTGTGATAGGAGGGGGGCAGCATTGTAGTAATGGGGCAGTGTGACAGGAGGGGGGCAGTGTGACAGGAGGGGGCAGCAGTGTGACAGGAGGGGGCAGTATGACAGCAGTGGGGCAGTGTGATGGGAGAGGGGCATTGTGACAGGAGGGGGAAGTATGATAGAAGGGGGGTAGTGTGATGGGAGAGGGGCAGTGCGACAGGAGGGAGCAGTGTGACAGGAGGGGGCAGCAGTGTGACAGGAGGGGGCAACAGTGTGACAAGAGGAGGGGGCAGTGTGACAGAAGGGGGGCAGTATGACAGGAGGGGGCAGTGTGACAGGAGGGGTGGCAGTGTGACAGGAGAGGGGACAGTGTGATAGGAGGGGGCAGTATTACAGAAGGGGGCAATGTAACAGGAGATGGGGCAGTGTGATAGGAGGGGGCAGCATTGTAGGAGTGGGGGCAGTGTGACAGGAGGGGGAAGTAAGACAGCAGGGGGGCAGTGTGATGGGAGAGGGGCAGTGTGACAGGGGGGGCAGTGTGACAGGAGGGAAAGAGAATGCATTTGTACACTTGGCCAGGAGGCAAAACTTGCCCACAGCAGGAGAAGCCAGGAGGAGTGGGAGCTAGAGTCAGGGGGTGGATCAGGGAACCAGACTGGATAGGACAGTGTGACAGGAGGGGGGCAAGGTGACAGGAGGGGGGACAGTGTGATAGGAGGGGGAGCAGTATTGTAAGAGTGGGGGCAGTGTGACAGGAGGGAGGGCAGTGTGACAGGAGAGGGTGGCAGTGTGACAGGAGGGGGTTGCAGTGTGACAGGAGATGGGGCAGTGTGACAGGTGAAGGGACAGTGTGACAGGAGGGGATGGTAGTGTGACAAGAGGGGTCAATGTGACAGGAGGGGGAATAATGTGACACTAGGTGGGACAGTGTGATAGGAGCAGGGGCAGTATTGTAGGAGTGGGGGCAGGGTGACAGGAGGGGGGCAGTTTGACGGGAGGGGGACAGTTTGACAGCAGGGGTGGCAATGTGACAGGAGGGGGGCAGTGTGACAGACGGGGGGCAGTGTGACAGGAGGGGGCAATATGACAGGGGGAAGCATGACAGCAGGGAGGGCAGTGTGACAGGAGGGGGCAGTGTGACAGGCGGAGGGAAGTGTGACAGTAGGGGGGAGAGAATGCATTTGTACGCTTGGCTAGGAAGCAAGACTTACCCGCAGCATGAGCAGACAGGGGGAGTGGGAGCCAGAGTCAGGAGATGAAGCTGAGAGGTAAACCAATGACCCTTTGTCAATGTCAGTGGATCAGGGCACCAGACTGGATAGGAGGGACAGCATGGCAGAGCATCTTATAGAAGAACCGATGCCTTCCATTATCCTCCTGGCTCCTGCAGCTGCTGAAAGTCTGCTTCTCCTCCTCTCCCTCTCACAGGTATTCAGCGGCTGCAGGAGCCAGGAAGATAATACAGGGCATCGGTTCTTCTATAAGCCACTCTGCCCCTCCAGGAGCAGACAAATCTGACAGGGGAGCTGCAAGGGCCCCCTGAAGCCTGGGGTCGGGTCTCAATTGTGACCCCTGCGACCCCTATAGTTATGCCCCTGATTCACATGAAACATTTTCTGTACTTGGATTGCATGTACAGAACGTTTTATTACTTTGATAAGAGATGAGTAGTTTAATCAATACTCTGGTTTGATAATGGTACTTTGCCTTATTGATTACTTTCAGATGGGAATTTTAAAGATAGTTAAACTTGGTTCAAGTGATACAATGTGATAGATTTCAAATTGTTTTATTTATTTTCTTAATCTTTCTAATGCATTCTGCTCGAAACGCTTTATTGTTAAATGTATAGATCAGTGGGTTCATTAAGGGGGTCCAGCAAAACTGTACAATTGCGTAAATGTTGGTGACTTGAGGTGTCACTATTTCAGCAGGCAGCAAATAGACACTAACACTGGAACTGTACTGCATAGAGAACACAATGAGGTGGGAGCTACATGTAGAGAAGCTCTTCTTCCTACCAGAGGATGATGGAATTTTAAGAATTGAATAAATTATAAACGTGTATGTTATAAAAAACGATAGAATTGTGATAAATATCATCAAGGCACTAATCACAACAGTATAAAAGCGAATAGGTGTTGTATCGGAGGTGGCCAGGTCCAGGAATGGATAAAAGTCACAGAATAAATGGTCAATTGTGTTAGGACCACAAAATTCTAACTGGTTCAGTAAACCAGCTGTGACAGCTGAAAATGCAATGGAAATAATCCAAAAAGTAATGACCACCCGAAGATAGATGATATTATTCACAAAAGAAGAATAGCGCAAAGGATGGCAAACAGCCAGGTATCGGTCATAAGACATTAAAGCATAATGAAAACTCCCAACATCTCCTGCAATCCCGTGCATAACTGATTGTATGCTGCAGCCAGTTACAGTGATGGTCGGTCTTTCAGAAACGATATAATGGAGCGTCATTGGAAGCATATTTGTAATGTTCAACAGTTCATAAACGCACATGCTTTTAATTGAAAAAAACATGGGAGACTTAAGACGGGTGCTGCTCCAAATTATATAGATGATCATTAGATTTTCACTAAATATCAAAAGGTAAATGATGAGAAACACAACAAACATTGGAATCCGGAATCCATAATAAGGTTTAAATCCAATAACCAGAATTTCAGTGACGGTTGTGCAGTTCTCTGGATACACCATTGGTGGAGGAGACAATCACACCTCACATACAATATTCTGTAGATCAATAAATAATTCCGGGTTATATTACATCTGCACAAGGGGCTGAAATAATCAAAATGTGAGAATGGTATGAAAATAAATTCTACTATTCACAAAAGAAGAAACAATGGAAAACAACCATAGTGTGTTTTAACTGAAGCGGGGAAAAAAAAGCACCAGACCCATTATCTAACTGGTATTGCTATCTTAAAGTATTGATGTTGATGTACATGGTCTGGTTCTGGGGCAGGAGGCTTCTACACCTCAGAGGATCTTCATGCTGTCCTTGGCTAGTGCAATGTAACAAAAATGGAAACCAAAGAACCACACCACTGGTGGTCCAGATATGACTTTATATGAGTTTATTCCAATAAAAGTCATGGGGACAATCCAAAGAGTTTCCAATGCATTTTGGTGGTCCAAAAATGCCTCCTTCATCTCCTTCATTATTATTGAAAATAAAGGTTCAGTTCACTTCTAGCACATTCACAATAATGTTTCTTACAATGTGATTACAGGTTCTGACATTCAGACCAGTTGTTGCCAAGACCTGTTTCAGTCTCAAGCCCTGATGAAGGGGTGATTTTGGACCCTCAAAGTGCACTGGATACCCTTTGGGTTGTCCTGCAGTCTTTCATTGAAATAAAATCACATCTTGTACTTTTAATAGTGGCATGATGCTTCAATTTACATTTTACAATTTACATATATGCATAAAGTATTTATTATAAGACTGTGATGGTCACTTATTCCGCATTCCAGCATCAAGTCTTCTCGAATGTTTGTGGCCGCCAACCTTCAGCTTTCTATGACACCGCAGATAATAACAGAGTAGGTGCTGTCTTAAAAGACTAGAGTGGGGATTGCTCAGTATTCAAGCAATGTGTCCACATGTTAGCAGCCAAAAAAACACATAAAACTGGCGCTCAGAATTGCTGATAGGGAGACAGCAAACAGGCAAATTTGACTGTACAAAAATCAAAGATTATGTAAAGGAAAAACAAAGTCCATGAATTTAAGTCCAATAAGTGCTGGTGATGAATGATTTACTAGTTGGGAAAATAGATGTAACACTGTCAACGAAGGGCAGCTCTTCTCGGGAGTGAAGCCGGCTCGGAATCATCAGGAGGAAAACAAAAAGAAGAGAGGAGCGCCTGTAAGTAAAAATGCTTTATTCCTCATAGTAGAAGAAAATGTAGCCACTTACATATCAGTAAAAAATGAGGCTCTCCACAGGTGAATAACAGATGATATAGCTGCGAGTACAAACACAAGCTTGAGGAGTGTCTATGGTCCGTGGCTGCAATGGTGGCGGAGAACCGGGACAGGAACAGCCGATCATGCAGAGGAGAGGAAGAGACAGCTCGTGGAGCTAGCGCGTGACGTCAGCTAGTGAGGGGAACACGCCGCGTTTCAGAGCATGCGCAACGTCTATGAGGTGCATGCACGCTCCTTTCTCAAGTGTAATGATAAGGAATAGGAGGAGAGACATTTATATGTGCCGGCTGCGAAACAACACGCAGCTGGCCGGGTGGAGAGATCTCTGAAACATGGCACTATGGGGACAGGGGAATACAAGGTGGAGAAATATTAACCCATATCTGCTCACCGATATGATGGTGTGAGTGTATAGTAATGTACAAAAATGAAGGCATGAGCTAGTAAAAATACTAACATATATGGACAATGACGACAAATAATAAATTATAAAAAATAATAAAATAAAATAAACTGACCTACCAGGGCAATATAAAATAAGATAAAATAAAATGATGGGTGAATTAGCCAAATACCTCTTAAACAAAAAATACAAGGAATACAACTTGTAGCGGGCAATGGGAAGCAGGGTGCAAACCATTAAAAATACAGAATTATATGAAATGTGTTGAATTGAGATAATAATCATAGACTAAAAAAGCATATGCTAATAAAAGTATACATACATCTATGTATACGTCTACACATATACACACATATGGAAATTGTGTGTATATGTGTAGATGTATACATTACATTATTATATACATTATCATTACACTTGAGAAAGGAGCGCGCATGCGCCTCATGGATGTTGCGCATGCTCTGAAACGCGTTGTGTTCCCCTCACTAGCTGACGTCACACGCTAGCTCCATGAACTGTCCCTTCCTCTCCTCTGCATGATCGGCTATTCCCGTCCCGGTTCTCTGCCACCATTGCAGCCACGGACCATAGACACTCCTCGAGCTTGTGTTTGAATTCGCAGCTATATCATCTGTTATTCACCTGTGGAGAGCCTCGTTTTTTACTGATATGTAAGTGGCTACATTTTCTTTTACTATATGGAATAAAGCATTTTTACTTAGAGGCGCTCCTCTCTTCTTTTTGTTTTCCTCCACATGTTAGCAGCCAGATCCCCACAGATTCCCTAATGATCGCTGCTGTAATCCCCATGCCTCCTCATATTGACTCCAACATTCCGTAGTTTTTCCCCGGTGATCTTTGTGTACTCCAGCCTGCATCCAGCCTTGTGACCCCTATGCATTCCAACCTGTAGCTTGTGCCTGTTTCTTGAGCCTTCTCCTTTAATCCTCATGTTCCCCAGTGTACATCCTGCTCCAATGACTCTGTGCAACTCTTTCCAACATCCAGTCTCCATTCATAATTGTGTCTCCTTCTGCACTCCAATCAGCTACCTGCTCCTCTGCACCAGTGTGATTCCTTGTGTGTTCCAGACAGCCTCTCTTTACCTTCACCTGTGCACTCCTAGTTTGTTTTTCCCCTCTGTGACTCTGTGTTTTTCTGTGCATTCCTACCAGTTTTGACTAGGTTTCCAATAGACAAGAGATCTTAGCCATGCAAAGACACTACCCTGTGTATCCATTCTCAATTTTCAGTAGCTGTCTGCTCATGCAAGTCCAAGGGCTGCAACCTGGATGTTGCCTACAGCAAAACCCATCTTTGGTAAAGACAAGGTGGCTCTTTAGGTTCTGCGCCTCTGCCCTTCCAAGAGCACTCACACACTGGGCTTGTCTGCGTTGTTATCAGTTATCCCGATTTCTTAAAATTCCTTGCAGTTCTCTGCATCACCTCTCTGACCACTGCCACTGCCTAGCCCCAGCTGCAATAACTGATTTCTGGTTACCTACTCTGCCTCCTCATGGAAATAGACTCCACTTGTGACAAAGACATTAGAGCATAAAGCAGTGTTTCACCATGTCATTTCCCAACAGGCCATGCTTTGGACATTTTCTGAGATAAAATAGCTCTCACGATTGCTAAATCCTTGACATTTAAAGCACCTGTGCAAGGTGAAGGAAATCCTAAAAAAACTTGACCTGTTGAGGGTACTTGGGGGCTGTTGGGAACCACTGACATAAAGGAATGCACTGATACATCCCCTAGCCCCATAAACCTGCAATGTTTTGTTTGCTTTAAGTAAATCAACCTGAGAAAGAGATTAAGTGAGGGAGAGAAGCAAAGAGAGAAAAAAGCTAGAGAGATAGAAAAAGAAAGAAAGGGAGCATGAGAGAGAGACAAAGAGAATGAGAGAGAGTAGAAAGAGACCCAAAAAGAGAGGAGAGAGAAGAGAGAATGAGAGAAGGAAGTGAGAGAGAGAGTGAGAGAGAGACAAAGAGAATGAAAGCGAGGAGAAAGAGACCCAAAGAGAGAGGAGAGAGACCGAGAAAGAGAAAGGAAAGAATGAGAGAGAAGAGAGAGGGAGAGAGAGAGAGAAGAGAGAGAGGGGAGAAAGAGAGAAAAGAGAGAGCGAGAGAGAGAGAGAGGAGAGAGAGGAGAGAATGAGAGAGAAGCAAGAGTGGGAGAGAGAGAGGAGAGAGGAGAGAGGAAAGAATGAGAGAGAAGAGAGAGCGAGAGAGAGGAGAGCCGAGAGAATGATAGAGAAGAGAGAGCGAGAGAGGAGAGAGAAGTGAGAGAGAGAGAGGAGAGAGGATAGAATGAGAGAGAAGCGAGAGCAAGAGAGAGAGAGAGGAGAGAGAAGAGAATGAGAGAGAAGAAAGAGAGGAAAGGATGAGAGAGAATAGAGAGCGAGAGAGAGAGAGAGAGAGAGAGAGAGAAGAGAGAATGAGAACAAGAAGAGAGAGTGGGAGAGAAAGGTAGAGAAGAGAGTGTGAGAGAGAGAGAGTGAAAGAGAGACACAAGAGAGAGAAGAGAAAAGAGGAGAGAGAGAGAGAGAGAGAATGAGAGAGAAGAGGAAGAGACCCAAAGAGAGAGGGGAGAGAAGAGAGAATGAGAGCAGGAAGAGAAAGCAGAAAGAGAGAGCGAGAGAGAAAGAGAGAGGAGAGAATGAGAGAGAAGAGAGAGAGTGGAGAGAGGAGAGAATGAGAGAGAGAGAGGAGAGAATGAGAGAAAGAAGCAAAGAGAGAGGAGAGGGAGAGATGAGAAATAGAGAGAAGTGAGAATGAGAAAAAGAAGAGAGAGCGGGAGAGAAAGGGAGAGAAGAGAGTGTGAGAGAGAGAGGGAGCAAAAGAGAGACAGGAGAGAGAGAGTAATAGAAAGAAAGGGATAGAAAGAGAAAGAAAGAGCAAGATAGCGAGAGAGACAGAGAGAGAGGGAGAGAGAGCAAGTGATACAATTTTATTATCAGGACAACAGTAAGTGAGTGGATATCTCTTCAATGGACTTTAGATCTCTTGTACATAAAGCACATTATAAAGATCAGGTACATTGTATCCTATAGGTGCAACAATCACTTTTAACAATACAAGTCTAACAAAAGACAGTTTATTAGGCACATGTAAGAATAAATCATTCTGTATATCAGATCTCAGCTGTCTATAGAATGTCATCATTAATGATACAAGTGGAATATTGTTTGTCTCACCATTCGTCCTGGGAATACGATGTTCTGTGTTATAACACTGAATATGCAGTTCTTGATGTTACGTGTAAGCAGAAGTTTCCCCTTAGTGTTACATCCTAGAAATGTTTCACTGGCCCTTTTATACAGTTCTGATCAACCCCACTGGAATAAATCAGAAATGAACCAACACAAACCAATTTTTTTTTTTTTTTAATAATTATCAATGCTGAAAACAAAGACTAATTATGTCTCACTGAAATAAACATTTGATTTCATCAGACTGTAAACTAGGTAGACAAAAACAAATATGAGGCACAAAGTAATTCCTCATCATTATTCAATAGTCATTTTGTAACTTGGGATGAGCGAATGTGATTGGGTTGGATTCAATAAGCTAAGAAAAATCCTCAATTTTGTACTGAGTGGTCCGCCACAAATTATTATTATTATTTTTTTTTTGGTGTGCAGTACCACATTGCTTTGTCTTAAAAGTTTTTTAATATTGAGCATCCATATTGAGGTCTTTATCGTTATCCATATTGAGGCCATATCTGTCCAAATCAATCCATCTTGATCCATCACCATCTTGTTCTCCAGGTCCTACTAAGCAGGTTTCCCCGGGTGGTTCCAAACCCAGCTGTTGGCGCTATATAAATCCTGTATAATAATAATAATAAGTCACATGAGTGGTAACATATAATTCTATAATTACTTTGAAAATTCCATCTTACTTCTGCGTTTAAACAACTGTGTGTTATTATTTGAATGATAGGTTGTTGCTGCTTGTTTATGTGATATTTCATTCATGGTATCATGACTTCCAGGGATTAAATATTTCAATTTTAGGTGTATTGGCACTTCCTATATTATATATATATATATATATATATATATATATATATATATATATATATATATATATATATATATATATATATATAAATATATATATATATATATATATATATATATATATACTGTATATACGCTTGGCCACTTGGCCCATTTATCCTACTGCCAGAGGAGCAATGGGCCCAGCCTAAAAAAAGGCAGATCTGGTTTTCTGCTAGGTTAGTTAGAGTAATAATACTTGGTTATGATATCTGCGAGTGGAAACGATTGAATTCACTGTAGTGCCCCCCCGGGTGTAATTACTGTATATTTTAGCCGTGTAAAATGAGGGAGTTTGTTGTGTAATATACATTTCTGTGTCTATGTCATATTATTAATCCTACTGCCATTCATGATTGTTAGTGAATTAATTGTAAAATAAATCCTAAGTTATTTTTATGTTTCCGTAGTCATAGTTTCATAGTAGGTAAGGTTGACGCTAAACCATCCAGCTCAACCTGTGTAGGTGCATGTGTGTCAATGTTGATAATCATTTCCCATATCCCCCTATATTGTGTTCCCTAAGATGCACATCCAAGAGTCTTTTAATCGCTTCAGCCCCGGAAGAATTTACCCCCCTTCCTGACCAGAGCACTTTTTGCGATTCGGCATTGCGTCACTTTAACTGACAATTGCGCGGTCGTGCGGTGCTGCACCCAAACAAAATTGACGTCCTTTTTTTCCCACAAATAGAACTTTCTTTCGGTGGTATTTGATCACCTCTGCGGTTTTTATTTTTTGCGCTATAAACAAAAAAAGAGCGTCAATTTTGAATTTTTTTTTACTTTTTGCTATAATAAATATCCCCCAAAAATATATGAAAAAAAAAAAATTTCCTCAGTTTAGGCCAATATATATTCTTCTACATATTTTTGGTAAAAAAAAATCGCAATAAGCGTATATTGATTGGTTTGCGTAAAAGTTATAGTGTCTACAAAATAGGGGATAGTTTTATGGCATTTTTATTATTAATTTATTTTTTATTAGTAATGGCGGCGATTTGAGATTTTTATCGGGACTGCGACATTATGGCGGACCCATCAGACACTTTTGACACTATCTTGGGACCATTGTCATTTATACAGCGATCAGTGCTATAAAAATACACTGATTACTGTGTAAATGACACTGGCAGGGAAGGGGTTAAACGCTAGGGGGTGATGAAGGGGTTAAGTGTGTCCTAGGGAGTGAATATAACTGTGGAGGGGGGTGGGCTACTACTCACATGACAGTGATCACTGCTCCCGATGACAGAGAGCAGTGATCTCTGTCTTGACAAAAGGCAGAACGGGGAAATGCCTTGTTTACATAGGCACTTCCCCATTCTGCGGCTCCGTGACATGATCGCCGGGAGACGGTCACGCCTGCTAGCCCCGGCTCTTAAAGGGGATGTACAGGTACGCCCATTTGCCCACCGCTGCCATTGACGTTTATAGGCGTGCGGCGGTCGGCAAGTGGTTAAATCTATCAATACTCCCCACTGACACCACCAATTGTGGAAGAGAGTTCCACATCCTTATCATCCTGACAGTGAATTTAAGGGCCCTTTCACACTGGGGCGGGGGCAGCGTCGGCGGTAAAGCGCTGCTATTGTAAGCGGCGCTTTACCATCGGTATTCCGCCGCTGCCGAGAAAGGCTTAAAAACCACGGCAAAGTGCCTCTGCAGAGGCACTTTGCTGGCAGTATAGCCGCACTGTCTTATTGATTTCAATGGGCAGGAGCAGTGAAGGAGCGGTATATACTCCACTCCTTTACCGCTCCGAAGATGCTGCTAGCAGGACTTTTTTTACCGTCCTGCTAGTGCACCGCTCCAGTGTGAAAGCCCTTGGGGCTTTCACACTGGAGGCAAAGCAGCAGCACTTTCAGATTGGTTTGCAGGCGCTATTATTAGCGCAATAGTGCCTGCAAACTGCCCCAGTGTGAAAGGGCCCTAAGGTTAAATCGCTTCTCCTCCAGTTTTATTGTGTGGCCCCTGTGTCCTCTAACACTCCTGAGACTGAAAAGCTTTCTTCCTACACTGGGAGGAAGGTCCACCTTTGCTTGAAAGCATTTAATTTACAGCCTTGCTGTTTCTGCCTGCCATGTTTGCTTAATCAAGGTCAGAGTAGCCTTATGAAAAAAATAAAAATAAAAAATAAAATCAAAATTTATAAATGAACTAGAGTAACCACCTCAATACCAGACATTTTCACCCCCTTCCTGCCCAGGCCAATATTCAGGAAGGAAGCGTCTCTTCTCCAGAGAGAATAAGTCCGGTGCTTGTAGTCGTTCCTTGTAATTGAGGTCCTCCAGTCCGCTTATTCATTTGGTTCCCTTCTCTGGACTCCCTCCAGCTCCAGCACATCCTTTATGAGGACTGGTGACCAGAACTGGACGGAATACTCCCGATGTTATGGAACCAGAGTTTTATAAAGCGGCAGGATTATCATTTTATCTCTGGAGTAAATACCCTTTTTAATGCATGATAATATTCTACTGGCTTTGCTTGCTTCAGCTTGACATTGCATGCTATTTCTCAGTCTGTCTTCTACTAGGACCCCCAGATCTTTCTCCATCCTTGATTCCTCCAGAGGTTCTCCCCCTAGGGAGTAGTTTGCATTCATATTTTTAGCCCCCAAGTGCATCACTTTACATTTTTCAACATTAAATAGTCCATACTTTCATGCAATTTTACTGTGCTTAAGAATATCTGCATAGAGCCCAAATTTCAGAGAATCATTAATTGGTCAGTTTAATAATACATTTTCATATCGGAGGCACTGTCATACATCGACTTATTAAACGATTGATATCACTGAGCTAATTCATCGTTCAAACTTCCTGACATTATATAGTGACAGGGCTAGGTCCTGCCACTGTATGAGGATAGGCAGAAGAAGATTTTCTAGTTCCTGACAGATGTTTCCTTTGTCTACATACGTCAATCATAACGAACAACACTTGCCAAAAGAAAAAAAAAACCTGAGGTCCGATGAGACAAGTCTGTTCCCATTTCTTCCCTCACAACAAATATCATCTCTGCGCCCCCCGCCACTACAGTAAAAAAGGGCTGGGTCACTCAGGTGATGTCATTACCCAAATATATACATACCAAAATTTGGCCAATGACATCACCTGGGTAAGTCCACCCCTTTGTTTACATTAGCAGACACAGAGATGTCATTTGGCACAAGGGAAAAGACAGGATCAGTCCTGTCTCAGATGGTGTCATTTTTTAAATTTCGGGGGGTTTGTGGCCGTCGTTTATAATGATTGAGGTAGACCTGCATCACTGGATGACATAATTGTCTCTGGATGTACATCATGGGACAATCTTTTAATAAAAACATTTGGGGGTTTTCATTTCTAAGATACAGTATATTCATTTTTATTGTGAATTAGTAGGGGTACTATGTACCCCTTACTCAGGGTTCTTTACTGTAAGAGCGGCAAGGATGTGGAATTCCCTTCCACAGGCGGTGGTCTCAGCAGGGAGCATTGATAGCTTCAAGAAACTATTAGATAATCACCTGAGTGACCGCAACATACAGAGATATGTAATGTAATACTGACACGTAATCACACACATAGGTTGGACTTGATGGACTTGTGTCTTTTTTCAACCTCACCTACTATGTAACTATGTAACTATGTAACATAGGGGGCAGTATCCTGGGTCCACCTTATTGTTAAAAGGCGATTTCAGATTCCAATAAGCCCCCTGCCCACAGACCCCACAACCCAGGCCCTTGTCCTCATCAACATGGGGACTGGGTGCTTTGCTAAGGGGGTCCCTCCAGGCAACATAACCCACCATGTTGAGGGCACGTGGCCTGGTATAATTCAAGGGAGCACATGCTTGTACCCCCTTTCCTGTCCTGTCAGGCTGTATGCTCATATTAGGATTTGGTATGGAACTTTGGGGGGGGCCCAAAGGGCCTGGCATAGATTGTGGGGGTAAATCCAAAACAATTTTGGTTGTTAGAACCCCCGGAGAAGACCAATTACCATTAGAATGGTTGTGTACAGCAACAAATGCAAGGAGTGGGATCTCACTGATCTACAAAATATTGGTGGCAATGTAGGGGCTGGAAATACCTTCATACATAGCACAATGGGAAAAAGAATTGGGAGCACGAGGGAAAGAACATCTAGGGAAAATATTGAAGATGGTACATGGTTTGGCAATAGTAATCCCACAGAAATGAACTATAAAGGTTTTTTGTCACGTTGGTATATAAAACCAGATAAAGCCCATAAATATCAAACTTGGAAATCACAGCTTTGCTGGAGAGGATGCAAGGCAGTGGGAACTATGACCCACATGTGGTGGGAGTGCCCAAAAATAAAAATAAAAAAGTGGAGACAGGTGTTGATATTAATAAAAGAGATCACCAGAGGAGCTTTGGAGGTGTTTATTTCATGGGGTGAAAACTTCAACAAAATAATATATGAAAACAGCGGCACTCCATCTGATGCCAACGCAGCCAAAAGTCTAATGCCCCGACAGTGGCAAGAGTTGGAAAGCCCCACTGTGGGAGAGTGGATTAAAAAAGTGGAAGATATATATAATATGGAATATCTGAGATGTAGTGGGGAAGAAGAAACGGAGGGGTTTTTAACCGCTTCAATACCCGCCCATAGTCAAATGAAGGCCGCAGATGGGATCTCTGGGCTTCCCGGCCGTCTAGGGGACGCGTGCGCGTGCCTGTTAACTGAGCAGGACTGTGGATCTGTGTGTAAACACACAGATCCACGTCCTGTCAGGTAAGAGGAGACCGATCTGTGTTCCCAGTACAGAGGAACACCGATCGGTCTCCTCCCCTTGTGAGTCCCCTCCCCCTACAGTTAGAATCACTTCCCTAGGAAACACATGTAACCCCTCGTCCCCCCCTAGTGGTTAACCCCTTCCCTGCCTGTCACATTTATACAGTAATCAATGCAATTTTATAGCATTGATCGCTGTATAAATTTGAATGGTCCCAAAAATGTGTCAAAAGTGTATGATGTGTCCACCATATTGTCACAGTCACGAAAAAAATCAAAGATCGGCGCTATTACTAGTAAAAAAAAAAAAAAAAAATTTTTTTAAAAATGCCATAAATCTATCCCGTATTTTGTAGACGCTATAACTTTTGTGCAAACCAATCAATATACGCTTATTGCAATCTTTTTACCAAAAATATGTAGAAGAATACATATCAGCCTAAACTGAGGGAAAAATTTGTTTTTGTTTTTTTAAATGGGGATATTTATTATAGCAAAAAGTAAAAAATATTGTGTTTTTTTCAAAATTGTCGCTTCTTTTGTTTATAGCGCAAAAAATAAAAACCGCAGAGGTGATCAAATACCACCAAAAGAGCTCTATTTGTGGGGAAAAAAGGACGTCAATTTTGTTTGGGTACAATGTCACACGTCCGCGCAATTGTCGTTTAAAGTGCGACAGCGCTGAAAACTAAAAATTGGTCTGGGAAGGAAGGGGGTGAAAATGCCCTGTATTGAAGCGGTTAAATAAGTGGAAAGACTGGACAAGAGGACAAGGAGATATGTTGAGAAAATGGGAGCGGCAGAAGGAGGGAGGCAGGGAGAAATGGGAGATGTGAAGCAATTAAAAGGTATGATGAGAGAGGGTGGGAACGGGAATGGGGAAGCGGGGGGGTTAATAAAAGGAAAATGTAAAATAATGTCTTTTGTTAAATGTTTTATACTCTAATTAAAAATGATTAAAGAAATAATAAAAAAAAGGGGGGCGTGGCCTGCTGCGGACCAGGATGGCTGCCTGAGTTCCAAGCTCCGCTCCACGGCCTGGAGAACGGCAACCCGCAGCTACCTTCCTCTTCACAGCTCACACCACCGGAGCGTGGAAGGACTGGGGACACTCTAGGGCATGTCGCTGCGGCGTTACAAGCCACCAAATCCCCGCCGCCTGACGGATTACTATCCGGCGGCAGCCGTAATGCAAGGGACCCAAGATGGCGCCGACGCCAGTAATAACAACGGCTCCCATAACAGCTCTGATTGCCTGCCTGCTGCCCCTACAGCGCTGCCTCGTCAAGGAGACCCAGGCACAGCCTCCTCCAGAGGAGCCCCTAGGAGGACTTCACCCTGATAGAGGTAAGAGGCTGGCTACCTCCCCTGCACACTCCCCAAACAAGGAACCACATGTTAAAAAGCAATTATGGTCCCATGTTGTTGCAGGGTCACATGGATCCCAAAATGCTCCCTCTCTGGCTGCTATCCCTGCCACGGATAACACTGTTTCTGAAGCAACACTGAAATCTATGCTTCTTACACTACAGCAAGATTTACACAGGGAGCTCCAATTATCAATATCCCAGATGCATGACAGGATACACTGCATAGAAGAGCGTACAGATGCTCTGGAAGAAAATTTGCAGGATTACTCTAAAGCGCACAATGAATTGTTAGATGCACATGAGCACCACACGGAAGAAATCCACCACATTAAAATGAAATTAGCGGATTTAGAAGACCGCTCCAGGGGAAACAATATCAAATTTAGAGGCATCCCTGAGTCGATCAAACCGAACAAAATTACACCATACTTGCAGCAACTTATCTCCGCCTTACTTCCGTGTCTCAATGCCCGTGATACTCTAATTGACCGGGCCCACAGAATCGCTAAACCACCACACCTCTCTGATGACATCCCTAGAGATGTTTTGGCATGGATACATTTCTTCCATGTTAAGGAGCAAGTTCTCTGTGCTGCCAGATCCTCGAAACCCCTGCCGGCCCCCTACGCTAATGTTAAACTATTCACTGATCTGTCTCCTGCCACAATGGAAATGGAAATGCGCAGAGCTTTCACCCCAGTTACATCTATTCTCCAGCAGAAAAAAATAGTGTATAGATGGGGCTTCCCAACGAAATTGCTGGTTACTCACCAACAAAAGATTGTCCCTATTCTCACTCCAAAAGATGGCTACAAGAAAATCACCAACTGGGGTCTCCTCCCCATTGCTCCTAGAGAAATGGATCAAGCTATCCCCACATACAAGCCATCTGATTCTAAGCACACGACAACTAAAGTATCCAACCAAATATGACCTAAGGCTAAGCCCAGGTCCCCAGCCTTTCTCATCTCCAGCCTGGGCGAAACACCCTTTTTTCTCACCACCCCTCAGGTTTAAAGTTGTTCTAAGAACACGGTTCTTTGACTTTTGATATCATTGCAGATTATTCAACAACTGTTTTACCTCTCTTTCAGGATTTAAAATTGTTTGTATTTTAGTAGCTGATTCGTTTTTTGTTCATCTACCGGTAGCACATACAGCATTGATTTGTCTCTCTGTGTATCTCCCAACTATCAGCGCTAGCTGAAATCTCTCTCCCTCGGCCTAGTCCCTCATAATTGTTCTGCTATCATGTCACTCTCAATCACCTCCCTTAATGTGAAAGGCCTAAACTCGCCTTTTAAACGCAACCTGCTATGGAAAGAAGCATTACAACAACATACAGATGTAATCTGTGTTCAAGAGACACACTTTTCTAAACTTAAACAACCCCAATGTATTCACAAAAAAATATCCCCACTGCTTCTTTGCAAACACTTCTAAAAAAAAGAGAGGAGTGATGACTGCCATTAATGCGGCAATAGATTTCAAACTCCACCATTGTGAAAGTGATGAGGAGGGCAGATTCCTAATCCTATCAGCCATGTTTGACAACCGCCCTCTCACGTTAGTCAACATTTATGCTCCTAACACGGGCCAAAAAAAATTCTATGCCAACCTCTTTGCCAAATTGACTCCTTTTAGATCTTCACCCTTAATTATTTGTGGAGACTTTAATGAAGTAATTTATCCTTCACTAGATACTTCCAATCCTTCACAATGTAGGCCCTCAGCGCTATCCACTATTCTTAAACGAGAGGACTCATACGACCCTTGGAGGTGCATGCATGATATGGAGAGAGACTACACCTACTTCTCCCCACCACACCAATCTTATTCTCGAATTGACATGTTTATAACAGATAAGCATCTACTTTAGTCTATCACCATTTCTCATATAGGAACCATATCGTGGTCTGACCATGCTCCAGTCACGATAAAGCTAGCTTCCCATACACAAATCGCCAGACATACGGTTTGGCGACTGAATACCTCCCTTCTTAACAATCCCACTTTTGAGTCTCGGATACAATCTGAGATGTAAAATGTAAATTCTGTAACTGATCACGCTATTCTTTGGAATGCTCACAAGGCTTGTCTAAGAGGTCTTTTCATAAAACTTGGAGCCCAAGCACAAAAACAACACTCCCATACTACTTTAGGAGTCCCTCCTAAAACAAATTCGATCTCTTGAACTCACGAACAAGAGATCCCCTTCTAGTAATATCTCCATAGAACTTAAAAATCTCAGACTCCAGCTCAACGATCACCTTCGCAAAAATTTTGATTATTACATAAAGAGACTACGATTATATACCTACTCATCAGCCAATAAACCAGGGAAATTTATGGCCAGACAATTTAAAAAAAAAATCTCCAACAAAAGAATCGCCTTCCTCACTTGTTCTCAAGCACAGCGCCTGATTAATCCGATAGAGATTGCCAATGACTTTGGCAATTTCTACAAAAAACTTTACAATCTTACGGAAACAGACCCCCAATCTGCTCCATCCCAAACTGACATAACAACATTTCTATCCTCTATCTCTCTTCCCTCTATTTCTTCAGAACAACTTGACCTCTTAGCAGCTCCTTTCTCACATAATGAAATCCAAATACTGATAAAAAACTTACCACTACATAAGGCACCAGGACCTGATGGACTACCCAATGAGTACTATAAACGCTTCACCCAACCCTTAGTCCCCCATTTGTGTAACATGTATAACCAATTTGCTACCACAGGTTTAATCCCTAAGGAATCCCTCAACGCCTTAGTGGTCACCATTCCAAAACAGGGAAAGGCTCCAGAGAACCCCGCCAACTACTGTCCGATCTCACTCCTCAACACAGATACTAAACTTTATGCCAAACTCCTTGCACAACGCCTCTCCACTATCATCCCCCAGATTATTCACCCTGATCAAGTGGGATTTGTGCCCGGCAGACAAGCCTCAGATGGAACTAGACATTTTATTGACCTTATCTAATGGACGGAGCATATTCGAGCGCCTTCTCTCTTCCTTTCTTTGGATGCAAAGAAGGCATTCGATAGGGTTTATTGGCTGTACATGGAGGCAGTTCTCCGCAAATTTGGACTGTCGGGCACCTTTCATACTGCCATATTAGGTTTGTACACTCACCCATCTGCACGCATTTGGACTTCGGGTGTCGTCTCCAACCCCTTTCAGATTACTAATGGCACCAGACAGGGGTGCCCGTTGTCCCCTCTAATATTTGCCATGATAATGGAACCCCTAGCACAACTCATTAGCTCTGCCCCATCGATCTGGTGGATAAAAATTGGAGAAGTTGATCACAAAATTGGCCTATATGCAGATGATGTGATTATAGCCCTAACCAATCCTTTGGTGTCCCTTCCTGCAGTCCAAAGAGTCCTAGAATTGTTCAGTGCTGTATCAATGTATAAGCTGAATCACAGTAAATCCCTAATGCTTAACCTTGGCCTAGACCCTCAGACTGTAAAATCCATCAACTCTGCCTCGCCATTTGATTGGGTCCCCAACTCTTTTCTCCCATATTTGGGAAAACATCTAACATTCCCTAGCCAGTTAATATTGAGAACCAACCTAGAAGAACTCATGGGCAAGCTCACACGGCTAGTAAAAGAACCAAGTAAGGTTCCAGCCTCTTGGGCTGGTAGGGTAGCTCAGGCAAAAATGTATTTACTTCCCCATGTTTTATATGGGGAAATACAAAAATGTATTTACTAGACATGTGCATTCGTTTTCGTCCGAATGCATTTTCGTCCGAATTTCAGGTATTTTCATTATCGTTTTAACAAACGATAACGAAAGTGCAGAATCCGAAAAACGAAAGATCCGACATAAATAAATACTTTATTTTCGTTTTCGTTGCTGCAACAGTTTGATATAGATAGGAGATTCGACATGATGATGACAATAACAATCTGTGTCCATCAAACCTGTGGTCCAATGTGCCTAACCTTAACTCTATTAGTCCAAGATTATTCTACATAGAGAGAAAAAATTCGACATAGAGAGAAAAGATTTGACGTAGGGGAGAAAAGATTCGACGTAGGGGAGAAAAGATTCGACATAGGGGAGAAAAGCTAAATAAAAATAATGATGATGACAGGAACAGCAATGCCTTGGTTGTTTCAAGCAGCCCCCCCACACAGTTAGAACACATCCAGGGAACACAGTTAACCCCTTCATCCCCTCTAGTGTTAACCCTTTCCCTGCCAGTGTCATTTACACATTGATCAGTGCATTTGTTTAGCACTGATCAATGTAATAATGTCACTGGTCCCTAAAAAGTGTCACTTGGGGTCAGATTTGTCTGCCGCAATGTCACAGTCCCCCTAAAAATCGCAGATCACTGCCATTAAAAGTAAAAACATAAAAAAAAATAAAAGTCCATAAATTTATCCCCTATTTTGTGGACACTATCATTTTTGCGCAAACCAATCAATATACGCTTTTTACAATTTTTTTTACCAAAAATATGTAGCAAAATACTTTTTGACCTAAACTGATGAATATTTTTTTTTCCATGGATATGTATTAAAAAGTAAAAAGTATTGTTTTTTTTTTTTCAAAATTGTTAGTCTTTTTTTGTTTATAGCGCAAACAATAAAAAACCACAGAGGTGATCAAATAGCACCAAAAGAAATCTCTATTTGTGGGTAAAAAAGGACATCTATTTTGTTTGGGTACAGAGTCGCACGACCGCGTAATTGTCAGTTAAAGTGACACAGTGACGTATCGCAAAAAATGGCCTGGTCATAAAGGAAGTAAAACCTTCCGGGGCTAAAGTGGTTAAAATGTTACATGTAGGGATGACCTTCGTGTTCGAATGGAACGCATGTTCGACTCGAACATTGCCTGTTCGGTCGTTCGCCGAATTCCGAACGATATGGGCCGTTCGTGCCAAATTCGAGTGGCACGTCATGGCCCATATATCACTGCCGCATTGCAGTGCATTGCTGGCTGATGATTGGCCAAGCATGCTCTATGACCCGCATGCTTGGCCAATCACAGCGCCGTCTGTACAGAGAGAGCCTTAATTGGCCAAATACCTGCCAGCTTAAGGCAGGTATGGTGGTTTGCGACAATGGCACCAACCTCCTCTCTGCCCTCCGACAGGGACAACTGACCCATGTGCCCTGTTGGCTCACGTCCTTAACTTGGTGGTGCAGCGGTTCTTGGGCTGGTACCCGGGCTTACAGGATGTGCTGAGGCAGGCCAGGAAAGTCTGTGTGCATTTCCGCAGGTCATATAATGCCAGTGCTCGGCTGGCTGACATTCAAAGGGAATGCAACCTGCCCACCAACCGCCTCATTTGTGACATGCCCACCAGGTGGAACTCAATGTTGGCAATGCTGCAGCTAATGCACAAGGAATTTAACCTGCCCAAGACCTGCCTAATCTGTGACATGCCCACCAGGTGGAACTCAATGTTGGCCATGCTGCAGTGGCTGCACACGCAGCAAAGGGCCATCAATGAGTACCTATGCAACTATGGCCCCTAGGACAGGGTCAGGGGAGCTTGTTTTTTTTTCCCCACGCCAGTGGGCCATGATCAGGGATGCATGCACTTTCCTGTCACCATTTGAGGAGGCCACGAGGATGGTGAGCAGTGACAGTGCATGCATCAGTGACACTGTCCCCCTTGTCCACCTGTTGGAGCACACGCTGCATGGAATAATGGACAGGGCACTTGAGGCAGAACAGAGGAAGGAAGAGGAGGACTTCCTTAGCTCTCAAGGCCCCCTTTATCCAGACAGTGTTCCTGCTTGCCCGCCGATCACACAGAAAGAGGACGAGGAGGAGGAGGAGGAAGAGGAGGATTGTGTCAGCATGGAGGTGGAGCCTGACACTCAGCATCAGCAGCAGTCTTTAAGGGATCATTTACAGTCTCAAGAAACCCATGGACTTGTACGTGGCTGGGAGGAGGTGGCTGTGGATCATGTTTTCCTTAGTGACCCAGAGGACTCCGGACCGAATGCCTCAGCAAACCTATGCTGCATGGCCTCCCTGATCCTGTAAAGCCTGTGCAAGAACCCTCATATTCGTGGTATCAAGGAGAGGGATCAATACTGGCTGGCAACCCTCCTTGATCCACATTACAAGGGTAAGGTTGTTGACCTTATCTTGCCGTCGCAGAGGGAGCAGAGGATGAAACATCTTCGGGAGGCCTTGCAGAAAGGTCTGTGCAACGCGTTCCCAGAGACTGGGAGGTTACAAACTCCTGTTCCTGGACAACGTGTTGCTGAGGCTTCGGTCAGTCAAAGAAGGAGCGGTGGAGAAGGTGGCCGTCTGACTGATGCGTTCAGACAATTCTTTAGTCCGCAGCCCCAAGGTATGAGTGGTTCCAGCAACCATCACCAGCGTCTGTTTTACATGGTGCAGGAATACTTAGGGGCAAGATCTGACCTGGACACCTTTCCCACCGAAAATCCTTTGGGTTACTGGGTCTTGAGGATGGATCACTGGCCAGAGCTTGCACAGTATGCAATTGAGCTACTGGCCTGTTCTGCATCCAGCTTTCTTTCAGAACGCACATTCAGTGCTGCTGGAGGTTTTGTAACCGATCACAGGGTGCACCCGTCCACCGACTCAGTCCATCGACTGACCTTCATAAAAATGAAATCAGTCTTGGATCACCACCAGCTACCAAGAACCTGATGCTGACGTAACTGAATAATTTTTTTTGAAATGTCAGATTCCTTCAAGACTGCCTATGCTGATGCTGAGTGACTATCCTGTTATGCTGAGTGACTATCCTCTTCCTCCTCAATGATCATGCTGATAGCTTGTAAGAATATTTTTGGTTCTGGGCGCCGCCACTAGTGGCTAAGGCCCAATTTTTCAGCCCCTGTTTAACAGGGGTGTGTAATTACAATTTTTGATGCAATATTTTGCAAGGAGGGTTCGTTGCTGCACTCAACTAAAGTATTTGTGAGGGGTTGCAGTGTTGTGGCACCAGTGCCTAAGGCCCAATTTTTCAGCCCCTGTTTAACAGGGGCGTGTAATTACGATTTTTGATGCAATATTTTTGCAGCAGGGCTTGCTCCTGCGCTCCAGCTAGAGTATCTGTGAGGGGTTGCAGTGTTGTGGCACCAGCACCAGTGTCTAAGGCCCACTTTTTCAGCCCCTGTTTAACAGGGGTGTGTAATTACAATGTTTGATGCAATACTTTGCAGCAGGGCTCGTTTCTGCGCTCCAACTAGAGTATCTGTGAGGGGTTGCAGTGTTGTGGCACCAGCACCAGTGCCCAAGACCCAATTTTTCAGTCCCTGTTTAACAGGGGCGTGTAATTTCAATTTTTAAAGCAATATTTTACAGTAGGGCTCATTCCTGCGCTCCAACTAGAGTATCTGTGAGGGGTTGCAGTGTTGTGGCACCAGTGCCTAAGGCCCAATTTGTCTGCCCCTGTTCAACAGGTGCATGTAATTACAATTCTTGATCTAATATTTCACAGCAGAGCCCGTTCCTGCTCCCACCAAAAGTAACTGTGAGGGCTTACAGTGTTGTGGCAACACCAACACCTAAAGCCCCAATTTCTGCAGAGTATATAGGGCAGGCCCCTACTTTCAAACATCCAACTTACAAACAACTCCTACTTGCAAACGGATGGAGACAACAGGAAGTGAGATGAAATCTACCCCTAGGAAGGGAAATTCTCTCCTGTAAGAGTTAATATGGGACAAACGTGTCTCCTTTCCACTTGCTTTATCACCAATCCTTGTTTCACTGAAAACATTTGTCATTGGGACAGAAAGTGAATAGCAGAATTGGTAGCCTAGTCCCCAGCTAGGCTGCCACAAGAACATAGGGGCGCACTGTGCTTAGTGGCTGCTGCGACATGGGTAAGCAGCTCTGCTCCTTCCCCCTTCTTACCCCATCAATATTCCTTGTAACTGTGTTACAAGTTCTTATGTTTATGCTTTTTGATCATATTACTGTCTTTCTGATCCTATCACAGATACCCTCCTGATGAAGCGGCTCTGCCCGCAAAACTAGTTGAAGAAAATGACATCTGTGATCCATTGCACTAATGTGATTCTCCCCTTTTGGGTTTAATCTTTTCACTGGTGACATATTTGTAGTGCTACCATGTTTTTTACTTGTAAAAGATTATTTGTTTTTCTGGCATCAATAAAATCTTTTGTAATTTTTATTTTCAGTTATATTATTTAAAAGTGTATTGCATTACTGTACCGTGATAGTCCAATTGCCCCTATGTTCTTGTGACAGCCTAGCTGGGGACTAGGCTACCAATTCTGCTATTTAATGATTCCTGGATGATGGTACAAGTCCCTATTAATCCTTATTTCGGTACCTACCATAGAGACCATATTTCTTTCTATGGGACAGAAAGTGAGGTAAAATCTTCTGAAGAGGTGCACAGACAGCAAAACAAATGTCACAGGGGTGATAACCCTTCCCTATGTTTTCCAAAAAGCTTAAAATAAGATTTTTTGGCTGGAGCTACACTTTAAAAATGTACCAGTTCAAAATTACAGATTCTACTTAACAACAAACCTACAGTCCCTGTCTTGTTTTCACCGCCTGTATACTGCTGTTCAGAGTATATAGGGCCTGGGGGCCCCACGCCTTTCCTTTTTTAATTTGGGTGTGGGGTTCCCCTTAATATCCATACAAGACCCAAAGGGCCTGGTAATGGACTGGGGGGTACCCATGCCGTTTGTCTCACTGATTTTCATCCATATTACCAGGACCCGACATTACATTACAAGCCGCAAGCAGTTTTAAATGACTTTTATTCCTTTAAAAATGACATTTTGTGCAAGGACTGTTCTAAACACGGGAAACACTGGCTACTTTACAGGCATACTATAGACACACCCCAGGTATGATATTTAACCACTTTAATATCAGGCACTTAGACACCTTCCCGCCCAGACCAATTTTCAGCTTTCAGTACTGTCGCATTTTGAATGACAATTGCGCGGTCATGCTACACTGTACTCAAACATTTTTTTTATCATTTTGTTCCCACAAATAGAGCTTTCTTTTGGTGGTTTTTGATCATCTCTGCATTTTTTATTTTTTGCGCAACAAATAAAAAAATACAGAAAAGTTTTTCTTTGTTTCTGTTAAAATTTTTTGTAAATAAGTACGTTGTCTTCTTCAATGAAGGGCACTGATATGGATGCAATGACGGGCACTGATATGGCGGCACTGATGGGCACCGATGACGTGGCACTGATGCGGTGGCACTGATGGGCATTGATGATGGGCACTGATAGGCGGCACTGATGGGCATTGATAGGTGGCACTGATGGGAACTCATAGGCGGCACCGATGGGCACTCATAGGTGGCACTGATGGGAACCCTTCAATGGCATTGATGGGTACTTATGGGTGGCACTGATGGGTACTTATGGGTGGCACTGATGGGTGGCACGGATGGGCACTGATAGGCACTGATAGGCGGGCACTGATGGGCACAGATGGGCACTGACAGGTGGCACTGATGGACACTGATGAGTGGCACTGATGACACTGATTGGTGGCACTGATGCCCCTAAGGGTGGCATTGCTGGGCATCACTGCAATATACTGGTGCCAATCAGTGCCCATTTGTGGGCACTGATTGGCACAGATTGGGCACTGACTGGGCACATTGGGCATATGTGGATGGCCATGGGGTACATACCTGGCCATCGACATGTTGCCTCTCTCCCTGGTGGTCCTAGTGGCGATCCCTGGTGGTCCAGTGTGGTGATCTGAGGGGGGGCTGCGCTGATAAACAATCAGCGGAGACCCCCCTGTCAGGAGATCCACCGATCGGCTCTCCTCTATTTGCGTCTGTCAGACGCGAGTGAGGAAAAGCCGCTCAATGGCTCTTCCTATTGACATCGTGATCAGCCGTGATTGGACACGGCTGATCACGTGGTAAAGAGCCTCCGCCGGAGGCTCTTTACCAAGATCGGTGGAGCGGTGTGTCAGACTGACACACCGCTTCACCAATCGCCGCGATGCATGCCCCCGCGGGCGTGCGGCGGCATGTTATCTTGCTGGACGTTACATGATGCCCAGTCAGGATAACTGGACCACCGCCCGGCCGCCATCTGCTATGGGCCGGGCGGGAAGTGGTTAAAGGAATATTTTACTTTTTTTTTTCACTTTAAGCATCATTAAAATCACTGCTCCCGAAAAAAACGGACATTTTTAAAACTTTTTTTTGCATTGATACATGTCCCCTGGGGCAGGACCCGGGTCCCCAAACCCTTTTTAGGACAATACCATGCAAATTAGTCTTTAAAATTAGCACTTTTGATTTAGAACGTTCGAGTCCCATAGACTTCAATGGGGTTCTAACGTTCGTGCAAAGCCGATTACCGGCATCTCCGTGTTTACATGTGACCGGCTGTGATTGAACACAGCCGATCACATGGTTAAAGAGCCGCAGACATGGCTCTTTACACAGATCGGTGTCGCACCTCATCCTAGCAACACGGTGCGGCCGTGATCGCCGCAGAGCGCGCGAGAGCAGCCGTTCTGAGCCGCCGTCAAATGACGGCCGCCCAGAACAAGAGCTGCACCGCCCTGTCGTCATATGACGGTGGGCGGGCGGCAACTGGTTAATTGCCGTAACATCATTTTTTATATTTTACCAAAAAATTGGATTATCTATTGCGTTTTCTTGCATTAAGATTAAATAAAGTGTATTTTTTTCCCAAAAAATTGCATTTGAAAAATTGTCATTTTATTCCCTAGAGTCTTTGCTAAAATAATATATATATAGATATATATAAAATCTTTTTTTTGCTAGAAAATTACTCAGAACCTCCAAACATTATATATATATATATAGATATATATCTATATATATAGATATACAGTCAGGTCCATAAATATTGGGACATCGACACAATTCTAATCTTTTTGGCTCTATACACCACCACAATGGATTGGAAATGAAACGAACAAAATGTGCTTTAACTGCAGACTTTTAGCTTTAATTTGAGGGTATTTACATCCAAATCAGGTGAACGGTGTAGGAATTACAACAGTTTGTATATGTGCCTCCCACTTTTTAAGGGACCAAAAGTAATGGGACAGATTAACAATCATCCATCAAACTTTCACTTTTTAATACCTGGTTGCAAATCCTTTGCAGTCAATTACAGCCTGAAGTCTGGAACACATAGACATCACCAGACGCTGGTTTTCATCCCTGGTGATGCTCTGCCAGTCCTCTACTGCAACTGTCTTCAGTTCCTGCTTGTTCTTGGGGTATTTCCCTTCAGTTTTGTCTTCAGCAAGTGAAATGCATGCTAAATCGGATTCAAGTCAGGTGATTGACTTGGCCATTGCATAACATTCCACTTCTTTCCCTTAAAAAACTCTTTGGTTGCTTTCGCAGTATGCTTTGGGTCATTGTCCATCTGCACTGTGAAGCGCCGTCCGATGAGTTCTGAAGCATTTTGCTGAATATGAGCAGATAATATTGCTCGAAACACTTCAGAATTCATCCTGCTGCTTTTGTCAGCAGTCACATCATCAATAAATACAAGAGAACCAGTTCCATTGGCAGCTATACATGCCCACGCCATGACACTACCACCACCATGCTTCACTGATGAAGTGGTATTCTTTGGATCATGAGCGGTTCCTTTGCTTCTCCATACTCTTCTCTTCCCATCACTCTGGTACAAGTTGATCTTGGTCTCATCTGTCCATAGGATGTTGTTCCAGAAGTGTGAAGGCTTTTTTAGATGTTGTTTGGCAAACTCTAATCTGGCCTTCCTGTTTTTGAGGCTCACCAATGGTTTACATCTTGTGGTGAACCCTCTGTATTCACTCTGGTGAAGTCTTCTCTTGATTGTTGACTTTGACACACATACACCTACCTCCTGGAGAGTGTTCTTGATCTGGCCAACTGTTGTGAAGGGTGTTTGCTTCACCAGAGAATGAATTTTTTGGTCATCCACCACAGTTGTTTTCCATAGTCTTCGGGTCTTTTGGTGTTGCTGAGCTCACCGGGGTGTTCTTTCTTTTAAAGGATGTTCCAAACAGTTGATTTGGCCACATCTAACATTTTTGCTATCTTTCTGATGGGTTTGTTTTGTTTTTTCAGCCTAATGATGGCTTGCTTCACTGATAGTGACAGCTCTTTGGATCTCATATTGAATGAATGAATGAATGAATGAATGATTTATAAAGCGCTGCAAATGCGAACTGAATCGCCTCAAGGCGCTTGATGCATTCTCTGCTGTCAGCTTCTCAGAAAAGGAAGGTCTTTAGTTTTTTTCTGAAGGCCTGGTGGTTTTCTTCCATGCGGATGTTGGTAGGAAGAGCGTTCCATAGTCGAGGTCCTTGGACTGCGAATCTTCGTTCTCCCTTTGCTTTGTAGCGGTATTTGGGAATGGTAAGGAGGTTTTGGTTAGCTGATCGAAGACTGCGATTCGGTGTGTAGTGTTTTATTTTCTCGCGGAGATATGGTGGGGCGTATCCTTGTACGCATTTGTGGGTGAGGCAGAGGGTCTTGAATGTGATCCGTTTCTTCACGGTTAGCCAGTGTAGGCTCTTTAGGGAGGGGGAGATGGATTCCCAGGGTTTTTTTCCTGTTAATAGTCTTGCCGCCGTGTTTTGGATGAGTTGTAAGCGCGCAAGCTGATATTGGGGTAGTCCTACGTAGAGCGAATTTGCGTAGTCAAGTCGGGAATTGATGATTGTTCCCACAACTGCCGCTTTGTCCTCTTCTGGGATGAAGGGGATGAGTCTACGTAGTTGGCGGAGGAGATGGTGGGATCCGCTCACCACTGATCCTATTTGTGCGTCCATTGTCATTCCTGAGTCAAAAATGACTCCGAGACTCTTGGCTTTGGTGCTTGGGGAGATGGTCTGTCCAAGGATGGTGGGAGGTGTCCATGTAGTCTTTATTTTGGAATTTTTGTTAGCTTGTAGGAGAAGAAGTTCTGTTTTTGATCCGTTGAGTTTGAGGGAGCTAGTGGTCATCCAGTCGTCTATTAGGGAGAGGCATTTCTGTAATTGCTGATGAAGGTCTTTTTGTCCGTTGATACGAAGGTAGAGTTGGGTGTCGTCAGCATATGAATGGAAACAAAGATCAGTTTTCCTGATGATATTGAGAAGTGGGCGGATGTATATGTTGAATAGTACTGGTGACAAGGGTGATCCTTGAGGGACTCCGCAGGAGACTGCCCGGGTTTCCGAGGTGAATGTACCTAGTTTCACTGTCTGGGAGCGATTCTCTAGGAAGGATGTAAACCATTTTAGAGCAGAACCTGTAGCTCCTGCTACTTCAGCGAGGCGGACGAGTAAAGTGTTGTGGTTCACTGTGTCGAATGCTGCGCTGAGGTCTAACAGTACCAGGAGACTCTGTTCTCCATCATCTGCTGCTTCAAGGGCATCATCCCATATTTTGAGAAGTGCTGTTTCTGTGCCATGGCCTGGGCGGAAGCCTGATTGCAGAGGGTCCAGGAGTTGGTGTGTGTCCAGGTGGCGTTGTAGCTGTTGTACTACCGCTTTCTCCATAATCTTGGAGATGGCGTTGAGGCTAGTTATTGGTCTGCGGCAGTTAGGGTCCTTAGGGTCAAGATTGGCTTTCTTTAGCAGAGGTTTGACGATGCCTTGCTTGAGGGAGGTTGGCACAGTCCCTTCTTTGAATGATTGATTTATGAGCTGTGTTAGGATAGGAGCTAAGAATATCAATATATATTGAGAGTTGACAGCAACAGATTCCAAATGCAAATAGCACATTTGAAATGAACTCTGGACCTTTTATCTGCTCCTTGTAAATGGGATAATGAGGAAATAACACACACCTGGCCATGGAACAGCTGAGCAGCCAAATGTCCCATTACTTTTGGTCCCTTAAAAAGTGGGAGGCACATATACAAACTGTTGTAATTCCTACACTGTTCACCTGATTTGCATGTAAATACCCTCAAATTAAAGCTGAAAGTCTGCAGTTAAAGCACATCTTGTTAGTTTCATTTCAAATCCATTGTGGTGGTGTATAGAGCCAAAAAGATTAGAATTGTGTCGATGTTCCAATATTTATGGACCTGACTGTATATCTACAGTGGGGAAGGAAAGTATTCTGACCCCCTTAAATTTTTCACTCTTTGTTATATTGCAGTCATTTGCAAAAATCATTTAAGTTCATTTTTTTCCTCATTAATGTACACACAGCACCCCATATTGACAGAAAAACACAGAATTGTTGACATTTTGGCAGATTTATTTAAAAAGAAAAACTGAAATATCACATGGTCCTAAGTATTCAGACCCTTTGCTGTGACACTCATATATTTAACTCAGGTGCTGTCCATTTCTTCTAATCATCCTTGAGATGGTTCTACACCTTCATTTGAGTCCAGCTGTGTTTGATTATACTGATTGGACTTGATTAGGAAAGCCACACACCTGTCTATATAAGACCTTACAGCTCACAGTGCATGTCAGAGCAAATGAGAATCATGAGGTCAAAGGAACTGCCTGAAGAGCTCAGAGACAGAATTGTGGCAAGGCACAGATCTGGCCAAGGTTACAAATAAATTTGTGCTGCACTTAAGGTTCCTAAGAGCAAAGTGGCCTCCATAATCCTTAAATGGAAGACGTTTGGGACGACCAGAACCCTTCCTAGAGCCGGCTGTCTGGCCAAACTGAGCTATCGGGAGAGAAGAGCCTTGGTGAGAGAGGTAAAGAAGAACCCAAAGATCACTGTGGCTGAGCTCCAGAGATGCAGTCGGGAGATGGGAGAAAGTTGTAGAAAGTCAACCATCACTGCAGCCCTCCACCAGTCTGGGCTTTATGGCAGAGTGGCCCGACGGAAGCCTCTCCTCAGTGCAAGACACATGAAAGCCCGCATGGAGTTTGCTAAAAAATACCTGAAGGACTCCAAGATGGTGAGAAATAAGATTCTCTGGTCTGATGAGACCAAGATATAACTTGTTGGCCTTAATTCTAAGCGGTATGTGTGGAGAAACCCAGGCACTGCTCATCACCTGTCCAATACAGTCCCAACAGTGAAGCATGGTGGTGGCAGCACATGCTGTGGGGGTGTTTTTCAGCTGCAGGGACAGGACGACTGGTTGCAATCGAGGGAAAGATGAATGCGGCCAAGTAGAGGGATATCCTGGATGAAAACCTTCTCCAGAGCGCTCAGGACCTCAGACTGGGCCCAAGGTTTACCTTCCAACAAGACAATGACCCTAAAATAACGACAACAACAACAACTCCGTGACTGTTCTTGAATGGCCCAGCCATGGCCCTGACTTAAATCAAATTGAGCATCTCTGGAGAGACCTAAAAATGGCTGTCCACCAACATTTACCCTCCAACCTGACAGAACTGGAGAGGATCTGCAAGGAGGACTGGCAGAGGATCCCCAAATCCCCAGGTGTGAAAAACTTGTTGCATCTTTCCCAAAAAGACTCATGGCTGTATTAGATCAAAAGGGGCTTCTACTAAATACTGAGCAACGGGTCTGAATACTTAGGACCATGTGATATTTCAGTTTTTCTTTTTTAATAAATCTGTTAACAATTTTGCTGCGATTTTACCGCAATTTTTTGTTTTTTGACTTGAAGCAATGCCTGTGTATTCTTGGGGTCTATTGCTTCAAGTCGCGGCAAAAAAATCGGTAAAATCGCGGCAACTTTGGGGACACAATAGTGGAAACATAGCCTAAAGAATTGGGTTTTATGTTCTTTTAGTGGTATTATGATATTTTATTATTGTTTAAACAAACATGATTGGTCCATCAATTGATTAATGAGGACAGAATGCAATTAATAGCATCATATGGGCTAGTGCAATATTGGAATATCTAAACATGTATTTTTATGAACTTTTATGTTTTAATAGTTGATTGCATTCATTGATAATTTTAATACGTGATTGCCTAATGTATGGAGTTAGTGTAAAATAAAGAATGCATTTATTTGAAGAATAATTTATTTTTTTCGGCTTAAGGACGTTCATTTTGGTATTAAACTTACTGGATTGATAATATCCTGATATCGAGTGAATACTAGTGAGGGTATTCAATTACAATAAACTTTACTATAAAAGTTCAGATTATTGCACTCATTTGCATACTGAGAGCAGCTGGCTCCACACATTGAACTATCAATCACGCCTACGATCAGCCTAGGTTTTTTATCACTCACCGGGTAACCATGATTCAATACCAATCCATCAGTTGTAGATGGAAATTGGTATTGGAGGTGTATTTTAAAGTCGGGTAATTTTTAATACTTATGATAACAGATACTTATTGCTTTGTTATTGTCATAAGGATGGTGAATGGCCGTGTGGTGTCATGAGTAAAGATACGAGCATGAAAGGGTCAATTACCGGTCGTTAATACAGGAATAAAAGCTGGGATCTGTGCTGTGTGGTCATTGAGCATTGAGGAAACTAAGCAAAAAAAAGGGCATGACCATACAGCTACCCACGCCGTTAATCTCCTGTGATACCTTACCCGGGAATACCACTCTCAGCGGTAATAAGGTAAATCGGGACTCAGCGATCTATGATACATGCTTATATTATTTTGATACATTGTAAGTCTACCTCTATATGGAATCGCTTTGTTTTTTAAATAAAAGTATTTTAATTTGCTGGATTTCGCTTTGGGCACTTCTATTTCTTCACTCGTTATGAGCTTAATTTAGATGGAAGAATGCAGAGTGCGCTGACAGCCATCCAAATATCCATCCACGGATCCAGTCCTATTTGAGTGAACTAAGTCCATCGATATTAAACCAGTGAAAGGCATGGGGATTCCCATAAAAGCAATGTGGTGAAGGATTTATCTGGGATTCCGACCAGCAGAGAGTTGGTGTTCAACATTCTTTATAAATGGATCAGCTACCGCCCCACATCCTGCTGTACACAATTAAGACACAAGTGGAACTTTTCATCTTTATTTGTATTTTATTTCACATATGAACTTCTGAAGCGCTGCTAATGTTGAAAAGACTTTGTTTTGTTTAACCACTTCAGCCCCGGAAGGATTTACCCCCTTCCTGACCAGAGCACTTTTTACAATTCGGCACTGCGTCGCTTTAACTGCTAATTGCGCGGTCATGCAATGCTCTACCCAAACGAAATTTGCGTCCTTTTCTTCCCACAAATAGAGCTTTCTTTTGATGGTATTTGATCACCTCTGCCGTTTTTATTTTTTGCGCTATAAACGGAAAAAGACTGAAAATTTTGAAAAAAAATGATATTTTCTACTTTTTGTTATAAAAAAAATCCAATAAACTAAATTTTAGTCATACATTTAGGCCAAAATGTATTCGGCCACATGTCTTTGGTAAAAAAAATGTCAATAAGCGCATATTTATTGGTTTGCGCAAAAGTTATAGCGTCTACAAACTAGGGTACATTTTCTGGAATTTACACAGCTTTTAGTTTATGACTGCCTATGTCATTTCTTGAGGTGCTAAAATGGCAGGGCAGTACAAAACCCCCCCAAATGACCCCATTTTGGAAAGTAGACACCCCAAGGAAATTGCTGAGAGGCATGTTGAACCCATTGAATATTTTTTTTTTTTGTCCCAAGTGATTGAATAATGACAAAAAAAAAAAAAAAAAAAAAAATTTACAAAAAGTCGTCACTAAATGATATATTGCTCACACAGGCCATGGGCATATGTGGAATTGCACCCCAAAATACATTCAGCTGCTTCTCCTGAGTACGGGGATACCACATGTGTGGCACTTTTTGGGAGCCTAGCCGCGTACGGGGCCCCGAAAACCCAGCACCACCTTCAGGATTTCTAAGGGCATACATTTTTGATTTTACTCCTCACTACCTATCACAGTTTTGAAGGCCATAAAATGCCAAGATGGCACAAACCCCCCCCAAATTACCCCATTTTGGAAAGTAGACACCCCAAGCTATTTGCTGAGAGGCATGGTGAGTATTTTGCAGCTCTCATTTGTTTTTGAAAATGAAGAAAGACCAGAAAAAAAAATTTTTTTTTTCTTTTTTCAATTTTCAAAACTTTGTGACAAAAAGTGAGGTCTGCAAAATACTCACTATACCTCTCAGCAAATAGCTTGGGGTGTCTACTTTCCAAAATGGGGTAATTTGGGGGGGGTTTGTGCCACCTGGGCATTCCATGGCCTCCGAAACTGTGATAGGCAGTGAAGAGTGAAATCAAAAATTTACGGCCTTAGAAAGCCTGAAGGCGGTGCTTGGTTTTCGGGGTCCCGTGCGCGGCTAGGCTCCCAAAAAGTCCCACACATGTGGTATCCCCGTACTCAGGAGAAGCAACAGAATTTATTTTGGGGTGTAATTTCACATATTCCCATGGCACGTTTGAGCAATATAACATTTAGTGACAACTTTGTGCAAAAAAAAAAAAAAAAAAAAAAATTTGTCTCTTTCCCGCTACTTGTGTCACAATATAAAATATTCCATGGACTCGACATGCCTCTCAGCAAATAGCTTGGGGTGTCTACTTTCCAAAATGGGGTCATTTGGGGGGGGTTTGAACTGTCCTGGCATTTTATGCACAACATTTAGAAGCTTATGTCACACATCACCCACTCTTCTAACCACTTGAAGACAAAGCCCTTTCTGACACTTTTTGATTACATGAAAAAATTATTTTTTTTTGCAAGAAAATTACTTTGAACCCCCAAACATTATATATTATTTTAAAGCAAATGCCCTACAGATTAAAATGGTGGGTGTTTCATTTTTTTTTTTTCACACAGTATTTGCGCAGCGATTTTCAAACGCATTTTTTGGGGAAAAAACACACTTTTTTAAATTTTAATGCACTAAAACACACTATATTGCCCAAATGTTTGATGAAATAAAAAAGATGATCTTAGGCCGAGTACATGGATACCAAACATGACATGCTTTAAAATTGCGCACAAACGTGCAGTGGCAACAAAATTAATACATTTTTAAAAGCCTTTAAAAGCCTTTACAGGTTACCACTTTAGATTTACAGAGGAGGTCTACTGCTAAAATTACTGCCCTCGATCTGACCTTCGCGGTGATACCTCACATGCATGGTGCAATTGCTGTTTACATTTGACGCCAGACCGCCGCTTGCGTTCGCCTTAGCGTGAGAGCAGGGGGGACAGGGGTGCTTTTTATTTATTTATTTTTTTTCTTTATTATTTTTTTGCTTTTTTATCTTATTTTTAAACTGTTCCTTTCATTTTTTTTTTTAAATCATTTTTATTGTTATCTCAGGGAATGTAAATATCCCCTATGATAGCAATAGGTAGTGACAGGTACTCTTTTTTGAAAAAATTGGGGTCTATTAGACCCTAGATCTCTCCTCTGCCCTCAAAGCATCTGACCACACCAAGATCGGTGTGATAAAATGCTCCCCCAATTTCCCAATGGCGCTATTTACATCCGGCGAAATCTAAGTCATAAAATGCTCGTAGCTTCCGGTTTCTTAGGCCATAGAGATGTTTGGAGCCACTCTGGTCTCTGATCAGCTCTATGGTCAGCTGGCTGAATCACCGGCTGCATTCTCAGGTTCCCTGTTGAGACAGGAGAGCCAGAGAAAAACACGGAAGACGGTGGGGGGGGGGGGGCATTCCCTCCCACTGCTTGTAAAAGCAGTCTAGAGGCTAATTAGCCGCTAGGATTGCTTTTACATGAAAGCCGACCGCTGGCTAAAAAGAATGATACCAAGATGATACCTAAACCTGCAGGCATCATTCTGGTATAACCACTCAAAGTCGTGAATGGCGTACCTGAAGACAAAAAAATGGTTAACAATAAAGCACAGTAAACGGTAAAGTATAAAAAATTGCATACCTGAAAAGCAAACATGATAAAACATAATAACAATAAAACATTGCAGAATAGAATACAGTAAAAAAGAGCAGAACAATAGAGAGAGAGAATAGAGAGAGAGAACAATAAAACGACAACTATTTTTTTTTATTTTTGTTTGTGTTTTTTTTTTTTTTTACACTTTTTTTTTGTAACTGTAACTTTTATAACTGTAACCGCTTCCAGGTTCGGGTCTCTCAAAATGCGATGGCATCTTGGGAGACCCTGTGAAAGTGTGCCTAGTCTGTGCAATGCTGCACCCTACGCTAATACTCAACTAGTGAATGGTAGCGTTCAAAACATTCACCAATGCAAAGACCAGGATTGTCAGGACAGGAGGGACAATAATAGTGAGTGTCACGCCTATATCCGCGCTTGGTGCAGACACAACATCTTTTTTGGGGGGGTTCGTTGGGTAGGGGTACTCGGGAGGACATAAAGAAAATGCCTCTCATGCAGCCGACTGCATTTGGTTGGGGATGTGAATGGGGGAAGTACGGGCGCTGCAGAAGCGGTGGGTTCCCAATTAGGATTGGCGAATGCAGCAGGAAGGGCACTATGGGCACGACGGGCCTGTGTTTGTCTTTTTGGTGGCAGCGGGACACTACTTGTGCTTGCCACCTCACCAGCTTGAACTGCACTTATGGGACTCGCCACGTCACCAAGTGTTACTGCAGTGCTGGTTTGACTACGACCGGGGTGTACTAGGCCGCTGGTGCTTGCCAGTTCACCAAAACGCTACAAAAAAAAGTGACAGTGATCGATCGATACTGCACTTGGGTGGGCTGGACTGGGCTGGGCCGGGCGGAGGGGCAAAACGCAGGTGCTAGCAGGTATCTGGGCTGATCCCACTAACACTGCGTTTTTGGGAACCCTAAACTGCTGGGGACGCCAGTATAGATCTGATCGGATCAGATATTGATGCGTTCAGATACTATACCACTAAGGGAGGTGTACGGTGCGTGTACGGTGCGTGCATGGGTGTTCGCGGTACTGGTGCTAATCTGACGCTGCCTAGGGCGACGCATATCACCGCCGGGCGATCAGGGGGCTAAACCTTTTTTCGGTAATAAACGGCGGGTGCCCTGACACTATAAAAAATAAACAAACTAACCAGCGTCACCCGTAACGGTTATACGGTGATCAGTGGTAAAAGGGTTAACTAGGGGGCCATCAAGGGGTTAAAACATTTATTAGATAGTATATGGGGGTCCCTGTCGCTATAAAACACTGACGGCGAACCTAAATATTTACGTCCCTAACTAGCGTCACCAGCGACACTAATACAGCGATCAGAAAAATGATCGCTTAGCGACACTGGCGACAGGGGGTGATCAAGGGGTTAAAACTTTATTAGGGGGGGGTAAGGGGGGTACCCTAGACCTACAGGGGGCTAAACTTTTATTTGGTAATAAACGGCGGGTGCCCTGACACTATAAAAAATAAACAAACTAACCAGCGTCACCCGTAACGGTTATACGGTGATCAGTGGTGAAAGGGTTAACTAGGGGGCAATCAAGGGGTTAAAACATTTATTCGGTAGTATATGGGGTCCCTGTCGCTATAAAACACTGACGGCGAACCTAAATATTTACGTCCCTAACTAGCGTCACCAGCGACACTAATACAGCGATCAGAAAAATGATCGCTTAGCGACACTGGTGACGGGGGGTGATCAAGGGGTTAAAACTTTATTAGGGGGGGTAAGGGGGGTACCCTAGACCTACAGGGGGGTAACAGTTACTACCCTAACTGCTAACTGTCACAAACTGACACTATGCAGTAATCAGGAAAAAACAAACAAAAAAAAAAAAAACCTGCTTGGTGTCAGTTTGTGACAGGGGGGGGGGGGTGATTGGGGGGGGATCGGGGGGCGATCGGGGGGGGATCGGGGGTGTAACGTATGCCTGGCATGTTCTACTGTGTGTGTGTGAGTGTTGGTGCACTTACATGTCATCTCCCCTCGGCGCTGGAACGGAAACTCCCGAGCCGAGGAGAGATGACATCACATCCTCTGCCTCTGTGTACTATACAGAGGCAGGGGATGTTTGTCATTGGCTGGGAGCGATCGCGAGGGGGGGGGCCACGATCGGATGGCCTCCCCCTCGTCTCCCATCGCTTCCAACCAAATGCCGACCGCAGCTGGCACCGGGGGGGGGTCCGATCGGACCCCCCACCCGCGGGAAGGCAATCACGTTTCAGGTACGTGATTTTGCCTGCCCGTGCCGCTCTGCTCACGTATATAGGCGTGAGGCGGTCGGCAAGTGGTTAACATATTTTTTGATACAGTTTACATTTTTTTAGTAGCAGCTATATATATTTTTAATTATCATATTTTTTTTGCATGAGCGCTGAGGGAGAAATACTTTGTATCTGTTTATTTCTCATTGTTTGTGAAATTGGTTCCACTAGATTTTAGTTAGGGATATCAGAGTAAAGGGGGCTGAATACAAATGCCCCCCCCCCACACTATTTATATATTTATTTGTAGAAACATTTTGAAAACCATTTATCATTTTCCTTCCACTTCACGATTATGTGCCACTTTGTGTTGGTCTATTGCCGCGTACACACGACCGGACTTTACGGCATACTTGGTGCGGCGAACCTGAGTCCGTCGGACAATTCGATCGTGTGTGGGCTGCAGCTGACTTTTTTTTCTCAAAAGTTTGACGGACCTAGAAATGAAACATGTTTCAAATCTGTCCTACAGACTCGAGTCCGGTCAAAAAGTCCGCTCGTCTGTATGCTAGTCCGATGGACAAAAACCGACGCTAGGGCAGCTATTGGCTACTGGCTATTAACTTCCTTGTTTTAGTCCGGTCGTACATCATCACGTACAAATCTGTCGGACTTTGGTTGATCGTGTGTAGGCAAGTCCGTTCATTCGGAAAGTCCGTCAAAAAGTCCGCAGGACAAAGTCTGCTGTAAAGTCCGTTCGTGTGTACGCAGCATATCACATAAAATGCCAATAAAATACATTTACGTTTTTGGTTGTAACATGAAAAAGTGTGGAAAATTTCAAGGGGTATGAATACTTTTTTAAGGCACTGTAGGAGATATTCACTATTTCTGCAGCCGGTGATGCCACAGGTGCATGCGCATTTTGCTCTGAAGGGATGGCATACGGAGTATGCCATCTCTTTAGTGCGCTGTGGCTCCTGTGTGCAATGTTCGGCAGTATTGTCACAAAGGCTCGGCCATTCAAATAGTCGGAGCCTGCAAACCCAGGAAGAAGACTGGGTGATAATGGAAGCCCTGTCAGCTGTGACAGCATGCTACTGCGGGGGATTTATTTTAAGGCAAGTCTTTCATGATGTGCTAGCATGAGACGCATACTAGCACATTATGAAATTAACTTGCAGGGGGACAGATTTACAGTGCCTTGAAAAAGTATTTATACCCCTTAAAATTTTCCACATTTTGTCATGTTACAACCAATAACGTAAATTTATTTTATTGGGATTGTATGTGATAGACCAACACAAAGTGGCACATAATTGTGCAGTGGAAGGAAAATGATAAATGGGTTCACATATTTATATGAAAAACAATTTGAAAAAGTGTGGCGTGCATTTGTATGGCGCATTCCTGAGTCAATACTCTGTAGAACTGCCTTTCGCTGCAATTACAGCTCCAAGTCTTTTTGGGGATGTCTCTACCAGCTTTGCACATCTAAAGAGGGTCATTTTTGTCCATTCTTATTTGCAAAATATCTCAAGCTCAGTCAGATTGGATGGAGAGCGTCTGTGAACAGCAATTTTCAAGTCTTACCACAGATGGATTTAGGTCTGGACTTTGACTAGGCCATTCTAACACATGAATGGGTTTTGATCTAAACCATTCCATTGTAGCTCTGTCTCTATGTTTAGGGTCGTTATCCTGCTGGAAGGTGAACCTCTGCCCCAGTCTCAAGTCTTTTGCAGATTCTAACAGGTTTTCTTCTAAGATTGTCCTGTATTTGGCTCCATCCATCTTCCCATCAACTCTGACCAGCTTCCCTGTCCCTGCTGCAGAAAAGCATCCCCACAACATGATGATTCCACCACCATGTTTCACGGTGGGGATGGTGTGTTCAGAGTGATGTGCAGTGTTAGTTTTCTGCCACACATAGCGTTTTGCTTTTAGGCCAAAAAGTTCAATTTTGCTCTCATCTGACCAGAGCACCTTCTTCCACATGTTTGCTGTGTCCCCACATGGCTTTTTGCAAACTGCAAATGGGACTTCTTATGGCTTTCTTTCACCAATGTCTTTCTTCTTGTCACTCTTCCATAAAGGGCAGATTTGTGGAGAACACGACTAATAGTTGTCCTGTGGACAGATTCTCCCACCTGAGCTGTGGATCTCTGCAGCTCCTCCAGAGTTACCATGGGCCTCTTCACTGCTTCTCTGATCAATGCTCTCCTTGCTAATCCTGTTAGTTTAGGTGGATGGCCATGTCTTGGTAGGTTTGCAGTTGTGCCATACTCTTTCCATTCTCGGATGATGGATTGAGCGGTGCTCCATGAGATTTTCAAAGCTTGGGATATTTTTTTATAAGATAACCCTGCTTTAAAATTCTCCACAACTTTATCCCTGACCTGTCTGGTGTGTTCCTTGACCTTCATGTTTGTTCACTAAGGTTATTTAACAAACCTCTGAGGGTTTCACAGAACAGCTGTAAAATATAAGAATGAGAATAAAGTACACACAGGTGGACTCTATTTACTAATTAGGTGACTTCTGAAGGCAATTGGTTCCACTAGATTTTAGATAGGGGTATCAGAGAAAAGGGGGCTGAATACAAATCCCCCCCCCACTTTTCACATATTTATTTGTAATGAAATGTTGAAATCCATTTATCATTTTCCTTCCACCTCACAATTATGTGCCACTTTGTGTTCTTCTGTCACATAAAATCCCAATAAAATACATTTACGTTTTTGGTTGTAACATGACAAAATGTGGAAAATTTCAAGGGGTAGGAATACTTTTTCAAGGCACTGTACTAACTATAGACTTACTACCACTATATAATTTTTAGCTCTTTGGATGGAATTTCTCTTATGGATTCCACCAGACATCATTTGTGCTATGATAGAAGATCGATATGTTTCAAGATGGTACAATGGCAAGATACCATTAAGCTATAAGACATTAGAATCATGTGTAAAAGATTAATATATCTATATTCATATAAAAATATATATATATTAGACAAATGAACAAGTCAGTCAATAATTAGTTACCAAATGCTTGCAAACATCTATATCATTAGTTCTGACACGTTGTCCCTCGTGTATTTACATACTTTATGTTCAGAATAAAGTCACATCTGCTGAGAGGCTTCAATTGATTTGCAGGTGTTTATTAGGAAACAAAGAGCTCATTACAAATAAACTAATTACTGAAAACTCACCTGGGAATTGAACTGATAATAGGGATCAAAGTCCTATTAAAACATTATGTATGTGACAAAGTAAATGACCCCCCGGGACACAACACAGAGGTAACAGTATGCTTCATTAAAGTTGGATACTAGTGAGTGTAAATAAGAGAAGTTCTAATTTGAATAACTGGTAACTCTTAAAATTATTTTAAGTGTCCTATTACTAAATATAAAAATGGTTTTAAGAGTTAAGTGTCTTTGTATCATTTTTACATCTATTTAGTTTTAAGAGTTAAGCGTCTTATTATTACTAAATATAGTATACGAATAAATGAAACAAATAATTTTTCAAATATTTAGTAATAATAAGACACTTAACTCTTAAAACTAAGACTCTTACATTTTAATAATATTTTTTTTTTTAAGAAATAAGTGTTTTAAGTGTTGTCTTATTACTAAATATATGAATAAATGATACAAGACACTTAATATTGCCAAAATTATGAATAGTTTTAAAGCACATAAAAATTGTTTTAAGAGTTAAGTGTCTTTGTATCATTTATTCTTATTATTATCTTATTATTCTTAACTCTTAATGATACAAAGACACTTAATATTACCAAATATATGAATAGTTTTAAAGCACGTAAAAAAAGTTTTAAGAGTTAAGTCTCTTTGTATCATTTTTTCATATGTATATAGTAATAAGACACTTAGTTCTTAAAACTATTTTTAAGTGTCTTATTACTAAACTTATAAATAGTTTTAAGACACTTAAAATTATATATGATATATAATATAATATATATAATAAGATACAAAGACACTTAACTCTTAAAACTATTTTTAAGTGTCTTATTACTAAATATATAAATCGTTTTAAGAGTTAAGTGTCTTATTACTATATATATGAATAAATGATACAAAGACACTTAATTCAAAAAAATATTTTTACGTACTTTAAAACTATTGATATATTTGGTAATATTCAGTGTCTTTGTATCATTTATTCATATATTTAGCAATAATAAGACACTTAGTTCATAAAACCAACTTTTTTAAGTGTCTTATTATTAAATATATAAATACTTTTAAGAGTTAAGTGTCTTTGTATCATTTGTACATATGTTTAGTTTAAAGAGTTAAGCGTCTTATTATTACTAAATATAGTGTATGACTAAATGATATGAATAATTTTTCAAATATTTAGTAATAATAAGACACTTAACTCTTAAAACTTAGACTCTTGCGTTTTAATAATATTTTTTTTTTAAGAAATAAGCGTTTTAAGTGTTGTCTTATTACTAAATATATGAATATATGATGAAAAGACACTTAACTCTTAAAACTATTCATGTATTCATATATTTAGTAATAATAAGATACTTAGTTCTTAAAACGATTTTTTAAGAGTCTTAACTCTTAATATTACCAAATATATGAGTAGTTTTGAAGTACGTAAAAATTGTTTTAAGAGTTAAGTGTCTTTGTATCATTTTTACATATGTTTAGTTTTAAGAGTTCTGGATCTTATTAATACTAAATATAGAGGGTGAATAAATGATACAAATATTTTTTCAAATATTTAGTAATAATAAGACACTTAACTAAATAGAAACAATGATCTCTCTCCTCCTCTAGTCAGCCACATCCCCTCCACAGTTAGAAACACATGAGGGAACATAGTTAACCCCTTGATCGCCCCCTAGTGTTAACCCCTTCTCTGCCAGTGACATTTATACAGCAATCAGTGGCTATTTTTAGCTCTGATCGCTGTATAAATGTCACTGGTCCCAAAAATGTGTCAAAAGTGTCCAATGTGTCCATCGCAATGTTGCAGTCCCCATAAAAAAACACAGATCACCGCCATTACTAGTAAAAAAATAAAAATAAAAATGCCATAACTCTATCCCCTATTTTGTAGACGCTCTAAATTTTGCGCAAACCAATCAATATACGCTTATTGCGATTTTTTTTACCAAAAATATGTAGAAGAATACGTATCAGCCTAAACTGATGAAGAAATTATTATAATTTAAAAAAAAATTTGGGATATTTATTATAGCATAAAGTACAAAATATTGTGTTTTTTTCAAAATTGTCGCTCTTTTTTTGTTTATAGAGCAAAAAAATTAAAACCGCAGAGGTGATCAAATACCACCCAAAGAAAGCTCTGTTTGTGGGGAAAAAGGACATAAATTTTGTTTGGGTACAGCGTTGCACGACTGCGCAATTATTTTTATTTATTTTTTACTTTATTTCAGTTACTTATATAGCGCAGTCAATTTACACAGCACTTTACATATACATTGTACATTCACATCAGTTCCTAACCCTCAAGGAGCTTACAATCTAATGCCGCGTACACACGAGCGGACTTTACGGAGAACTTTGCCCGGCGGACTTTTCGACGTACTTTCCGACGGACTTTCTGAATGAACGGACTTGCCTACACACAATCCACCAAAGTCCGTCAAATTCGTACGTGATGACGTACGACCGGACTAAAACAAGGAAGTTCATAGCCAGTAGCCAATAGCTGCCCTAGCGTGGCTTTTTTGTCCGTCGAACTAGCATACAGACGGCGGACTTTTCGACCGGACTCAATTTCAACGGATAAATTTGAAACAAGTTTCAAATCTAAGTCCGTCCAACTTTTGAGAAAACAAAGTCCGCTGGAGCCCACACACATCGAATTGTCCGACGAAATCCAGTCCGCCGGGCAAAGTCCGCCGTAAAGTCCGCTCGTGTGTACGCGGCATTAGGTCCCTAACTCACATTCATACATACTAGGGACAATTTAGACAGGATCCAATTAACCTACCAGCATGTCTTTGGAGTGTGGGAGGAAACCGGAGTACCCAGAGGAAACCCACGCAGGCACAGGGAGAACATGCAAACTCTAGGCAGGTAGCATTGTGGTTGGGATTTGAACCAGCGACCCTTCTTACTGCTAGGCGAAAGTGCTATCCACTACACCACTGTGCCACCCATTTGTCAGTTAAAGCAATGCAGTGCTGTATCGCAAAAAATGGCCTGGTCAGGAAAGGGGCAAATCCTTCCGGGGCTGAAGTGGTTAAAAAATGTCTGCAGGCCAAAAATCAAACATCTTTACATCTAGAATGATGTTTTAAGGCTTTAGGTCTCTGAAGAGAAGAAGCACGTTCCTACTCATATACGGTAGGATATCCACCTTATTGTATAATTCATATTGAGATTCATTTCTGCAGGCCAAATTCTCTACTCTTTACATGGCTGGCATGGTCTAGTAGGATGATTTATGGCTTTATGTTTCTCAGAAGAGAAAAAAAGCATGTTCCGCATGTTCCTCACCTCAGGGTCCATATAGAAGAAGATCCCCACATATCCTACTTTTCTAGAATCCAAAGACTTTACCATGTCAAAATCAGCAATCTTTATTTAGAATCCAGAGATATCCATGATTGCCAGATAAAATTAGAAATCTTTACATGGTCAGCATTGTTCAGAAGGATGCTTTAAGGCTTTATGTCTCTGTAGAGAAGAAGCACATTTCTATTCCCAGGGGAGAATCTAGGAATCCCACTTTTCTCTCAATTTTTTAATTTGGATCCATGACCAGAGACGTTCATCATTGCCAGACCAAATTAACAATCTTTACATGGTCAGCATTGTTCAGAAGGATGTTTTAAGGTTTTAAGTTTCTGTAGGTAAGACGCACATTTCTACTCCAAGGGAAAGTGTATGATGCCCACCTTTCCCTTGAGTTTTTCTTCGGATCCATGTCCAGAGACGTTCATCATTGCCAGACCAAATCAAGGAACTTTACATAGCCAGCGTTGTTCAGAAGGATGTTTTAAGGCTTTAGGTCTGTGCAGGGAAGAAGCACATTTCCACTCCCAGGGAAGAATGTAGGATGCCCACCTTCCCCTTGGGATTTCCTTTGGATCCATGTCCAGAGACACCCATCACTGACAAGGCAAGTGTCAGCAATCTTTAAATGGTTGGCATGTTACAGTAGGATGTTATATGGGTATAGGTCTCTGTGAAGGATAAAAACATGTTCCTCACCTCAATCAAATTATCCTAATTTTCTTGAATTCAGAGATATTTTTCTGCCAAAATTAGCAATCTTTACATAGTTGATGTTGTCCAGTATCCAGAGACATTCATCACTTTTGGGCCAAAACCAGGGATCTTTACACAGCCAGCAGTTCCCAGGATCCAGATATCTGTCATTGTCAGATCAAAATTGGCAATCTTTACATAGGAGGTCCTGTCCAAGATCAAAAGACATCTGTCATTGTCAGTTCAAAATCAATGATCATTACATGGGTAGCAGTCTATACTTGTCTATAAGGATATTTTAAGGTTTTAGGTATTTGGAGATAAGCACATTCCTACTCTCAGGGTCCATATAAGGTAGGCACCTTTCCCTTTGAGTTTTTGGACCCATATCCAGGAAAATCCATGACCAGGCCAAAATTAGTAATCTTTACATGGCCAGTAAGGATGAGCCCAATGTTTGAGTCGAATGTAAGTTCGACTCGAACATTGGGTGTTTGCCCGTTTGCCGAATAGCGAACAATTTGGGATGTTTGCGGCAAATTCGAAAGCTGCGGAACACCCTTTAAAAGTCTATGCGAGAAATCAAAAGTACTAATTTTAAAGGCTTATATGCATGGTATTGTCATAAAAAGTGTTTGGGGACCTGAGTCCTGCCCAGGGGACATGTATCAATGCAAAAAAAAGTTTTAAAAACGGCCGTTTTTTTCGGAAGGAGTGATTTTAATAATGCTTAAAGCGAAACAATAAAAATGAAATATTCCTTTAAATATCATACCTGGGCGGTGTCGATAGTATGCCTGTAAAGTGGCGCATGTTTCCCATGTTTAGAACAGTCTGAGAGCAAAATGACATTTCTAAAGGAAAAAAGTCATTTAAAACTACTTGCGGCTATAATGAATTGTCGGTCCTGGCAATACACATAAAAGTCATTGAAAAAAAATGACATGGGATTCCCCCACAGTCTATTACCAGGCCCTTTGGGTCTGGTATGAATATTAAGGGGAACCCAGAACCAAAAAAAAATGCGTGGGGGTCTTGTGAGGCACCCGCCGTAATGACTGGCCTCTCAGGTGAGAGTTCTTTTATAACTGAGGGCGGGACCACATGGTGATGTCGCTGGGTGACCCCGCCCCCTCTGACGCACGGGGACATCCCTATGGTGTCAGAGGGGGCGGGGTCACTCAGTTACATCAGTTACATCACTGGGTGGCCCTGCCCCCTCTGACGCTACGGGGAAGCCATAGGGATGTCCCCATGCATCAGAGGAGGGCGGGGTCACCCGACCACGTCATCATGTGGCCCCGCCCTCAGTTATAAAAGAACTGTCACCTGAGAGGCCGATCATTACGGCGGGTGCCTCCCATGGAGACAGATCGTGGTGGCGTGCGGCTTTTTTTTTCTTTCTTTTTCGGTCCGTCGAAGCGAGAGAAGAAGAAGATGAATGGACTTCGTGGAACAATTTTATTTTTTAATTTTTTAATAAAGGACTTGTCCCAAGGCGTGTATTGTCGTTTTTACCATTTTCACACTCTTTTTGTGAAATGGTAGGGGTACATTTGTACCCTGTTACCATTGTACACAGGGGGAGGCCGGGATCTGGGGGTCCCCTTGTTAAAGGGGGCTTCCAGATTCCGATAAGCCCCCTGCCCGCAGACCCCCACAACCACCGGGCAAGGGTTGTGGGAATGAGGCCCTTGTCCCCATCAACATGGGGGCAAGGTGCTTTGGGGGAGCCGCTACCCCAAAGCACCCTCCCTATGTTGAGGGCATGTGGCCTGGTACGGTTCAGGAGGGGGGGCACTCTCTCGGCCCCCCTCTTTCCCTGCGGCCTGCCAGGTTGCATGCTCAGATAAGGGTCTGGTATGGATTTCGAGGGGGACCCCCACGCCATTTTTTTTACATTTTGGTGTGGGGTTCCCCTTAATATCCATACCGGACCTGAAGGGCCTGGTATGGAATTTGGGGGGACACCCACGCAATTTTTTTTTTAAATTCTGGTTCGGGGTTCCCGTTAATATTCATACAAGACCCAAAGGGACTGTGGGGGAATCCTATGCCATTTTTTTCAATGACTTTTATGTGTATTGCCGGGACCGACAATTCGTTATAGCCACAAGTACTTTTAAATGACTTTTTTTCCTTTAGAAATGTCATTTTGCTCTCGGACTGTTCTAAACACGGGAAACATGCGCCACTTTACAGGAATACTATAGAGACCCCCCAGGTATGAAATTTAAAGGAATATTTCACTTTTATTGTTTCACTTTAAGCATTATTAAAATCACTGCTCCCAAAAAAACGTCAGTTTTTAAAACTTTTTTTTGCATTGATACATGTCCCCTGGGGCAGTATCCGGGTCCCCAAACACTTCTTATGACAATACCAAGCATATAAGCCTTTAAAATTATCACTTTTGATTATTCATGTTCGTGTCCCATAGACTTTAATGGTGTTCACGTGTTTGAACAATTTTTTTGCCTGTTCGCATGTTCTGCTGCAAACCGAACCGGGGGGGGGGGGTATCGACTCATCCCTAATGGCCAGTATTGTTCAGAAGGATGTTTTAAGTCTTCAGGTCTCTGGAGAAGAAGCAAGTTCCTTCTCTCAGAGTGCACATAAAATAGGATGCCTACCTTTACCCTTCATTTTTAAAAAAAATTTGTTTTATCCATATCGAGAGACATCAAGGCCATCTGTGAAGAGATCATCTGTATCGAGAGACATCTGTGAAGAGAAAAAGCATGTTCCTCATCTCATGGTCCATATAGAATTAGATCCTCACATATCCAAAATTTCTTGAATCCAGAGACAGTGCCAGGTCAAAATTAGCAATCTTTTCATAGCTGGCATTATCCAGGATCCAGAGACATCCATCATTGCCAGAACAAAATCTTTATATAGCCAGTACTGCCAAAGACCCATAGACATCTGTTATTGCCAGGCCAAAATCAGCAATCCTTGCATAGCCGATGTTGATCAGTGGGATGTTTTATGGCTTTGTGTCTCTGTAAAGAGAAAACTCATGTTCTTTGCCTTGGGGTCCATATAGAATGAGGTCTCAACTTTCCCCAAAATTGGCAACCTTTACATAGTTGACACTAGTAACCACAGAAATCCATCATTGCTAACCAAAATCAGTGATCTTTACATGGCCAACAATGTCGAGAGGGGTGTTTATGTCACTGAAGAGAAGAAAAATGTTCCTACTCTCAGGTCAGACCAACATAGAAATTGAGGCCACACCAGCCACACTGGATGGATGAACACCTAAAGAAGGTGGGGTATTAAAATATTTACAGTATAAGATTACTGAAATCGTACATTTTGGGAACATTTTCATTTTGCCTTTATAATTAATATTTACAGAGTTATATGGGAGATTACAACCTTCCAAAATGTTTTCCCTATTTCTTTTCTTTGTTCTTAGATAGTCTTCTTTCTTTTTATGATTAACTTTAACTTTTTTTTTTTTTAGTGCGGCAAGGTTGTTTTTTCCCAGTATTGAAACTAATGATTACCTTTGGGAAATGATTGGCCCTCCACTGGGATTGATCACCACCAAAGTAATTGATCAGAAGGGTATATAAAAGGTGATGTGAGAAGTCATGAGATGTAACGCTCGGCTGAACCTCTCCGGAGTATGGGCATACATGGAGGACTCCAACATACTCAGGAAGATGATCATTATAATACAAATCTGTATATTCCCAGGATAAATAGCGAGGAGAACAGTGCCAAGGTACAGTAAATATTCTGCTAATGTCACTGTATGAAGGATGGCTTTTACACACAGCTTCTGAAAGATCAAAACTGCTCTATGTAGTGGGAGAAAAGGCAATACAAGTACTGGTGTATATATGTGTGTGTATATATATATATATATATATACATATATATATATACTGTTTCTTATGGATATTGTAAAATATGATGTCATGTTGGTGATTGTTATAATGTCTATGTATTGTGCTCTCCACTCAGCTGTCAGTAGTAGCAGCCCAGCTCTAGACTGACTCTGACTGCTAAGGTAACGATGCTAATGTCTTCTCCATTGACCTCCATTGTACCTGTTCACTCATCTACCAATGTAACAACACAAACAGCAAATTTCTCTGCTGACCACCGATCTAACAGCACACGCAACATTCTTCTCCACTGACTGCCACTGTACCAATTCCTTGACCGCAAACCAATGTAATAGCAAACATTTGTCTCCACTAACTGCCAAAGTACTAAGTCACATCTTTCCTGACCGCAACCAATGTAACAGCACAACAATATTCTCCACTGATCGCCACTGTGCTTATTCACTTACTGTATTTAGATATTGCTGCCAATGTAACATCACACACAACATTCTTCGCTATACTACCCTTATACTTGATTTCTAGGCCATCTCGGACTGCCATTCTAACAACAAACATGACATTCTTCTCCAATGACTGCCAATGTACCCGTTCACTGCGCCACCAACTGCTGCCAACATAACAGTACACAAAGCACTCTTCTCTACAGATTGCTGTCAACGTAACAACACACACAACATTCTTCTCCACTAACTGCCACTGTAAAAAAAAAAACTTTCTTTGCTGACTTCTGCTAATGTAACAGCACACGCAGCATACTTTTGTATTGGCTGCCATTGCACCGCCCACCAACAACATTCTTCTCCACTAACTGCCACTGTACTGCCAACATAATGGCTCACACCGCATTCTTCCCCACTAACTGCCACTGTACTGTCAATGTAATGGCACACACAGCATTCTTCTCCACTAACTGCCACTGTACTGTCAATATAATGGCGCACACAACATTCTTCTCCACTAACTGCCACTGTATTGCCAATACAATGGGTTACATAACATTCTTCTCCACTAACTACCACTGTATTGCCAATATAATGGGTTACATAGCATTCTTCTCTACTAACTACCACTGTATTGCCAATGTAATGGCTCACACAGCATTTTTCTTCACTAACTGACACTGTACTGCCAATACAATGGCTCACACAGCATTCTTCTCCACTAACTGCCACTGTATTGCCAATGTAATGGCTCACACAGCATTCTTCTCCACTAACTGCCACTGTATTGCCAATGTAATGGCTCACACAGCATTCTTCTCCACTAACTGCCACTGTATTGCCAATGTAATGGCTCACACAGCATTCTTCTCTGCTAACTGCCACTGTGCTGTCAATGTAATGGTGCACACACAGCATTTTTCTCCACTAACTGTCACTATGCTGCCAATGTAATGGCTCACACAGCATTCTTCTCCACTAACCGCCCCTGTATTGCCAATGCAATGGCTCACACAGCATTCTTCACCACTAACTGCCACTGTGTTGCCAATGTAATGGCTCATACAGGATTCTTCTCTGCTAACTGCCACTGTATTGCCAATTTAATGGCTCACACAGCATTTTTCTCCACTAACTGCCACTATACTGCCAATGTAATGGCTCACACAGCATTCTTCTCCACTAACTGCCACTGTACTGTCAATGTAATGGCACACACGGCATTCTTCTCCACTAAGTGGCACTGTACTGTCAATGTAATGGCACACACAGCATTCTTCTCCACTAACTGCCACTGTACTGTCAATATAATGGTGCACACAACCTTCTTCTCCACTAACTGCCACTGTATTTCCAATACAATGGGTTACATAACATTCTTCTCCACTAACTACCACTGTACTGCCAATGTAATGGCACACACAACATTCTTCTCCACTAACTGCCACTGTATTGCCAATATAATGGGTTACATAGCATTCTTCTCTACTAACTACCACTGTATTGCCAATGTAATGGCTCACACAGCATTCTTCTCCACTAACTGCCACTGTATTGCCAATGTAATGGCTCACACAGCATTCTTCTCTGCTAACTGCCACTGTACTGTCAATGTAATGGCGCACACACAGCATTTTTCTCCACTAACTGCCACTATGCTGCCAATGTAATGGCTCACACAGCATTCTTCTCCACTAACCACCCCTGTACTGTCAATGTAATGGCACACACGGTATTCTTCTCCACTAACTGCCACTGTACTGTCAATGTAATGGTGCACACAACATTCTTCTCCACTAACTGCCACTGTATTGCCAATACAATGGGTTACATAACATTCTTCTCTACTAACTACCACTGTATTGCCAATGTAATGGCTCACACAGCATTTTTATTCACTAACTGCCACTATACTGCCAATGTAATGGCTCACACAGCATTCTTCTCCACTAACTGCCAATGTATTGCCAATGTAATGGCGCACACAACATTCTTCTCCACTAACTGCCACTGTATTGCCAATGTAATGGCTCACACAGGATTCTTCTCCACTAACAACCCCTGTACTGCCAATGTAATGGCTAACACAATGTTCTTCTCCACTAACTACCACTGTATTGCCAATGTAATGGCTCACACAGCATTCTTCTCAATTAACTGCCACTGTATTGCCAATGTAATGGCTCACACAGTATTCTTCTTTACTAACAAACCCTGTACTGCCAATGTAATGGCTAACACAATGTTCTTCTCCACTAACTACCCATGTAATGCCAATGCAATGGGTCACACAGCATTCTTCTCCACTAACTGCCACTGTACTATTTCGCTCCTCCACTGACTGCTTCCAAAGTAACAGCACACACAGTATACTTCTCTGCTGACCACCTCTGTACAGATTCACTTCTTCACTGACTACTGGCAATGTAACAGCACACACACCCTACTTCTCTACTGACTGCTCCCAATGTAACAATACAGACAACATTCTTCTCCGCTGACCACCACTGTTCCGATTGACTTCTTCACTGACTGCTGCCAATATAATAACACACAGAATTCTTCCTGAGTGTCCTTTTCCACTGACATCCACTGACTGCTGCCTATGTGACTGTGCGCTGCGAACCGCTAACTGCTGCACATTGTGCTATACATTACCTTTGGTGTACATGCATTATCACTAGGAATTTTCACTAGGAATTTTGTTTCAGCAATTCATTTAATGAACACACATGAACAGGTTGCAGCTGCAGCCATGGTCCTGATATCGACATTTGCAGCCAGTGATGGGCCTTCTTGCAAAAGGAATCTGAGTGGCTCTACAGCTGCCCAATTACTTTTACAGGGCTCCGAAGGGGGCACTCCTCCTACCGCCATTGTTGGGGCTCTCCTGTTCCACTGGGGAACCCAGGACTGCTGCAAGTGGTCGGGTCAGCTGAGCACAGAGTAAAAGGACAAATGACAAATGAAGCCAGAAGTGATGAGAAGTTCATCACTTCTAGCTTCAGTTCACTGTTTACCTTCAGTTACTTGCCAGAGAGGCAGCAAATAAAAACAATTTGTTTTTGATTGGCTGCCTTGAAGGGCAAAGTAGGGATCAGGGGGCTAAAACAGCTGCTGGACAGGGTGGGACCTCTTTTTTGCCTCAACCTTCTCAAGAACCTCAGCCCTCCGACACACCAGGTTGAGTGTACAACGATACAATATCACAGGAGATCACTGAAAGTAATAATTAGTAATATATTGTCACCCAATATGGTAGGTAACTAGGTAGTAAAAGGGTATAGTAATAACTCGGTAATAACACAATTTAGCATGCAAAGTGATAAACAGTAGGGATAAGGCATTAGATGATATTTGGCGTCCAGATCAACATAAACAGTAGTAAGGCCACCTCAAGTGCAGCAGTGAGCGGTAATGCTAATCCTAGACCAACTGGGTATGCACTGCCCAAAAGAAAAGGACGATGTTAGTGGAGAGGACAGGAGAATAAAGGGGCTTGCAGAATAATGTATTAAAGGAGGGGCAGTCCTTTGAGATGTTCTTCTGGCAGCGTTAGGGCCCTTTAAGAGCATTTGTGCACTTACCCCCTTAGAGCCGGCACCTGCCGCCCCTTTAAGGGGTTTGGAATGCCGAGAAGTGGGACTTATGGTCATGTGGCCCCCATGATTGGCTGTTGCATGATCAAAAAGATCCTGATAGGAGGCAGCGAACGTGACCTTTCCGTTAGCTGCCGGTAACTGTGCTGGGAGCGCGCTCTCAGCACAGCTCTATTGGCGCTATTGCAAGCAAATATGCTGCCACTCGTCACCAGGGCCTGGCCAATGAGAGGCCGCATATTTGTGTGCACTCGGCGCCAACGGGTTAAAGACAATCTCCGTTAACCTGCATGCTGTATCAGTGCAGTATAGGTATGGTAAAAGTGCAAGGTTTTACAAGTGCAAGGTAGATGTGGTTCAGATGCGGCAAAGGTTTGTATAGGTTTGGTATAAGTGTGGTACAGAGTGCAGTATGGATTGGGTACACTTAGTGTCCTGCTGTCAATTGCTCCGCCCCTGCTAGCAGTATCGGCAATGGGTGAATAGCCCTCTCTCCAGTCCCCAGGATGCTCCAATGACCTTTTACTGTAGAAGGGGGTCCCCTCGGTCTCTTCCTATAAACCTCCAGTGATTAGTGGTGAGTGAGTGGACCCTCCAGTCTCAATGTGGCAGCAGTGCAGGAGCTATGATGAGGGTGGTGCTGCGCTGTGGTTGGTGCTGCACTGTCCCCTGGGTGTCCTCACTTCCGGTCTCAAGCTTGGATCCCCAATTGTATGGTCTCCTGCTGGCAGGCAGATATCCAGACAAAGGTGCTCGCTCTCACTCACTCCCTCGGTGCCAAGAGGAAAAACTTTCCCTGGCAGTTTAATAACAATCATCCCTCAACTCTTCCTACTGCACAGTGCCTCTGTGACCGGCTTTCGGAACAGCAGTGGCCTCAGCTGCTCCCTCCTAGGCTGCGCAAGCTGCCTCTTCCCCTGGACAACATCGATCCTTACCACTAATTCCGTTTACGATCTGCCACCTTGTCATCCCTACCCTCTCGTTTTATGGAGAAGAGGACAGAGGAGATGTTCTTTAGTCCTAACTCACTTCTTGTTCTTGGATGTCAATGCTGATCCTCCATAGATCCAGCACAGTGACTTGATACCCAAAGACGGGAAGTGTGTTACTGGCAGGACCACCAGGTGAAAATAAAGGAAAAAAAGGCCTGAAAAAAATAAACCATCACCACACAATAACATCTGGGCTAGTAAGCTGCTATATATAAAATTTTTGTGTTTTTAGGTTCATATACATGCTGGGTGCTTACAAATCATGCTGGGTGCTAAAATATTAACCATCACTTTTTCACAGGTGTTACGTCAAAGGAATGAAACAATTGTTGTAGAAGTCCTGGTTGTTGGGTTTGATGGGTTTAATGAATACAGAATTCCACTTTCCCTTCTATTATTGATTATCTACACCGTTACCTGCATTGAGAACCTTCTGATCATCTCTCTAATATGGAAGAGCCCTCATCTCCACTCCCCCATGTACTTTCTTATCAGCAATTTACTTCTTTGCGAGTTTGTTGGAACCACAAGCATTGATCCGTCGGTCCTGCAAAACATCCTATGGGGAAGAAGCGTTGTTCCTTATGTTGATTGTGTCCTCCAGATAAATATAGTGAACGCTGTTTTAGTCTTTGAGACTTTTCTGCTGACGCTGATGTCCTATGACCGATATTTAGCAATATGTCAACCATTGAGATATGCTGCTCTCATGAACATTAGGCTATGCCTATATCTTGTCATCGGCTTTTGGTTGTTTTCAGCTGCAGTTGTAGCCATTTGTTTTTACTTCTTTATGTTTCTAAAATTTTGTGCCCCTGTTATTGTCTATTATTTTTTTTGTGAATTCACTGCATTCTCTATTCCGGTGTGTGTTATGTCAAACGCAAAACCCCTTTACATATATGGATGGGTGTTAAGTTATCTGCTTAATCTACCTTTTGGGTTTATTGTCTTGTCCTACATATTAATCATAATCTCCATCCTCCGAATAAAGTCATCAGCCGGGAGACAGAAAGCCTTCTCCACATGCAGTTCCCATCTCCTAGTGGTGTCTTTATATTTCGGAATACCATTTGCTTCATATGCACTGACACTGACTATGACATTGAGTGAAAGTGTTTATAACGGACTCTCCTTTATATACTATTTGGTGCTTCCCATGTTAAACCCCATCATTTACACTTTTAGGAATCAGGACATTCATAAAGCTTTAAAGACATCAGTGAATGACATGAAAGAATATTGTGCTGTTAAAGGACATTCAAGATAAGGAGAATTATGGGGTTGAATGTTGGCTTTTTGAAGTTTCCTGTGGACTAGTTTTGTGGGTCTTCAAGTTGGATATTGAGTTCCATTATCACTTTTGATGCAACGGTTTTGTGGTGTTTGACCACAATCGTTTCATCAAATTTAGAATGAATGTTTGCGTTCTTCTTAAGTTGTTATTATTTGTTGTTTGATTAATTACTTCCATACAGGGGTGTAACCACAGGGGTCACAAAAGTGACCCGGCCCCATGCTCCAGGGGGTCCGTGATGCTCCCCTGTACACTTGGATAGCAGGGGTGGCAGGGGCGGCATATAGAAGACCTGATGGGAGTTTAACAAGACACGTGGCCACTCATTAAAAGTAGAAGAAAAGAGGTTTGACCATAAACTACGTAGAGGGTTCTTTACTGTAAGAGTGGCAAGGATGTGAAATTCCCTTCCACAAGCGGTGGTCTCAGCGAGGGAGCATCGATAGTTTAAAAAAACTATTAGATAAACTGAAGATATAACCACTGCCAGGTATCTTTCATAGGGCCTGTCCCCTGAGCCATTTTACCTGGCAGTGGTTATATCTTCAATATTGATACTTATATGTACATTGTGTTTAGTATATTCATGTTTTTTGATTTTCTGTTTCTGTTGTTGTTTCTTTCATGCATTTTAATTTTAGAATCTCTAGCTCCTGAGGAAGCGTTCTGTGGAATGCGAAAGATGTAGAACAACTAGAGAACATTTCACCGTGGATTACCAAACCTGCTGCATCTTGTCTGCTATAATCATGTGCTTGTCTACTGTTCAATGCTCAGGGGAAGTATTTCTCCTATATATGGACTAAGCGATATATATGTATATTTATAACTTTCCTTATGCTACACAAACTTGCAGGATAGGATCCATACGGTGTATTATTACTAGGGTTTACATCTAGCCTGAATTGTTTTTAAATAATCCATGTGTGTCCATTGTCTTTTATAATTTTTCTAATAAAACACCCTTATCAAACTTATTTTTTGTAGTTTAATACTATTGTGCCCTCAAAGTCCCATGCCTAGAGTCTTTCTATCTACAAATGCCTGTAACAGCCTGTAAACCCTGCTAAACATGGTAACTCGCATTTAGCAGCGTTTCATTTACAGTATTTTTTTCATTTTAACAATAAAAAACGCTTCTAGACGCAAACGCGGCTAAACGGACATTTTTTAAATCGCTCAGGAGAGGTTAAACAACGTCCCGTGTACATGAAGCCTAAGAGTCTTGCATTCTTGGAATTGACTGTTGTTTTGTAGTCTTGCCCTGCTTGTAGAAACTGTTGATTATGTAATCATGTCATGCTTCATAGAGACTGGTGCTCTTGGAGTCTTGACATGATTGGTGTACACTGGTGCTCTTTAAATCTTGCCATTCTTGGTAGACACTGTTGCTTTTGCAGTCTTGCCATGCTTGGTAGAGGCTGTTGCTCTTGGAGTCCTACATGCTTGGTAGAGACTATTACTTTTATAGTCTTGCCATGCTTGGTAGAGGCTGTTGCTCACACTCTGAAGAAACTTGGGTCACGAGTGAAATGCGTCAGATGACTCCATCATGCCCGCTGATGTGGGGGCACGGACCATCCACCAATCAGACAAACTTCCCCTGGATCACTCTGCTTCTCCCGGGAAATCCTGTAAACACTCACAAGAGTTCCGGACAGTTCCTATGAGACTTGGCATGGCTTCACTCACCGGACACACTGGACTTGCGGAGTGTCAGATGAGGATACCTCTCAACGCTATATGGCTTAGATCTAGCCACAAGATACTGGCAACACTTGCCTTGTACTAAGGACCTGGATGAGGCGGACTACAGCTGAATCGTGGAGTGGTGAGCGGTATTTAACCCTATTAGCAGTTACCTACATTAATACACACTCACCTGGATTCTTGAGATATCACTAGCCCGCCCCCAGCCATTATTGAATAGTGGGCAGCCTTTGTACATCCCCATACTTGGGGGGACCCCCATGTGCCAACCCAGTGCCCAGTCTATGTGGACTGTATTACCAGGAAAACTACATACTGTATGCTAAATGGGCAATACCAATCTCTAAGGTCACTTGATTGCAGTCTGAAGCATTGACTCTGTATAATTACAAAATCTATTCCGACCTATCGAGTGGTGGACTGATTCTTTGGGAACCCTTTTTTCCCCCCTGTTTGCTGTTGCTCTTGAAGTCCTACATGCTTAGTAGACACTATTACTTTTGTAGTCTTGCCATGCTTGGTAGAGGCTGTTGCTCTTGGAGTCCTACATGCTTGGTAGAGACTATTACTTTTGTAGTATTGCCATGCTTGGTAGAGACTGTTGCTCTTCGAGTCCTACATGCTTGGTAGAGACTATTACTTTTGTAGTCTTGCCATGCTTGGTAGATGCTGTTGCTCTTGGAGTCCTCCATGCTTGGTAGAGACTATTCTTTTTGTAGTCCTGCCATGCTTGGTAGAGGCTGTTACTTTTGGAGTCCTACATGCTTGGTAGAGACTATTACTTTTGTAGTCCTGCCATGCTTGGTTGAAGCTGTTGCTTTTGAAGCACCAAACTATTTGGTATAGTAAAACAGATGTTCCAGCTAAATGGGCACCACTAATTTGTCCTAATTGGAATTCTGACAAGTGACTTATTTTAATTCAGTACTTTTTTTATTCTTTTCATAGCAGTACAAGTTATACATTTATCCATACATTTTATTCCAGATACATAATCTTACTTCTAGCATTCACCCACCCCAAAATAAATAAATAAATAAATAAATAAAAAAAAAAAGAGAAAAAAAAAGAAACAAAACCCAACAACAAAAAAAGATTTCCTCCCCCTACTGTATCTCTCTCTCTCCCCCCCCCTCGACCCCAAAAGCCCTCCCCCCGCCCTCCCATCCTCTTCCAATATTGTCCCTCTCCCATATTGATTCATCTTTTATTTTCATTGTCCCAGGCCTCTACCCAGCTTTTCCAAATAGCATAAAATTTATCTTGGCTCCCTCTATGTGTATAAATAAATTCCTCCTTTATTATGGTTTCTTTTATTTGTGTTCTCCATTCTTCGACCGTTGGGGGGTATATAGATATCCACTTCTGAGCTATTAGCTTTCGTGCCTGAAACAGACCTCTCGTCATTGCGATATGGGTATGTTTTGAAATATTTGGTTCCTCCACTATATTTAATAAACATAAATTTGGGTCTAGTGAAATTTCTATACCTAATGCGCTATTTATGTTTTTAATTATATCCTGCCAATATCGATGGAGTTTGGGGCATTTCCACAACATGTGTATTAGATTAGCCGGTGCACCACTACACCGGGGGGCATAAGGGGGATTCCCTGCGTTTTCACTTAAATAGTTTTTCGGGGGTATAGTATGATCTATGTGTAATAAAAAGTTGTGTTAATTTTTGAGTAGCTGATAGAGATACCTTTGGGATTGCAGACAAGACCTCCAACCACTGAGCGTCAGTCAGTGCTCCCAGGTCTCGTTCCCACTGCGCCCTAGCCGGCACCACTACCGCTTCCTTAAATTTACACTGCAATATCTCATATATTTTAGAGATAAGTCCCTTCTTTTGATCCCTTTTCTTCAACAATATTGTTATTTTAGAGACATTAAACTTAAATACAGATGTACGGGCCTGGACATGAAAGGCATGTCTAAGCTGGAGATACTGAAAGAACCTCTGTCTTGGAATCCCGAATTCCTCAGATATTTGCGCAAATGATTTTATGTTATCGTTCCAAAACAGTTGTTCCACATATCTCAGCCCCTGAGTTTGCCAAAGCCCAAATCCCTCCAATCTCTGCACTTCCTCATAGTTTGTGTTATTCCATATTGGTGTATAGGAAGTATAACCTGTAATGCTAGTAATCTTTTTTATTGCTAGCCATACCTTATTGAATAGCTCACCTGTCATGAATTTCTTATCTTTTTGAAAGGTTTTTTGTCTCTAGTAGGGACATCAGTGAATATCCCTTACCTAGTGGAAGTAATAACCCTTATATGGGGTCGTTCTCATCTACCTCTGTCCAGCCAAAAAATTGCTGGGTTTGTGAAGCCAAAAAATATATTCTTTGGATGTGGGATAAAGAGTCCCCCCTCATCTTTAGCCAGCATTAAGGTTGTTAATTTAATACGTGCATATTTTTTCTTCCAAATGAGTTCGCAAAAAAGTGATTCTATTCTTTTAAACCAAAATGCGGCTATCCACATCGAGCAGTTATGAAAAATGTACAATAATTGTGGGGCAAGTGACTTATTTTACTGGCCACACTTACTAACGGTTGTGGAACACAACTTGTAATACACTACCATACAGCCTAGACAACATAGACAAAGAAAAGAGGAGCAGAAGATAATCACAACTTTTGTTGTGCAGCTTGCACAAATGAATCCCTATAATGCTATGTCCACCTCCTGTGAGTACAGGATTCTCTAACTACTTGAGAACCTTGGGGAAAGAGATACTCTGCAGAAACTCTGTTACCTTTTTTTTTTTTTTTTTTTTTAGGGCATATCTCCTACACCCAGCTATTTACTTTGGATGATAACTCTAAACAGGACTAATAAAGAAGGTGAATCTTTGTAACGGGGGCACAGACAGCAAAAAAACTGACCGGGGTTTTAATCCCTCTCCATTCTATCTATAGTTTAAAAGAAAAAGGTTTGCCTTTAGATAGATTACATTTTATTCATATGAAGTTCAAAGTGGTGACCTTTGATCTGCATAGGACATCAGGTAAAGCAACCTTATAAGCATAAAAAAGAAAAAAAGTCATAATCCTTTTAAAATCCTTTGATTCAATATATTCAGCCCGACGTAATTGACGACTTCTTTCTGTTATGCTTTTTTTCTTCTGATTATTTTCATTATTTCCTCTTTTTTATTTTATTTTTTTACCCTTAATATTTAAACGTGTGACCTTTTCATTCATTGTATTTGTTATTTTATTCAGTGCCTCATTAAAAAATGTGTTAAAAAAAAAATGTAAGTTTTCCAAATGTACCAGAAATATCATTTTAGTGTCATTATAAAATGGGACATATTATAAAATAAAAGGTAAACATACATTTTAAAACTAACATTAAAACAGAAAAATAAAAATGGATACTTATACTTACACGGGGAAATATAGAAGAAAAAATAATTTTTTTTAAATAATTTTTGTCTGATTGCATAGAAAATGGAATGATACTTTATTCTGATGGTTATTGCTGGTTAAACAGGCCCGCGGTTGAATTGTAAATATTGCTCTGGTCTATAAGGGGTTGACAGTGGGCTTAGCATATCCTTTTTTTTTTTTGGAAAATTATTTTTATTAGACATTTTTTCAATAAAACAATACAAAAAGCAAACCTCCCTCTTCACCGTAGTGCAATATTCCATAAGGTGTAATAGCCCTTACATTACTATACCAGAGCAATGTTGAACAGACAAGCAATCAGAATAACAATCCCTTGGTCCGATGTAAAAACGCCAGTCTACATAGTACATGAGAATGTCAATACTGTGATAATACCATCCATAAAACATTTCAATTAAGGGTATCATTGGCTTAAAGCCACCACTGCCATACCTTTTTGAACTTTTTGGGGCAACCCCTACTCAAGTACATGGCTTTATATAAAAGGTAATACTTTATTGACTATAGCCTTCCAGTAAGATAGGGAAGGGGCCTCTGACTTCTTCCAGCACAACAAAATGGCTTTGCACGCATGAAATAGGGAGAGCAAAATAAGGGTCCTTTGAGCCCTACGTGGTGCTACCTCCTCCACTAGGCCCAGCAATCGGACCGGAATTGTCAGAGGGACAGGAAGGGAAAGCAGGTCTTGAAGAGTTTGAGTGACCCCCATCCAAAACTCAAAATCGCCAGGGTTGGTAGTACAGTGCCAATATTCCACCTCGCCTGTGCCATAGAAGCTGGCTATTCTTGCTGGGGAATATTAAGCCCTATAGAGTAGTTTGAATTGAATATAACGCTCACAAGCATATTCTTGATAAATTTCCAGTGTGCTGAACATATCCCTGGCACATTGCATGGATGTCTTGACCACCTTGAACAAAGGAGTTTTGGCATAACATATCCCTAACTTACGCTCAGGTTGCCCTATGGAGTTTGTAAACTCTATCCAGTAAAACCAAGTTACTCTAAGTTTTCCTCCTGTTGCTTGAGAGAGCCCATGAGGTCTTCAATATGTTTTGAACTCACCAATTTTAGAGAATCATAAACTGAGAATCTGATGCAAATCCTGGCTACATTCAGTAGGTGGATTGGAAGAGACTAAGATACAGCAAGTCAGTGGCTCGTTACAATGTTCAACATCAGTTTACAAATGAGATTCAAAACCCTCTGCCAAAATCCCCTCAGTCTGGCCCAAGACCAAAAGATTTGCAGGAAAGTCCCCTCGGCATCTCCAACAGATGCCATGACAAGTGCAACACTAGATTGTAAGGGAGACTATGGGGGTTCTGTATAACCTCATCAGGATTTTGTAACCGGATTCCTGAAACCTGTTGGCAATAGAAGAACATTGAAACTAAAGTATGCAATCTCTTTATTCCACTGAAAAATAGACATCAAGGTCCTTCTCCCATTTCAAAGGGAAAGGTGGTGTAAAGGAGCCTGAAGGTGCCATTAAAAATTGACATAAAAGAGAGAAGAATACATTTTGCAATGTGTCAGAGCCAAACTGATCAAAGGTGGTGAGAGGGATGAGTTAGTGACCCCTGGGGAGTAAAGAGGACAAAAGGTGAGACAGTTGAGATATTCTCCACACATCCTGAGGAGGGCCCAGCATTGATTGATATCTGACATTGTTTTGACTCTTGTATTGAACAAAAATAATTTCAGACTAAATTTGTTAGCTACATAAAAAAACATTTGTTGGTCATACCCAGGGTTATCTACAACTTGGGTCATGAGTGCTGGCTTGACCCTAGATGCACAAATTTATCCCGCTGTGGAGGCAACCTTTAAAGCAGGGCCAATGATAGGGTGGGAGAAGCAATTTAGCACCCTTTGCCCTAGCCACTGAAGCATGACAAGGGGACATTGGAGTTTACTGGTTCTAATGCCGAACAATATTTGTGGGTTGAATTCTTGCACCGTGTTTTGTGTGGGCCATGATCAGGAATGCTTCTCTCCCATTGAGGACCAAAGGAATGGAGGAGGTTGTTGGCAAATTTCCTCAGGAAACTTGAGCCAGTTGGGAACACTGATAGCCTCAACCCCCAAGAAACAATACAGACCTGATAGCTGGTCTGAAGTATAGAGCATATAGAGGTTCCATTCTTTTTATGAACTTGTAGATGAAAAATGGTACCCAGAAGAGCATATCACATTAGAGTATGAGATCAGATAAAACCTAAATTTGAATACCATCAAAGTGAAGTCCACCCTTCTGCCAAACCTGCTGAAGAATTTCCTCTTCACCGTGTAAAAATAAATACAGCATAACACATCCCTAGGAGTAGACTGGGGTCTCCCTCTGGGTAGGGGGATGAAAAGTACCCTTTCTAGCTCCATTTCTGAGTCTGATGGTTGGTTTAAGAAAACAAATTACAGATAGCTTGAACAGTAGATCTCAGCCCACGTTAGCCTTGGTTATTCCACAAAGACGTAGGTTACTTCTATTTTCTTTTCCTATTTCCAAATCTTCTATATGGAGGAACAAGGCAGTGAAGAGCTGGTTCAAGAAGGATACCTGTACATGCTCTGGGCCCTGCAGTCCGGCACTTACTGAGCTGGTACATTTTCAATTGCAGATAGTATAGTATTGAGCGCAGAGATTTCTTTCTTATGCTCAGTGATCTCTCTGAATAATGGGCCCTTTATGTGCTTAAAGTGGTTGTAAAGTCTCAAGTTTTTTTACCTTAATGTATTATATACATTAAGGTGAAAAACCTTGTGTTCTGAAGCTCCCCCCCAGACCCCCCATTTTTCTTATCTGAGCCGTATCCGATCCAGTGATGTGCATGAGCACAGTGGCTCCAGCCGCTATCTCTCTCCTTATTGGACAGATTGATAGCAGGAGAAGCCATTGGCTGCTGCTGCTATCAATCCAATCCAGTGACACGGGAGTGGGGCCAAGTTCTGCTGTCTGTGTCAATGGAGGTAAGTAAAGGCATGTTTGTTATTTTTACTAAAAAAAAAAAAGCGAACCCCCTCTCCGCAGCTAATCTTCTTTGGCTAGCACCATCACTACAACGTTCAGTCACTAATCCCATAACTAAACATAGCTTGATTATGTGGGGTAGACTCAAAAATCGTTTCCCCACATAACCCCCTCCTCTCCTTCCTCCGTAGCCCCACCTTTTATCCAGCTTGGACATCTCCATCTTCCTTCTCTGCCTGGGCCCAGGCAGGTCTATTATAAGCTCATCACTTCTCAAGTCCAATTCAATTATGTCCTTCCCAGCTCTGTAACATCCATGGACTCCCCCCTCTCAGAACTCTTCTGCTACTTACAAATAAAACACTTCTACACAACATGTACACCCCCGGACTCCGTTCCCACAATTCTCACAACCTTTGAATGAGCTTGCAAATTGGACCCCCATAGAAGGGGTCCTATCTCTGACCTATATTCCCAACTGATATTATATCCCACAACATCAGCCCCAGCATATGTGAAGAAGTGGGAAAGAGATCTCAAGCCCCTTGGACCATCCGACTGGTCACATATCTGGCAGGCAACTAAATCAGCCTAACCCAACATTGTAGCCCTAGACACCAACTACAATGTGCTCACCAGATGGTACCTGGTCCCCACCAGGATCTCAAAAAATGTACCCCCAATGCCCTGCACACTGCTTTTATGGCTGTCAAACCCCAGGAACTCACGTTCATATCTGGTGGGACTGACCTATTGTGCAAGCATTCTGGACCGAAGTGTTTCAAATTCTTTGGACTCTTTTTGAGACACCCATAGCCCCAGATCCGACCGTGGCTCTCCTGAACAACAAACCATTGGCTGTAACACACTGCCAATTCAAACTCTTTCTCACCACTGCAGCGAAACAAACCATTTCTAAGGCATGGAACTCCCCCTCCCTATGTATCCTAGTAATGAAGCACAGAATAACCCAATCAATGATCCATGCCAAGACAGAAGCAGTTATCCTTGACAAAACTGCACTCTACAAAAACAATGGAAGCCCTGGGTCACCCGTTTTTTACCCCAATTTTAACAATTCACTACTGTTGACTTAACCAACCTGTCTGGGTAGAGTTCCTCTCTAGGGTAACCCCTTCCCCCCACCTCCTTTTTTTTTTCTCCATCTCCTCCCCCCAACCCTTTATTTCTACTCTCTTTTTGTCTTTTTAACCTCTTCCCTTTTTCACCGTCCTCTCCCCCCTCCCTTTTCCTATTCCCGAGGCTGACACCTATCCTTGCTGACCAGGGAGGCTAGGCCTCCTTATTCCTACTTCTTCATAAGCTGATGCAGTCTACTACACACAGTTCCCCTCAGGGCCCCCCTAACGACCTTGTGATCCCTGATGGGCCACCTTTCCTTTTTTCTCATCCTGCTCTGACCAATATCCTCATATGACCCTAAACGTATTCATGCACCCCTCTATTCAAAAACGTTTGTTGACATTCCTTACACTAGGCCTGCTTTGTTACCAACCTTCCCTGTCCTCAGGGGCCTTCCCTTTTAAACCTCATTCGGCCTTGATCCACACGGCAAGCCACGGCCTCCTACTGTTACTGCTAATACTAATCTTTTAAATGTTCTTTAATATTTACCATTGGCTAATGTTAGAGTCTTTGAGTCTAGCTAAAAGGGCACTTCTGTGACTACTTGGTAGATGTAAAATGATATTTACATTGTTAAACCTCAATAAAATATTTGAAAAAAAAAAAAAACACAAGGGTTTACAAACCAGGTGGAATGGGAGAGAGTATAACATGTCTCTAATTTCACTATCTTCAGCCCATATGCAATTGGTAGAAGCTCATGGTGCTAGGGCAGTGATGGCAAACCTTGGCACCCCAGATGTTTTGCAACTACATTTCCCATGATGCTCCTGCACTATACAGTGTTGAGCATCATGGGAAATGTAGTTCCAAAACATCTGGGGTGCCAAGGTTCACTATCACTGTGCTAGAGGAGGCTAGAGGAGGCCTCCCCTGAAAGCCTCGCTTTTTATAGATCTGCATACATCACGTTATATGGAGACTTAAGACTACTGTTAGTTCATAAATACGTTCCTACTCTTCCACTGGTCAATCACACTTGTCTCCCTATGCCAAAAAAAACCAAAGCTGCTTTAATAAAAGGAATCATACTTACAAAAGCAAGCATACAATGGGTGCATCCAATATGCATGCAACCAAAGTGGAAAAGCAAAGTAACACTCCCAGTAAAGCTATCTGAACTCCTGCTTGGTTTCCCAGTCCATCCCAAATCTTTGTTAGTCCATCCTGTCAGACGTCACTTCCGGTTGCCGCCAAGCCACGCTCCCAAGACGTTACACCATGTCCAACGTTTCGAAGGCTATGATGAAGAGGCTTGAACCTCCAGCTTATATCTAGTTTCCGGCATATATTTAACCCTTTAACGGCATCCAAAAGGAGCGCTCTCACAGACTACAGTTAGTGCGGTACACAGTGATCTGTATAACGCATAAACCCACGATAACAAAGGTGTATGTAAAGATACCAGGCCAGACTTATTAAAGAGGAACTGCAGTCTGCTCACATAATTTGTAATAAAAACATCTTTGCCTTTCTAAAGCTTCCCTTCGACCACTTTGCATATTATTTTATATATACTGCGATTCTGTACTTGCCAATTATGCTGCAGAAATCTCCCTCCACTGAGTCTGGCTCCAACTATTTTAACTGTGGGCAGCTGAAGCTGCTGCCTGTTCACTTTCTGAATTTACACAGACACACAGGAGGCACACCTCCAGCTCTGCAGCTTTCATTGGCCCTCTTATGACTCATCCCCCCTCCCTTCCTGGCAAACTCTCACGAGGGTGAGAGAGAGCTGTGCATGATGTTATAAGCCTAGGCTAATGACCAGACAAGAAACAGGAAGTGGGCTGTATAAGGGATTTACTGGCAGAAAAAAATGTTTTACTATCCAAATTTAAAACAACAACAAGGGCAGAAGATTTAATAGATGGAAAGTTGAAAAAATGACTGAAGGTCCGCTTTAAAACACTGATTACAACGTATTCCAGTCCAACTTACAGTCTAAATATTCAAATAAAAAACACCCTTAAACAATAAATATTACAATATGACACAAAATATTGTATAATCTTATTTAGTGATAACATAAAACCAAATATATCTGCCCTTTATAATAGTAAAGCCTCTAGCAGCAATGATATGGTAAAAACAGTAGAAACAATCCTACGTAATACTAATTAATATTATATTGCAGTTAGATTAAGTGGAGTCCAAAAATGAATTAAAACCTACAGCACACATGACCATTTGTTGATTAATAAACACTGATAAAACAGAGGGAGATTTAATAAAGCTGGTGTGCACAGAATCTGGTACAGATGTGGATAACCAATCAGCTTCTGAAGTGACAACGAGGGTCAGTTTATAGGGCCATAGTTATGCGTGTAGTAAGACTGATTTAGAATTTCAGCTAAGAATCATATTTCTTGTTGAAACTACTTGTGACAGGTTGTGGTTAAAGACACTGGACTTACTCACTCCCCTTCACATCACAGAAACCTGCTAAGTTGTTCCTCTTTCTGTGCAAGGAAAACGAAAGTTTTGCATAAGGTTTAAAAAATACATGTTTTGCAGAACTTGTCTGGTTTAGGATGCGTAGGTTGATTTTAGGTTGATTTTTAAAAGGTTAGAATGTTTTGTATAACGGAAATGTACCGCCTGTTTGCTTGTGACGCAATATGCTGAAATGATATGTACACTGTATGAGCTGTATTTTGCACACTTGACATTTAGACACGAGTCGGGTCAAGTGTGTCCACTTTTTGGCCAAAAAGGTGGAATAAATCTCCCATACTTGAGTCCTGTGTCCAGCAATGTAATTTTACCAATATTCTACCTACTACTTCATTTGGTGCATTTGGCTGTGGGGGGGGAATATTGGTGTGACCTGTTGAGGCAGGTGGCACTGTTTTCCACCAGACCTACAAGGAGTGGTCCGAGAGGCCAGCCTTGTGGGCTATATCATAGTCTAAAAAGGCGCCTTCTAGAACTGTTATCTAGGAGACTGCGCTGTGTCTATTTTGGTGGCCTGCTGTGGATGCCCTTGGTAGCATCAAAAGGACCTGGGAATCTGAGAAATAGATAGCTGGAGCTCCAACGGGAACAGGTGAGAGTCTTTTTACTTTTGTTTTTTGATAACAGTCAGACAGCCAGCCAGCCTCTCGACGGATCGAGAGAAGGGAAGCCTGATCACCTTCCAAGAGGGACGTCCGTTCAGATGATTGTGCATCTTTTGGACAAATCCTCAGTCAGTCAGTATTTTTTGGGTGGGAGTGTCTGGTATGATTGATGTGTGTATGAGACATCACTTTGTGGTGAGGTGACAGTTGACCTCTTCTAAATGTGTTTTCTGGCCGGGAGACCGCGTCCAGGCCACTGACCGAGGGAAGCGTTGTCTATTGTTCCTACTTGTGTCGAGGATTCAGACCCCTTACTGAATTCTCATCATTTACCCTACCCTCTGTGTCTGTCTTGCTGTCTTTTAGGTTACAAGTATGGGTGGGAAACATAGTGTTGAATCTCCCCTACAATCCATGATCTCCAACTTTAGGAAGGGATTTTCTAAGAACTGCAATTTAAAACTTAGTCCTGAGAAATTGATAACATTGTGTGAGAAAGATTGGCCCCGCTATGGAACGCGGTGGCCCCCACAGGTAACCTTTGACTTAGAGAATATTTACCGATTATTTGAGAATATTATGTCAGACTCACAGAAACATGACCATGACGCACTTTCCAGGAGGACTGTTTGTCCGGATGATTGTGCGTCCCTCGAATAAATCCTCAGCTAGTCAGTCAGGAGGAATGTTCGTCCAGATGATTGTGCATCTTTTGGACAAATGGGAAATAAAGACCTGCAGTGGATAGAAGCCACAAAAGAGGAACAGTGTAGAATTATGGTTATGACAAGAGTAGTGCCACTGACAAAACAAACAAAACACATATATTCTCAACCCGAAGAGACAGATCAGCCTCCCCCGTATATAGATGAACAGACCTCAGATAGAGACAGGTCAGAGCCGTGTCCAAATGCCCCGTCCAGTAGACAAGAGGACTCAAGTTGTTGTCCACCTACATCAGATTCAGCAAGTTTGTCAATGCCAAATCTCAGTAAATATACTCCTAAACGTAACATTCTGGGTATAGGCAGGACAGAAATAGGGAACTCAGTAGTAAATAGGCTCCCCAATCAAGTGTCCACTTCCACTCCGAGAAATCCCGATGCAAGTAGCCGGACCCTTGCCTCGTCTTTCAACATATAGTGGGGCAAAAAAAAGTATTTAGTCAGCCACCAATTGTGCAAGTTCTCCCACTTAAAAAGATGAGAGAGGCCTGTAATTGTCATCATAGGTATACCTCAACTATGAGAGACACAATGTGGAAACAAATCCAGACAATCACATTGACTGATTTTTGAAAGAATTTATTTGCAAATTATGGTGGAAAATAAGTATTTGGTCAATTTTTAAAAGTTCATCTCAATACTTAGTTATATATCCTTTGTTGGCAATGACAGAGGTAAAACGTTTTCTGTAAGTCTTCACAAGGTTGTCACACACTGTTGCTGGTATGTTGGCCCATTCCTCCATGCAGATCTCCTCTAGAGCAGTGATGTTTTGGGACTGTCGCTGGGCAACACGGACTTTCAACTCCCTCCAAAAGTTTTCTATGGGGTTGAGATCTGGAGACTGGCTAGGCCACTCCAGGACCTTGAAATGCTTCTTACGAAGCCACTCCTTTGTTGCCCGGGCGGTGTGTTTGGGATCATTGTCATGCTGAAAGACCCAGCCATGTTTCATCTTCAATGCCCTTGCTGATGGGAGGAGGTTTGCACTTAAAATCTCACGATACATAGCCCCATTCATTCTTTCATGTACACGGATCAGTCGTCCTGTTCCCTTTGCAGAGAAACAGCCCAAAGCATGATGTTGCCACCCCCCATGCTTCACATTAGGTATGGTGTTCTTTGGTTGCAACTCAGCATTCTCTCTCCTCCAAACACGACGAGTTGTGTTTCTACCAAACAGTTCTACTTTGGTTTCATCTGACCATATGACATTCTCCCAATCCTCTTCTGGATCATCCAAATGCACTCTGGCAAACCTCAGATGGGCCCGAACATGTACTGGCTTAAGCAGGGGGACACGTCTGGCACTGCAGGATCTGAGTCCCTGGCGGCGTAGTGTGTTACTGATGGTAGCATTTGTTACGTTGGTCCCAGCTCTCTGCAGGTCATTCAGTAGGTCCCCCCATGTGGTTCTGGGATTTTTGCTCACCGTTCTTGTGATCATTTTGACCCCACGGGGTGAGATCTTGCGTGGAGACCCAGATCGAGGGAGATTATCAGTAGTCTTGTATGTCTTCCAATTTCTTATTATTGCTCCCACAGTTGATTTCTTCACACCAAGCTGCTTGCCTATTGCAGATTCAGTCTTCCCAGCCTGGTGCAGGTCTACAATTTTGTTTCTGGTGTCCTTCGACAGCTCTTTGGTCTTCATCATAGTGGAGTTTGGAGTGTGACTGTTTGAGGTTGTGGACAGGTGTCTTTTATGCTGATAACAAGTTCAAACAGGTGCCATTAATACAGGTAATGAGTGGAGGACAGAGGGGCCTCTTAAAGAAGAAGATACAGGTCTGTGAGAGCCAGAAATCTTACTTGTTTGTAAATACTTATTTTCCACCATAATTTGCAAATAAATTCTTTCAAAAATCAGACAATGTGATTTTCTGGATTTGTTTCCACATTTTGTCTCTCATTGTTGAGGTACTCCTATGATGACAATTACAGGCCTCTCTCATCTTTTTAAATGGGATAACTTGCACAATTGGTGGCTGACTAAATAATTTTTTGCCCCACTGTACCTCTGCAAATGCCCCTAAGGGAACAGGCGGTGGGCGGACATGGAACTCTAGTTTACACCCCTTTTACCACAACAGATTTACTGAACTGGAAGATTCATAACCCTGCCCACTCTGAGAAGCCCTAAGCCATGACAGATTTGCTCCAGTCAATAATTCAGACCCATAACCCCACTTGGTCAGACTGTCAGCAACTTTTATTGACCCTTTTTAATACCGAGGAGAGACACAGAATTAACCAAGCAGCGCAGAAGTATAAAGTCAAAAGACAGTTCCTATTAGAAAGACTTTGTAGTTTTTTTTTGGGGGGGGGCATCAAATCCAACATCAGTTCCTGTACATGCCGGATTTCCCTATTCCCTTTCTGGGCAGAGACTTACTTGCTAAACTCAGAGCACATGTATGCTTCCAATCTGACGGACAAGCTATCCTAAAATTGCCCCATCCCTTTGAAGGCTGTATACTGCAAGACATCCCGGGACTATGGGCAGAAGACAACCCACCAGGATTAGCCAGACACATTCCCCCAATCCTTATTGAATTAACATCAGGAGCCACTCCAGTCAGCCTGAAACAGTACCCAGTACCCAGTAGCTGGTACCTGCATACATAATGGGACTAACTATTCAATGTGCTCTGTTGAAAATCAGATAACCTGTTATGACCCCACTTATGCATCCTATAAAACTTGGCTAACTGCTCAGAGCTTTAGCTCCACCAGTAAGCTGGTAAACCATACCCTGATCACCAACTCAAGTATTGCAGAGACAAGTTTTAATTATTCTCTGACTCTCCCTATAGTGTATGGAGTGCTAATATTTTTACTCTTTTTTGTATTCTTATTGTTACCATGGGCCAAGGGTCACTATCCCAGTGTTTTATAAGTTAATGAGAGACCCGACTGGAGCTGACAATGGGGAATAGTCTCGGTAGAAGAATGATTTGTGCCTGCTAGTGAGGCCACCATAAAGAAGAAAGAAAAAACTGTATGTTATCTAGTGATGCTTAATCTCGCTCATATTAATCGCTATGATTATGATCAAAGGGGGGAATGAAGTGGCAACGAGGGTCAGTTTATATGGCCATAGTTATGCGTGTAGTAAGACTGATTTAGAATTTCAGCTAAGAATCATATTTCTAGTATTTCATGTTGAAACTACTTGTGAAAAGTTGTGGTTAAAGGCACTGGACCTACTCACTCCCCTTCCCATCACAGAAACCTGCTAAGTTGTTCCTCTTTCTGTGCAAGGAAAAGGAAAGTTTTGCATAAGGTTTAAAAATTACACGTTTTGCAGAACTTGTCTGGTTTAGGATGCGTAGGATGATTTTAGGTTGATTTTTAAAAGGTTAGAATGTCTTGTATAACGGAAATGTACCGCCTGTTCGCTTGTGACGCAATATGCTGAAATTTTATGTACACTGTATGAGCTGTATTTCGCCCACTTGACATTTAGACACGAGTCGGGTCAAGCGTGTCCACTTTTTGGCCAAAAAGGTAGAATAAATCTCCCATACTTGAGTCCTGTGTCCAGCAACGTCATTTTACCGATATTCTACCTGCTACTTCACTTCCAGGTTTTATTGCCAGAGCTTAACCACTTCCTGCCAGTGCTATAGCCGAAAGATGGCTACAGGGCAGGCTTACTTTGCCGGGAGGGTGTACATGGGTTGTCCTCCCGTGATCGCACTGCCCATGCGCCGCTCTCTGTGGTAGCTGAGACCTTCGGACTCAGCTGATCACAGATTGGGGTAAAGGGTCAATCACAGCGGTCCTTTACCACATGATCAGCTGTGTCCAAAGACAGCTGATCTCAGATGTAAACACAAGCCGGTTATCTGCTTTTCTTTACTCACACTGAAAGCGTGAGGAGAGAGGAAGAGAGCCAATAACCGGCTTGTGTTAAAGGGACATCAGCACTGATAATCAGTGTCCTGATTATCAGTGCAATCTCAACAGTGCCCACCAGCGTTGCCAATAAGTGCCCATCAGTACTTCCAATCAGTGCTTTCTCATCAGTGTCACCTATCGGTGCTGCCTATCAGTGCCCATCAGTGCTGGCAATCGGTGCCGGCTATCAGTGCCACCTGATAGTACCGCTCACCAGAGCCCATCATTGCCACCTATCAGAGCCCATTAGTGCTGCCTATCAGTGCAGCTTCATCAGTGCCACCTATCAGTGCCGCCTCATTAGTGCCATCTATTAGTGCCCACCAGTGCCACCTCATTAGCGCTCAGTGACACCTATCAGCGCCCATCAGTGCTGCCTCATCAGTGCCACCTACCAGTGCCCATCAGTGCCACCTATCAGCGCCCACCAGTGCAGGAGAAAAATTACCTGGTTTGTAAAATGTTATAACAAACTATGAAAAATGTTTGTTTTTTTTCAAATGTTTTTTTTCTGTGGCCAGAAACCTGAAAAAGGGGAGGGGGGGGGGGTATCAAATATACAGCATATAACAAAGCATTAGCATTTAAAAACAAAATTTCCTGACAGACTCCATGGCAGCCTACGTGCGGGTTAACCCCGCCTCCTCTCCAATGCTATAGGACCCCATTCCCATAAATGAGTGCTCACCACTAGCTACTGCGTTCCTTTTTTGTCCTCCTCTATGGACCTACACATGCTGTTCGCATCAAGATTGATTGAATCCAAGATTGATTGAATCCAAGATTGGCATACCTGTGCGGTGCAGCTCAAAAGCCCAGCTATGAGCGGGCGAGTAGCTTGAAGAGGCTTGAATGTTCCCCCTTGGTGGATGGGTGGTCGCCTCTGTATGCCCGGCGGACAGTTCTCATCAACGGCTGGCAAGGTCTGTGGATGTTTTCTCATACTCCATGGCAGTGTTTCTATGTGTTGTATGTATTTTCCCTGGTGATCCAGTGTGTCCTATCCCCCTCATGGCGGCTGGTTCGCGTGCGTTCCAGCCCGCCACGGCACTTCCGGGTTGCGGCAGTCTCGCCGCTGGCACCTGCGCTGTAGCCAACCTGAGAGCGAGGTTTGGCTCGCGCATGCGAAGTACGGCGGCTCGTTCGTCGTCCGCGCAGGCGCCGTACGGTGGTTCCCCTTTTGCGCGTGCGCTGTAGGGGATAATGATGTCACGGGCGGGGAATTTAAATTCCGCCCTCCTGTCCTGCTGAGTTGGGATCTCCCTTGGTAGGGAAAGGAGGAGCGGATCCCTGCTGGTCTCCAGGTGAGTGGTGGAAACCTCTGCAAAAAAAAAAAGAGAGCAAAATAATGGAAAATTGTTCTTTTATCATTATATATGTTATCTAAATATACATACATATGCGGCTGGAAGTTGTTTCTCCTTTGCATTGATTATATGTTGATACATGCCTTGTGCATATTATAAAAAAAAAAAAAAAAGAAGAGGCAAGCAGAGTTTTTTCTTTTTCTCTAAAACCTTCTCATATTTTGATGCCTAGGTTTTCTTAGACCATTATCCCTGCAGACTATTAAAGTGACATTTCGTGTCCCTGGTTATGGACAATTCACCGCCTTTAAGTGGCCAGCCCTCACGCACAAGGTATGTGCTCGTGAGGGGAGGGGATGAGATTTATGCACATTATTGTCGTGCTGATACCATGTTCTACCTTTCTTCTCTCCCCTTCCCCTATTTATTCTCTTCCCAGCCCTTCTAGGTCAGACCCGCTAAATGCGGTCCAGAAAGCCAATGACCTTGCCAAGCCACAATACAATTCATCTTCATCCAGACGAGATTCACAGTCCGGATCCCACCAGAGGAGACGCTCTCGTTCCTCCTCAAGACACCGCTCCCACCGCCATGACAGCCGCTCAGACCACAGAGCCTGCTGGGGATGTAGGACACGAATCCCGGAGGGCAAGTCCTTATGTGACCGTTGTTTTGCCCGTGCGGTTGGGGAAAAAGAGACGGAAAACCAGCGTTTAGAGTCTCTTGTGAAATGAGTGGTACAGCAATCCCTAATGGAGAGGGAAGCACCTCGCACATTGAGCCAGTCTACCACTGCGTCTGGCCCGCCGGCGGAAGAGGCCCGTGATGATCCGGGTACTTCGCAGCCCTATATTACCTCTCCTGACTCCTCAGAGGATGAGTCTATCAGTGAGGAGGTCATTGGAGGGTTCGACTTCGCGATGGTTTCCCCTTTAATCAAAGCGATCAAGGAAGCCTTGAAGTGGGAAGACCCTTCCACTCCCCCAGCCAAGCAGAAAAAATTCTTCAAGCACCTGGGGAGAGAACGCGCAAACTTTCCGCTCCTTCCAGAGCTAAAGGAAATCATTGAGGAAGAATGGAGTAAAACAGAGAAAAAATCCTCCATGTCTAATAAAACCTCCAGATTGTACCCCTTCAAGTCAGAAGAAGTAAAGAATTTGGAGAATACTCCCCTTGTGGACGCAGCTCTTATGCGTCTGGCCAAACATGTGACTCTTCCTCTAGAAGACGCAGTATCTTTTAAAGATGGGCTCGAGAGGAAGATAGACCTAGATCTAAAAAGAATCTATGGGCTCGCGGGTATGGCCTGTAAACCAGCCCTGGCATTAGCGGCCATGTCTAAGGCCATGGAGGCCTGGACGGAGAACGTGGAATCCTTCCTTAAAGGCGTGTTAGAAGAACTGGCTGGAAGTTCAGCAGCCGCAGAGCTGAAGCTTGCAGCGGTCTTCCTGGGGGAGGCGTCCATTGACTTGATCCGCCTTCTGGCTCGTATTATGCTGTCCTCAGTTACGGCCAAGAGAGCCCTCTGGTTGCGTCCCTGGCTTGCGGACCCTGGTTCTAAGCAAGCGTGGTGTAAAATCCCGTTTGAGGGGTCCTCACTGTTTGGCAATAAGCTTGACGATGCCATTACGCGAGCCACAGGTGGCAAATCGGGTTTTCTTCCCCAGGACAGGCGCATGCTGGGTCGAAAGAAGCCCCAGTTCAGAAGACGAAGTCCGGAGCGCTCCAGAGAAGCACGCTCCTACAAGCCTGGCCGGGACTTTAGGAAGAATTGGAGCAGAGGGCAGTCATCCTTCCGCAAACCCGTTAAAAATCAAACGTCCAGTGCTCGTGATCAGGCTAAATCTTTTTGAGATTACGCCCGCCCAGGCGGGCCGGGTGGGGGCTCGTCTGCTCCTCTTCCGGCACGTCTGGGTGGCCTCGATCTCAGACTTCTGGGTCATAAGGACGGTCTCGTCAGGCCACAGATGGGCCTTTTCCAGGACTCCGCACCCAAGGTTCGTCTCCACTCTTCTCCCTCGGGCAGAGGATCAAAAACAAATTTTGCTGTCCTATGTGGACCTCCTGAAAATTCAAGGAGCAGTAGTACATGTACCACAGGACGAATGGTTCCAGGGGATATACTCCCCTCTCTTCCTAGTTCAAAAAAAGGGGGGCTCTTGGCGCCCAGTCATAGACCTCACATATCTCAACGGATTCATAGAGAATGGAAGGTTCAAGATGGAAACCTTGGTGACCATTCAGAGAGCCATACAACCAGGCGACTGGATGATATCAATCGACCTGAAGGACGCTTATTTCCACGTTCCAGTGGAAAAAGAATTTCACAAATACCTCCGCTTTCACATTGGGTCAGATCATCTTCAATTTATTTGCCTCCCCTTCGGGCTGACAACGTCCCCCCGGGTCTTTTCAAAGGTCCTCCTAGCTATGGTGGCACTAATAAGATCCAAAGGGGTACGTCTTTACCACTACCTGGACGACCTGCTGGTGCTGTCCCAGAGCAGGGAGCAGTTGCTGGTCCACCGGGATCAAGTAATCTCCACTCTGTCCAACTTCGGGTGGCTCCTAAACATAGAAAAGAGTCAACTGAGCCCAACTCAGCGTCTAATATATCTGGGAGCCCAGTTCGATACAGTGGCAAACACTATCTCCCTTCCACTACAGAAAATTCCTACAGTTCGAGACAGAGTCTCCCGGGCTCTACATGCTCGGCAAATGAAAGCCTCTCAGTGTCTGAAAGTCGTTGGCACGATGGTTTCTACGACTCCCATGGTCAAATGGGCCTTATGGAGATTGCGTCCCTTCCAGTCAGGTCTCCTACGGCAATGGAAGTCAGGGGACAAGAACCAGGTCATCCGCATAACATCTGCAATGAGAAACAGCCTCTTCTGGTGGCTTCAGCGCAAGAACCTCCTGACTTGCCACTCCATCGCTCCCATCTCCTGGGTGACGGTCACGACCGATGCCAGCGGTACCGGTTGGGGAGCCCTTTGTGGGTCGAACCTGGCCCAAGGCAAGTGGGAAACTTGTCTCCCCAACCTAGGGTCGAATGTCTTGGAACTTCGTGCGGCCTGGTGTGCCCTACAGTTCTTCTCTCATCTCCTGATGGGGGAGTCAGTGCTGTTGAGAATGGACAACACCACAGCAGTATCGTATGTGAAGAGGCAAGGGGGTACTCGGAGTCCCACACTCCTTCGGGAAGTGGAGCCCATCCTATCGTGGGCGCAGAAATACCTTGCCAACATCTCGGCAGTCTTTGTCCCAGGCGTCCAAAACACTCAAGCAGACTTCCTGTCACGGACCGAGTTGGACAACAACGAGTGGTCTCTCCACATAGAGACGTTCAGGTGGATCTTGTCACTAAAGACCGATCCCGAAGTAGATCTGTTTGCTTCCCCCTGCAATCGCAAGCTGAAAAAGTTCTACACCCGGGGGCTCTGCAGTCAAGCCATCGGGACAGATGCCCTGACGGATCAGTGGAGGTTCAAGCGGGCATACGCCTTTCCGCCACTGCCAGTTTTGCTGAGATTCCTGCAGAGGCTCCGAGCAGAGCCAGTGGAGGTGGTGACAATAGCTCCCTACTGGCCGAACAGGCCTTGGTTCCCTCTCCTGGTCCAGCTCAGCTGTCGGGACCCAGTGCCTCTCCCTCTCAGACCGGACCTTCTTTCTCAAGGGTCAATCCTGCACCCTTGTCCTGCGGTGCTGAGACTGATGGTCTGGTTCTTGAGAGGGAGAGGCTGGAATCCCTAGGTTGTGCCTCAGAAGTAATATCCACTCTCATGAGCTCGAGAAGATCCAGTACAAATAAAGTCTATGGAAGGACCTGGTCCAAATTCGTGGAGTTCTGCTCTCCTCAGGGCAGGTCTTTTAGACATCCAAAAGTCCAGGACGTTCTCAGTTTCCTCCAAACGGGCCTAGATTTACATCTATCTGTCAGCTCTCTGAGAGTCCAAGTTTCGGCGCTTTCGGCCTTCTCCGGCACTTCATGGGCAGTTCATCCTCTGGTTAGACAATTTTTCCGAGGCGCATCGAGACTCAAGCCCCAGAGAAAGCCGAGGTTCCCCAAATGGGACCTCCCATTAGTCCTTGACTCGATCTCTGGACTCAGTACTTCGGGGCCCTCCCCGCTCCCTATCAAGGTCTTTTCAGCAAAGGTGGCCTTCTTAGTGGCCATTACCTCAGCCAAAAGGGTCTCTGAAATTGCATCACTTGGTCACGAAGAACCCTTCCTAACGTTTTTCCCGGACCGGGTAGTCCTCATTCCTATGCTGGGTTCCAACCCAAAAGTGTCTTCAGTATTCCACGTCAATCAAGAGATCGTGTTACCTACATTTAGGACCCCAGGGTCCACTGAGAATCACCCTCTAGATGTGGGCGAAGCTATTAAGGAATATCTCAAGGTTACTTCTCCCTTCAGACGTTCTACTCATCTCTTCGTGCTTCACTCAGGCAGCAATATAGGGAAGAAAGCCTCAACCAGGACTATCGCGTCCTGGATCGTACAGACCATACAACAGGCATATAGGGCTAAGGGCTTGGCTCCTCCAAAGGCGGTGACAGCCCATTCCACCAGAGGTATGGCAGCCTCGTGGGCAGCGGCTCGGCATGTGGCTCCAGATACCATCTGCAAGGCAGCTTCATGGGCTTCTATTAATACCTTCATGTTGCATTATTGTATAGAGCCTGCCTCACTATCCTCTGTAAACTTTGGGTTACAAATCCTATCGACCGATAGGACAAATTAAAATTTATGTTTTGATCATGCATACCCACCCGTGTGGTTGGCTAGTTATTTCCCACACGTAGGCTGCCATGGAGTCTGTCAGGAAAAAGGAAAATTTATTGTCAAATACTTACCGTAATTTTCCTTTCCTGATGGACTCCATGGCAGACGGAGTTCCCACCCATTGGTCAACGAGTAGGCTAGTTACGGAACGCAGTAGCTAGTGGTGAGCACTCATTTATGGGAATGGGGTCCTATAGCATTGGAGAGGAGGCGGGGTTAACCCGCACGTAGGCTGCCATGGAGTCCATCAGGAAAGGAAAATTACGGTAAGTATTTGACAATAAATTTTCCTTTATTAAGTATCCAAAAAAAATGACAAATGTGGGAAAAGGAGGAAAATGGAATTTTAAAAACATTAAGATAAAAAAAGGGAAACTATAATTTCTTTTATACTTATATAAAAATAATATATATATATATATATATATATATATATATATATATATACACATTATCTCACAAAAGTGAGTACACCCCTCACATTTGTGTAAATATTTTATTCTATCTTTTCATGTGACAACACTGAAGAAATTACACTTTGCTACAATGTAAATTAGTGAGTGTACATCTTGTATAACAGTGTAAATTTGCTGCCCCCTCAAAATAACTCAACACACAGCCATTAATGTCTAAACCGCTGGCAACAAAAGTGAGTACACCCCTAAAAGAAAATGTCCAAATTGGGCCCAATTAGCCATTTTCCCTCCCTAGTGTCATGTGACTCATTAGTGTTACAAGGTCTCAAGTGTGAATGAGGAGCAGGTGTGTTAAATTTGGTGTTATCGGTCTCTCACTCTCTCATACTGGTCACTGGAAGTTCAACATGGCACCTCATGTCAAAGAACTCTCTGAGGATCTGAAAAAAAGAATGGCTGCTCTACATAAAGATGGCCTAGGCTATAAGAAGATTGCCAAGACCCTGAAAATGAGCTGCAGCACAATGGCCAAGACTATATAGCGGTTTAACAGGACAGATTCCACTCAGAACAGGCCTCGCCATGGTCGACCAAAGAAGTTGAGTGCACGTGTTCAACGTCATATCCAGAGATTGTCTTTGGGAAATAGATGTATGAGTGCTGCCAGCATTGCTGCAGACGTTGAAGGGGTGGAGGGTCAGCCTGTCAGTGCTCAGACCATACGCCGCACACATCTGATTAGTCTGCATGGCTGTCGTCCCAGAAGGAAGCTTCTTCTAAAGATGATGCACGAGAAAGCCCGCAGCTTGCTGAAGACAAGCAGACTAAGGACATGAATTACTGGAACCATGTCCTGTGGTCTATGAGACCAAGATAAACTTATTTGATTCAGATGGTGTCAAGCGTGTGTGGCGGAAACCAGGTGAGGGCTACAAAGACAAGTGTGTCTTGCCTACAGTCAAGCATGGTGGTGGGAGTGTCATGGTCTGGGGCTGCATGAGTGCTGCCGGCACTGGGGAGCTACAGATCATTGAGGGAACCATGAATGCCAACATGTACTGTGACATACTGAAGCAGAGCATGATCCACTCCCTTCCGAGACTGGGCCACAGGGCAGTATTCCAACATGATAATGACCCCAAACACACCTCCAAGATGACCACTGCCTTGCTAAAGAAGCTGTGGGTAAAGGTGATGGACTGGCCAAGCATGTCTCCAGACCTAAACCTTATTGAGCATTTGTGGGGCATCCTTATATGGAAGGTGGAGGAGTGCAAGGTCTCTAACATCTACCAGCTCCATGATATCATCATGGAGGAGTGGAAGAGGACTCCAGTGGCAACCTGTGAAGCTCTGGTGAGCTCCATGCCCAAGAAGGTTAAGGCGGTGCTGGAAAATAATGGTGGCCACACAAAATATTGACACTTTGGGCCCAATTTGGACATTTTCACTTAGAGGTGTACTTACTTTTGTTGCCAGCAGTTTAGACATTAATGGCTGTGTGTTGAGTTATTTTGAGAGGACAGCAAATTTACACTGCTACAATGTAAAGTAGTGAGTGTACAGCTTGTATAACAAAGTGTCATTTCTTCAGTGTTGTCACATGAAAAGATAGAAGAAAATATTTACAAAAATGTGAGGGGTGTACTCACTTTTGTGAGAAACTGTATATAAGAGCCTACTACACACTATTCATGAGGGTCTAGATAAATCATTGTCCTGCTGGCATAGTGAGGCTTGGGAGTTGGATAATGAAGACTGGGGGGACATTTGGGAATACCCTATGCCAGTGGTCATCAACCCTGTCCCCAGAGCCCACTAACAGGCCAAGTTTGCAAGATAACTGAAATACATCACAGGTGATATCATTTGCTGCTCAGTGATTTCAGTATTCTAATCTGCATCTCCCCAAGGTGATACATAAAACCTGGCTTGTTAGTGGGCCCCGAGGACAGGGTTGATGACCACTGCCCTATGCAACAACTAGTCTCTACTCAGGACCGGCTAATACAATTTAAAATTCTTCATAGAATATACTTTACTCCCCAAAAATTGCATAGGATATTTCCATCACACCCTGCTAAATGTTGACGTTGTCCAGAAGGCATAGCAACATTTATACATGTCTTCTGGGAATGCCTGGTCATCCAGTCCTTTTGGGCTGCTGTTTCCAAGTGTATAAGTTCTGTAAACCTCTATATCTGTACCCTTATCTGTTGATGTTTGTATGCTGGGGCTGGTACACCTTTTGGCCATGTCTAGAGCCATTATTAACATTGAAAGGCTTGCTTCTGTTTTACACATGCAAGGCCATCCTTTAACTGCTGCCCACCAGGGGGCGTTAATCAACGTCCTCCCATTTCAGTGGTTATACCGGGGTGATGCCTGCACCCACAGGCATCAACCCAGTATCATTCTCTTCAGCCGGCGATTCCCTGCACCATAAGAACAATCATAGTGGCAGTTCAGCCACTTGATCGTTCTTACAGGCAGCGGGAAGGGACGCCCCCCCTACTGCCACCCTCTGGTGCTTCTCCGGGCTCGCCCCTGTGATCAGTGAGCCAGAGAAGGAATCCACTAGCGGCGGAGGTTGACCATAGAGATTTCTGGGGAACAGATGGTCCCCGGCCATCTCTATGACTCTCGGCGTGATGCTATGACGTTTTTATCTCAGGCTTTCCAGCCTGGAGGAGAGATGTGGGGTCTTATTGACCCCACATCTCTCCATAAAGAAGACCTGTCACACACTATTCCTATTACAAGGGATGTTTACGTTCCTTGTAATAGGAATAAAAGTGATAAAATAATAATAATAATAATAATTTGAAGGGAAAGTGTAAAAATAAAAAAATGAAAATAAAAGAAACAATACAAGCTTTTTTTAAAGCACCCCATCTCTGCGAGCTCGCATGCAGAAGCGAACACATATGTACGTCACGCCCACATATGTTCTAAGGTAGGTATTTCATAATGAGCTAGTGTGAGGTGCATACTAGCTCATTATGCCTTTGGCTTACAGGTTTTTTTTTTTTGGTTTGCTGGTAATCAACTGCTTTAATGCAACAATCCCATTATATAAGTTTACTTATCGAGCGAGGTGTTGCCCCAAAAATTTCTGGAAGGTCTGGGATATTTGGATAGCCTCTACTGACGCGGTCGCATCTAATGATGCACCAGATTATTCCAGGGAGGCTGTTATTTAAGGTATATCCTGGAAAAGAAAAAAAAAAACAGGTAGAATCAAGAACAGATAAGTTGATTTTCTATGTTTGTGCTGACAAGGTAGTTGTGCATGCCATGTACAGTATCTCACAAAAGTGAGTACATCCCTCACATTTCTGTAAATATTTTATTTAGGGATGAGCTGAACACCCCCCTGTTCGGTTCGCACCAGAACATGCGAACAGGAAAAAAGTTCATTCGAGCATGCGAACACCATTAAAGTCTATGGGACACGAACATGAATAATCAAAAGTGCTAATTTTAAAGGCTTATAGGCAAGTTATTGTCATAAAAAGTGTTTGGGGACCTGGGTCCTGCCCCAGGGGACATGGATCAATGCAAAAAAAAGTTTTAAAAACGGCCGTTTTTTCAGGAGCAGTGATTTTAACCACTTGCCGACCGCCTCACGCCTATATACATGAGCTGAATGGCACGGGCAGGCAAAATCACGTACCTGGTACGTGATTGCCTTCCCGCGGGCGGGGGGTCCGATCGGACACCCCCCCTGCCAGCGGCGGTCGGCATTTGTCTGGCAGCGATCAAAGATGAGGGGGAGGCCATCCGATCGTGGACCCCCCCTCGCGATCGCTCCCAGCCAATGAGAAACATCCCCTGCCTCTGTATAGTACACAGAGGCAGAGGATGTGATGTCATCTCTCCTCGGCTCGGGATTTTCCGTTCCAGCGCCGAGGAGAGAAGACATGTGAGTGAGTGCACAACACTACACAACACAGTAGAACATGCCAGGCACACTAAACACCTCGATCCCCCCCCGATCGCCCCCCGATCCCCCCCAATCACCCCCCCCCTGTCACAAACTGACACCAAGCAGGTTTTTTTTTTTTTTTTTCCTGATTACTGCATAGTGTCAGTTTGTGACAGTTAGAAGTGTTAGGACAGTTAGGGTTAGCCCCCTGTAGGTCTAGGGTACCCCCCTCAGCAACCCTTATAAAGTTTTAACCCCTTGATCACCCCCCGTCACCAGTGTCGCTAAGCGATCATTTTTCTGATCGCTGTATTAGTGTCGCTGGTGACGCTAGTTAGGGAGGTAAATATTTAGGTTCACCGTCAGCGTTTTATAGCGACAGGGACCCCCATATACTACCTAATAAATGTTTTAACCCCTTGATTGCCCCCTAGTTAACCCTTTCACCACTGATCACCATATAAGTGTTACGGGTGACGCTGGTTAGTTCGTTTATTTTTTATAGTGTCGGGACACCCGCCGTTTATTACCAAATAAAGGTTTAGCCCCCTGATCGCCCGGCGGTGATATGCGTCGCCCCAGGCAGTGTCAGATTAGCGCCAGTACCGCTAACACCCACGCACGCAGCATACGCCTCCCTTAGTGGTATAGTATCTGTACGGATCAATATCTGATCCAATCAGATCTATACTAGCGTCCCCAGCAGTTTAGGGTTCCCAAAAACACGGTGTTAGCGGGATCAGCCCAGATACCTGCTAGCACCTGCGTTTTGCCCCTCCGCCCGGCCCAGCCCAGCCCACCCAAGTGCAGTATCGATCGATCACTGTCACTTACAAAACACTAAACGCATAACTGCAGCGTTCGCAGAGTCAGGCCTGATCCCTGCGATCGCTAACAGTTTTTTTGGTAGCGTTTTGGTGAACTGGCAAGCGCCAGCGGCCTAGTACACCCCGGTCGTAGTCAAACCAGCACTGCAGTAACACTTGGTGACGTGGCGAGTCCCATAAGTGCAGTTCAAGCTGGTGAGGTGGCAAGCACAAGTAGTGTCCCGCTGCCACCAAAAACACAAACACAGGCCCGTCGTGCCCATAGTGCCCTTCCTGCTGCATTCGCCAATCCTAATTGGGAACCCACCGCTTCTGCAGCGCCCGTACTTCCCCCATTCACATCCCCAACCAAATGCAGTCGGCTGCATGAGGGGCATTTTTATGTCCTCCCGAGTACCCCTACCCAACAAACCCCCCCAAAAAAGATGTTGTGTCTGCAGCAAGCGCGGATATAGGCGTGACACCCGCTATTATTGTCCCTCCAGTCCTGACAATCCTGGTCTTTGCATTGGTGAATGTTCTGAACGCTACCATTCACTAGTTGAGTATTAGCGTAGGGTACAGCATTGCACAGACTAGGCACACTTTCACAGGGTCTCCCAAGATGCCATCGCATTTTGAGAGACCCGAACCTGGAACCGGTTACCGTTATAAAAGTTACAAGTTTGTAAAAAAAACACAAACAAAAATAAAAAAAAATAGTTGTCGTTTTATTGTTCTCTCTCTCTCTATTCTCTCTATTGTTCTACTCTTTTTTACTGTGTTCTATTCTGCAATGTTTTATTGTTATTATGTTTTATCATGTTTGCTTTTCAGGTATGCAATTTTTTATACTTCACTGTTTACTGTGCTCTATTGTTAACCATTTTTTGTCTTCAGGTACGCCATTCACGACTTTGAGTGGTTATACCAGAATGATGCCTGCAGGTTTAGGTATCATCTTGGTATCATTCTTTTCAGCCAGCGGTCGGCTTTCATGTAAAAGCAATCCTAGTGGCTAATTAGCCTCTAGACTGCTTTTACAAGCAGTGGGAGGGAATGCCCCCCCCCACCGTCTTCCGTGTTTTTCTCTGGCTCTCCTGTCTCAACAGGGAACCTGAGAAAGCAGCCGGTGATTCAGCCAGCTGACCATAGAGCTGATCAGAGACCAGAGTGGCTCCAAACATCTCTATGGCCTAAGAAACCGGAAGCTACGAGCATTTTATGACTTCGATTTCGCCGGATGTAAACAGCGCCATTGGGAAATTGGGGAAGCATTTTATCACACCGATCTTGGTGTGGTCAGATGCTTTGAGGGCAGAGGAGAGATCTAGGGTCTAATAGACCCCAATTTTTTCAAAAAAGAGTACCTGTCACTACCTATTGCTATCATAGGGGATATTTACATTCCCTGAGATAACAATAAAAATGATTTAAAAAAAAAATGAAAGGAACAGTTTAAAAATAAGATAAAAAAGCAAAAAAATAATAAAGAAAAAAAAAAAAAAAAGCACCCCTGTCCCCCCTGCTCTCGCGCTAAGGCGAACGCAAGCGTCGGTCTGGCGTCAAATGTAAACAGCAATTGCACCATGCATGTGAGGTATCACCGCGAAGGTCAGATCGAGGGCAGTATTTTTAGCTGTAGACCTCCTCTGTAAATCTAAAGTGGTAAGCTGTAAAGGCTTTTAAAGGCTTTTAAAAATGTATTAATTTTGTTGCCACTGCACGTTTGTGCGCAATTTTAAAGCATGTCATGTTTGGTATCCATGTACTCGGCTTAAGATCATCTTTTTTATTCTATCAAACATTTGGGCAATATAGTGTGTTTTAGTGCATTAAAATTTAAAAAAGTGTGTTTTTTCCACAAAAAATGCGTTTGAAAAATCGCTGCGCAAATACCGTGTGAAAAAAAAAATGAAACACCCACCATTTTAATCTGTAGGGCATTTGCTTTAAAAAAAATATATAATGTTTGGTGGTTCAAAGTAATTTTCTTGCAAAAAAAATAACTTTTTCATGTAAACAATAAGTGTCAGAAAGGGCTTTGTCTTCAAGTGGTTAGAAGAGTGGGTGATGTGTGACATAAGCTTCTAAATGTTGTGCATAAAATGCCAGGACAGTTCAAAACCCCCCCAAATTACCCCATTTTGGAAAGTAGACACCCCAAGCTATTTGCTGAGAGTCATGTCGAGTCCATGGAATATTTTATATTGTGACACAAGTTGCGGGAAAGAGACACATTTTTTTTTTTTTTTTGCACAAAATTGTCACTAAATGATATATTGCTCAAACATGCCATGGGGATATGTGAAATTACACCCCAAAATACATTCTGCTGCTTCTCCTGAGTACGGGGATACCACATGTGTGGGACTTTTTGAGAGCCTAGCCGCGCACGGGACCCCGAAAACCAAGCACCGCCTTCAGGCTTTCTAAGGGCGTAAATTTTTGATTTTACAATTCACTGCCTATCACAGTTTCGGAGGCCATGGAATGCCCAGGTGTCACAACCCCCCCCCCAAATGACCCCATTTTGGAAAGTAGACACCCCAAGCTATTTTCTGAGAGGTATAGTGAATATTTTGCAGACCTCACTTTTTGTCACAAAGTTTTGAAAATTGAAAAAAGAAAAAAAAAAAAAATTCTGGTCTTTCTTCATTTTCAAAAACAAATGAGAGCTGCAAAATACTCACCATGCCTCTCAGCAAATAGCTTGGGGTGTCTACTTTCCAAAATGGGGTCATTTGGGGGGTTTTGTGCCATCTTGGCATTTTATGGCCTTCAAAACTGTGATAGGTAGTGAGGAGTGAAATCAAAAATTTATGCCCTTAGAAATCCTGAAGGCGGTGCTTGGTTTTCGGGGCCCCGTACGCGACTAGGCTCCCAAAAAGTCCCACACATGTGGTATCCCCGTACTCAGGAGAAGCAGCTGAATGTATTTTGGGGTGCAATTCCACATATGCCCATGGCCTCTGTGAGCAATATATCATTTAGTGACAACTTTTTGTAAAAAATTTTTTTTTTTTTTTTGTCATTATTCAATCACTTGGGACAAAAAAAATAAATATTCAATGGGTTCAACATGCCTCTCAGAAATTTCCTTGGGGTGTCTACTTTCCAAAATGGGGTCATTTTAGGGGGTTTTGTACTGCCCTGCCATTTTAGCACCTCAAGAAATGACATAGGCAGTCATAAATTAAAAGCTGTGTAAATTCCAGAAAATGTACCCTAGTTTGTAGACGCTATAACTTTTGCGCAAACCAATAAATATACGCTTATTGACATTTTTTTTACCAAAGACATGTGGCCGAATACATTTTGGCCTAAATGTATGACTAAAATTTAGTTTATTGGATTTTTTTTTATAACAAAAAGTAGAAAATATCATTTTTTTCCAAAATTTTCGGTCTTTTTCCGTTTATAGCGCAAAAAATAAAAACGGCAGAGGTGACCAAATACCATCAAAAGAAAGCTCTATTTGTGGGAAGAAAAGGACGCAAATTTCGTTTGGGTACAGCATTGCATGACCGCGCAATTAGCAGTTAAAGCGACGCAGTGCCGAATTGTAAAAAGTGCTCTGGTCAGGAAGGGGGTAAAATCCTCCGGGGCTGAAGTGGTTAATAATGCTTAAAGTCAAACAATAAAAGTGTAATATCCCTTTAAATTTCGTACCTGGGGGGTGTCTATAGTATGCCTGTAAAGGGGCACATGTTTCCCGTGTTTAGAACAGTCTGACAGCAAAATGACATTTCGAAGGAAAAAACGGGGAACCCCGAACCAAAATTAAAAAAAAAAAATGACGTGGGAGTCCACCTAAATTCCATACCAGGCCCTTCAGGTCTGGTATGGATATTAAGGGGAACCCTGGCCAAAATTTAAAAAAAAAATGACGTGGGGTTCCCCCTAAATTCCATACCAGACCCTTCAGGTCTGGTATGGATTTTAAGGGGAACCCCGCGCCAAAAAAAAACAAAAACGGCGTGGGGTCCCCCCAAAAATCTATACCAGACCCTTATCCGAGCACGCAACCTGGCAGGCCACAGGAAAAGAGGGGGGACAAGAGTGCGCCCCCCCTCCTGAACCGTACCAGGCCACATGCCCTCAACATTGGGAGGGTGCTTTGGGGTAGCCCCCAAAACACCTTGTCCCCATGTTGATGAGGACAAGGGCCTCATTACCACAATCCTGGCCGGTGGTTGTGGGGGTCTGCGGGCGGGGGGCTTATTGGAATCTGGAAGCCCCCTTTAACAAGGGGACCCCCAGATCCCGGCCCCCCCCTGTGTGAAATGGTAAGGGGGTACTTACCCCTACCATTTCACTAAAAAACTGTCAAAAATGTTAAAAATGACAAGAGACAGTTTTTTGACAATTCCTTTATTTAAATGCTTCTTCTTTCTTCTATCTTCCTTCATCTTCTTCTTCTGGTTCTTCTGACTCTTCTGGTTCTTCCTCCGGCATTCTCGTCCAGCATCTCCTCCGCGGCGTCTTCTGTCTTCTTCTCCTCGGGCCGCTCCGCACCCATGGCATGGGGGGAGGCTCTCGCTCTTCTCTTCATCTTCTTCATCTTCTTCTTTTCTTCTCTTCTTCTCTTCTTCATTTTCTTCTCCGGGCCGCTCCGCACCCATGCTGGCATGGAGGGAGGCTCCCGCTGTGTGACGGCGTCTCCTCGTCTGACGGTTCTGAAATAACGGGGGCGGGGTCACCAGGTGGCCCCGCCCCCCGTTATTTCAGAACCGTCAGACGAGGAGACGCCACCACACAGCGGGAGCCTCCCTCCATGCCAGCATGGATGCAGAGCGGCCCGGAGAAGAAAATGAAGAAGAGAAGAAGAGAAAAAGAGAAGAAGGAAGAAGAGAAAAAGATGAAGAAGAAGATGAAGAGAAGAGCAGGAGCCTCCCCCCATGCCATGGGTGCGGAGCGGCCCGAGGAGAAGAAGATATACGATGCCGCGGAGGAGATGCTGGACGAGAACGCCGGAGGAAGAACTAGAAGAACCAGAAGATGAAGGAAGATAGAAGAAAGAAGAAGCATTTAAATAAAGGAATTGTCAAAAACTGTCTCTTGTAATTTTTAACATTTTTGACAGTTTTTTAGTGAAATGGTAGGGGTAAGTACTCCCTTACCATTTCACACAGGGGGGGGCGGGATCTGGGGGTCCCCTTGTCAAAGGGGGCTTCCAGATTCCGATAAGCCCCCCGCCCGCAGACCCCCACAACCACCGGCCAGCGTTGTGGGGATGAGGCCTTTGTCCTCATCAACATGGGGACAAGGTGTTTTGGGGGGCTACCCCAAAGCACCCTCCCAATGTTGAGGGCATGTGGCCTGGTACAGTTCAGGAGGGGGGGCCGCAGTCTCGTCCCCCCCTCTTTTCCTGCGGCCTGCCAGGTTGCGTGCTCGGATAAGGGTCTGGTATGGATTCCTGGGGGGACCCCACGCCGTTTTTTGTTTTTTTTTTTGGCGCGGGGTTCCCCTTAAAAGCCATACCAGACCTGAAGGGTCTGGTATGGAATTTAGGGGGAACCCCACGTCATTTTTTTAAAAATTTAGCCGGGGTTCCCCTAATATCCATACCAGACCTGAAGGGCCTGGTATGGAATTTAGGGGAACTCCCACATCATTTTTTTTTTTAATTTTGGTTCGGGGTTCCCCTGTGGGGAATTCCCATGCCGTTTTTATCAATGAACTTCTATGTGTATTGTCGGCAATGCAATAGCCGCGGGTAGTTTTAAATGGGTTTTTTCCTTTGAAATGTCATTTTGCTGTCAGACTGTTCTAAACACAGGAAACATGCGCCCCTTTACAGGCATACTATAGACACCCCCCAGCTACGAAATTTAAAGGGATATTACACTTTTATTGTTTGACTTTAAGCATTATTAAAATCACTGCTCCTGAAAAAACGGCCGTTTTTAAAACTTTTTTTTGCATCGATCCATGTCCCCTGGGGCAGGACCCAGGTCCCCAAACACTTTTTATGACAATAACTTGCATATAAGCCTTTACAATTAGCACTTTTGATTTCTCCCATAGACTCTTAAAGGGTGTTCCGCGGCATTCGAATTTGCCGCGAACACCCCAAATTGTTCGCTGTTCGACGAACTTGCGAACAGCCAATGTTCGAGTCGAACATGAGTTCGACTCGAACTCGAAGCTCATCCCTAACTTTATTCTCTTTTCATGTGACAACACTGAAGAAATGACACTTTGCTACAATGTAAAGTAGTGAGTGTACAGCTTGTATAACAGTGAAAATTTGCTGTCCACTCAAAATAACTCAACACACAGCCATTAATGTCTAAACCGCTGGCAACAAAAGTGAGTACACCCCTAAGTGAAAATGTCCAAACTGGGTCTAAAGTGTCAATATTTTGTGTGGCCACCAATATTTTCCAGCACTGCCTTAACCCTCTTGGGCATGGATTTCACCAGAGCTTCACAGATTGTCACTGGTGTCCTCTTCCACTACTCTATGACAACATCATGGAGCTGGTGGATGTTAGAGACCTTGTGCTCCTCCACCTTCCATTTGAGGATGCCCCACAGATGCTCAATAGGGTTTAGGACTGGAGACATGCTTGGCCAGTCCATCACCTTTACCCAGAGCTTCTTTAGCTCTGGGTAAAGGTGATGGAGGTGTTTCGGATTGTTATCATGTTAGAATACTGCCCTGCGGCCCAGTCTCTGAAGGGAGGGAATCATGCTCTGCTTCAGTATGTCACAGTACATGTTGACATTCATGGTTCCCTCAATGAACTGTAGCTCTTCAGTGCCGGCAGTACTCATACAGCCCCAGACCATGACACTCCCACCACCATTCTTGACTGTAGGCAAGACACACTTGTCTTTGTGAAAAATTGGTAAAAAGATTTACCTACTCGCGCATATGGAAAATTAAATTGATTGAGGAGCAGCACGTTATAAATGAAGAAAAATAAAGAAAAATATTTAGCTGTCTAATTACAAACCACGCTAAAATATATATATCTGCCAACTGAATGTTAAATTATCATAGTGAAAGATACCAGGCAAAGGTTAAATTAATCAGATGTGCAAAATTCAAAAAGAAAATTCAAAATTCAAAAAAAAAGTCCACCATTATGAACCATTGTGTACAACAAATTAGTGTTCAAAAATTAATGTTCAAAAAATAAATGTTCAAAAAATATTTTGAAAACAGAGCTTCTGGGTGGGTAGAGCTTCTAGGCACATCTTCCTTGGGTACAGCAAAGCATCAAACAGCAGCATTCAATTGCCATCACCAGCCACACAGCCTACTCACCAGATGGAGGTGACTCCCATGACAGGAGTCAGATGCGCTCTGGGGTTAACCAACAAGGCTTCTCCCGATCATGGCCAGGTGCAGATGCTGAAGCTCAGGCGCTGGAACTCAGGCGTCTTGATCAGCGGTAAGGTTACTTGGATGCATGCGACCGGGCTTCCCAGGGTAGGTCACAAAGACCGTGAATGTTTGAAGTTGGGGAGAGATGAAAAAGGAACTCCCATAGTGAAGTAAGCCAAAATATTTATTTAAGCTAAAAACGGCTTAAAACCACATTCCCCACATGAGGGTACATGCGGGCAACATACAAACAGGAAAAGCAGGAAATAAAATACGAGCGGAAATGGCGTATCACGTTCGTTTACATCCGACCGGTTTCGTCAGAACGTTCTGACGTCATCAGGCACTTGTCTTTGTACTCCTCACCTGGTTGCCGCCACACACGCTTGACACCATCTGAACCAAATATGTTTATCTTGGTCTCATCAGACCACAGGACATGGTTCCAGTAATCCATGTCCTTAGTCTGCTTGTCTTCTGCAAACTGCTTTCTTGCGCATCATCTTTAGAAGAAGCTTCCTTCTGGGACGACAGCCATGCAGACCAAATTGATGCAGCGTGCGGCATATGGTCTGAGCACTGACAGGCTGACCCCCACCCCTTCAACCTCTGAAATAATGCTGGCAGCACTCATACGTCTATTTCCCAAAGGCAACCTCTGGATATGATGCTGAGCATGTGCACTCAACTTCTTTGGTCGACCATGGCGAGGCCAGTTCTGAGTGGAACCTGTCCTGTTAAACTGCTGTATGGTCTTGGCCACCGTACTGCAGCTCAGTTTTAGGGTCTTGGCAATCTTCTTATAGCCTAGGCCATCTTTATGTAGAGCAACAATTCTTTTTTTCAGATCCTCAGAGAGTTCTTTGACATGAGGTGCCATGTTGAACTTCCAGTGACTATGAGAGAGTGAGAGCGATAACACCAAATTTAACACACCTGCTCTCCATTCACATCTGAGGCCTTGTAACACTTATGCCCCGTACACACGGTCGGATTTTCCGATGGAAAATGTCCGATCGGAGCGTGTTGTCAGAAATTCCGACCGTGTGTGGGCTCCATCGGACATTTTCCATCGGATTTTCCGACACACAAAGTTGGACAGCAGGAGATAAAATTTTCCGACAACAAAATCCGATCGCGTCAATTCCGACCGTGTGTGGCCTGTTCCGACGCACAAAGTGCCACGCATGCTCAGAAGAAATTCCGAGACGGGACAGCTCGTTCTGGTAAACTTAGCGTTCGCAATGGATACAGCACTTTCGTCACGCTGCAATGTTAAAAATGGTTTAATACAGCGCACTCTCTTCTTCTTTATAATGTGACAAGAATTAAGTAGTTTTGCTGCTCATATTCACACACACTTCTCACAAACTTTTCTTTTTGTTTTTTTATTGGGATTCCCTCAATATATTGTTATTAGTTGTCACATCTGACAGATTTATATTAATTTTTTTTTTTTATTATTGGATTTTAAGCCTTTTTTTTCTGTAATGTTTGGATTTTTTCAAAGGCTGATCTTTGTTCAATGTTATTTTTATTTTTACTCCCGAATATTTTTGTGTGTGTTTTGTGTGTCAAGTTACCCCAACACCATTGATATCTTTTATTATTGAAGCTCAAGGAGATTGTTTGTTGTTGGTGTCCCTTGTTAATTTCACATTGTATATTTGAAATGTACCTGAATCCTCACAAACAAACTGTCATTTTTGAAGTAAAACACATAGGAGAGTATAATTCAAACAAAAATCCTTTATTAAGGGCTCAGAACCAAACAAAGAGGAAGGCAACACTGGATCAACAGGAGAAATTAGTGAAGCCTGGGACCCCCACGGCAGACATCAATTCTTCAACATTAAAATTGGTGGCCTGAGGAGTCCATATGTAAGGGAGGGCAGTCTGGTCCAGAATTCGCAGAGATCCGGATAGCAGCAGATGACATGTATGGCCCCAGGCTGTGGTACCACAAGAGGCTGCATTTTTTGGCCGACCAGACTGGATCCAGGGTCCTCACTTTCTGGTCTTCCTTACACGCTTCCTTCCCGGCTGTGGCTGTGCTGTTGGAGAGGTGGGAGGAGGAGGAGTAGGACCCTCATACCTTTCTCCAGAGCCTCCGATATGAGGGCCTCACACATTACTTGTTGGCCCTCCTCCATCCTCTGCATTTTATATGCAATGACGGCAGCAATGTCCTCCTCCACGGTCTGTCGTGCTCCCAGGACCTCTGTAGCCCTCCAAAAGAGTCCTCTGGTAGCCTCCTCTAGGGCACTCCTCCTACTGCCACTTTCTCTTTCCAGGGGGGGTGGAGGGACCGGCAGATCAGCCAGCCGGCTCGGCCCGGCCACCTCCTGGCTGAGACTTCCCTGTGTATGAAAAAGGGACATGGTTTTAGTTTTTGCTTCATCAACAACAATCATAAATTAGTACTCCAAATTAACATCTAGTTAACATCATTGATTGGACAAGCAGAAATATTTAGAGGAATGCTATACCTGGCTCAATCTGGGCTCCTCCACATGTGGCCTGGAAGGCCCAGGTTGGGCGTCAGAAGCCTCAGCCGGGGGGGAAGGAAGCGTGGAAGGAAGACTGGAGAGGGTTGGCCTGGGTTCAGTCTGGCCTGCCAGAAAATGCAGCCTGTCATAGTACAACATCCTGGGGACATAGATGTCATCTGCTGCTCCGGATCTCTGTGAATCCAGGACCTTCTTGCTCTCCCTCACATATGTGCTCCTCAGGCCACCAATTAAGATCTTTAAATATGTGATGTCTGCCGTGGGGATCACCTGCTTCACAATTTCCAACAATTGCACCAGTGCTGCCTTCCTCTTTGCTTGGTTCTTGAAATGGGGGTGGTTAATCTCCCACAGACAGGGCAGCTCCCTTAGCATATCTACGAATACTGACATGAAGTCATTATCTTTCATTAGCATATCCATGTTTACTGCAAGACACAACACAAGACAAAGCCTAATGTCAGACAAAACTCTCCTATAATCTTGTTACAATATAGGCCTCAATCTAGAAGCAGTATAGGCACAAGTTTGTCTCTTACCTCCGTTCTTACGATCGGCGGGTCCAATGCTCCTTCCTCCGCTCACAGATCGTACGTAATACGCACGCGTGTTACGCTTTATATACACTGCGCATGCATGTAACTCCGCCCGCCCCTGACGTTCTTTCTAGTCTATTCCCCGCCCCTTTTCGTTCGGCGCAGTGGGGGAAGAGCACATGGTGGAGTCACAGCAGGTGCGTGCTAATTGCAGGAACGAGGAGGAGGAGGAGGAAAGCCCGGATCCGGACACGTCCCGATCCAGAAGGAGACGTTTTAAGGCCACAAATATGTCCTTTGGGGAGATGTTGGAGATGGTCCACATCATGAAGAAGTCCGACTATGACGGGAAGTATGGGCCTTAACCCAACCCGAACATCCGAAAGGCCAAGATCATGGCGAAAGTGGTCAGGAGTCTTGAGAGGAATTTCAGGGTCCGAAGTTTAAAAGATCAGCTCAGGAAGCGGTGGTCGGACCTGAAATTGAGAGAGCCAGAGCAGTACCGAAAGATCCGGAGAGTGCTGCAAAAAAGTAAGTAGTTGTGCTGTGTTCCTATTCTTTCTGTCTTTATTCCGTTCGTTCTGCTCCATATGCTTTTAGTAATTGTAACGTTTAAAAGGGCAACTTTAATGTTCATGGGCCCATTATTCGTTCGTATCAAACATTTTTCTTTGGGCCTCTAAAACACCATTGTTTAGGCCATATGCATTTTCCCACATTTTTTTTGGGCCTACTTGGATGCCAAATATTTGTTTGTGTAGATGGGTTTGTTACTAGAATGAAATGACAACTAGATTCTGTGTAAGGAGAGGACACTGAGCAGCTGTTTTCACATCTGAACCCTGGAGCACTAGTGTGGGACACAAGAACACCCTTTTTATTAGGGGGTCCCACACAGGTGCTCCAGTGTATACTATAGGGGTGTCTCCATCTGTGAAGTTTGTACCAAACAGGTAAAGTATTGCAGCTTGACAAAGGGCAATAATACAATTACATCTTGGAACTCGGCTAAAATAGACAATTGTACCCCACTTCCAAGCAATGTTTCCTATTTATAGTTCTGCCATCAAATATCTGTGTGCTAATTATACCATTTTTGTTTTACATAGGGGAGAAAAGACTGGGAGGACACCCATCATCCGAGGAGACCACAGACCCCCCACCTATGGAAGAAGGTGAAATACCCCCAAATGAAGAAGAGCAGGAGGAAGAAGAAGACGTGGTGGAGATTGACACCACAACAGGTGAGAGTCTGCGACCATAGGCTCAGGTTACCGATATGGATGGTGGCAGATTTTTGATACCTGTTTTTGTTTTGTTTCTCTCTTTTTAGGTGATCGTGAGGTTGTGGATCCAGAACGCTTTACTTCAGAAAGTGCCCAGATCCTGATCGGGGAGATCAATGGGTGTAATCTCGAATTGCACAACATATAGCAAAAAATCAATGATGTTATTCAAAAAAATAATAACATCATTGATGTTTTGGGGCGAATTTAAAACCACACAAAATATATTTTTAGGATTGTGGTCCAATTTTTAAAATCTTTTTGCAATGTTTTGAAAAGCCAAATTTGGAGGATGCACACAGTGTGTCAACATGTGCTATCTGCCATCACGGGAGATCAATGGACGCGTTTTGGGGGTGCAATCCCTTCCTCAATTATAAAGTTGAGGAAGGGCTTGCTCCCCCAAAACACGTCCCTTGATCCCCCGTGATGGCAGATAGCACATGTTGACATTCGTAACTTGGTGTGCATCTTCCAAATTTGGCTTTTCCAGGGGTGATTTCCCCCCATCTGAACGCTATATCAAACACAGTTCCTAAATACTTATGTCTGATATAGCCTTCAGGTTTTTCAAAATGTGAACTTTGAAAGTTCAAGTTTTTTGGCTTTCTTGTTGGTTTTACACAGGCCTGTTTTATCTGAAATGGACATTTCGATTTTTGATAATGCTACTGCAAAAATTGTTATACAACAAACATGTTGGTTTGTTTTAAAAACCTTTGGTAAATGCACATGTGATTGTGCAGGTATAAAAAAGTTGGTTACTCAAGAATGTGTGGATTATTGTCTCAACACTACAACACTTTTGGGGTGATGTAATAGCTGTTTTATGCAAAAATGGGGGTTATTTCCTAAGGGCAAATCCACTTTGCACTACAATTTCAGTTTCAGTGCAGTTGCAACTGCACTTGTAGTGAAATGTGTTTTTGCATTTAGGAAATACCAGTCAACAGTGGTTTTTATAAGGTTACCCAATCACGACATTTTCTGCACTCAACACATTTCTGTCAGGGTCAGCTAAAACAAACACAAGCAGTAAATGTCCACAAAGAATTTCTTTTTGTTTTTTTTTTATTAGAAAAAGGCTTCACATATTGTCTGGCATATTGATAGCCCCCCTACCCGCAAAGAACTCCAGGTAGCGTAACCGGACATCACGGGCACTCAGGGAGGGCAAGCAAGGACGGCCACTTTCAAGTGCCGTCAGTGTGGTTTGATGTAGGATTCCGGCCTTAGGAACAACTGAGCCAGCATAGTTGGCCGAATGTTTTCTTAAAAAATTATGGAGAACACAGCACGCCAGTATAATATGGTTCAGTTTATACTCCGCCATATGGATGGGTGTCAGAAATAGTCGGAACCGGCTGGCCAGGATTCCAAATGTGTTCTCCACCACTCTTCGGGCTCTGGCCAGCCGGTAATTAAAAACCCTCTGTTCCGGGGTGAGGGTCCTCATCGGGAATGGCCGCATCAGGTGGTCCCCCAGCGCAAACGCTTCATCAGCAACGAACACAAATGGGAGTCCTTCCACATTGTCCTCTGGAGCTGGCAAGTCCAAGCTGCCATTCTGGAGACGCCTGTAGAACTCCGTCTGGGTGATGACTCCACCATCGGACATCAGGCCATTCTTCCCCACGTCCACATACAGGAAGTCGTAATTAGCCGACACCACCGCCAACATCACTATACTATTAAACCCCTTGTAATTATAATAGTACGACCCCGAGTTGGGTGGTGGGATGATGTGGACGTATTTCCCATCAATTGCCCCTCCGCAGTTAGGAAAGTCCCACCGCTGGGCAAAGTGGGAGGCCACAGTCTGCCATTCCTGTGGCGTGGAAGGAAACTGTTGAGGAAAAAACAATAAACATTACTATTTTTTCACAGAAACATGGCTAGCAGATTAGACACAAACATTATGGAGCAACCTCCAGATAGCATTTACTACGGGGAATTTAACAAGGCCAAAGTATAAGGTACACATATCATATTCCCCCTCCCCCCCCCCTCTCATGGGCCATTTCTAACATTATAGGGGGTGTGTGGAAATCTTGGACAGGTAACCCTCTGCACTTCATTGAGAGATGAATGCCTAAATAATGGGTATTACTTGGAACAGCCCCTCCTTAGTTACACTATTGGCAGCCCACTGGACAGGTAAGAAGTGTCATAATACAAAGATATAAATACACACTGTACACATTTGAGGACATTTGGACATTCTGCTATTACCTATCAAGATAATAATAAGATACAAAAACTTTAAACAGTACCATTTTGAAAGTATACAGGCAGGCCCTTGCACTACATGCTTTGGGGAATTCATCCATAAATCTGACCAGTAAAGAGATGGGTATAGTGTGTATGGGTTTGGCAAAGTCAGCAGATAGATGAATGAGGATAGATAGAGAATTGGGATCAGCTGACTTAGCAGTTGGGGGAGGGAGGGTAACTAAAAATTATTTGGGGACACCACAAAAAAAAGCCTCTGGCACTCTGCCTGAATTTAAATCAAAAATAACATTACCAAACATTTTAGGGGATGTTTGGGGTAAAGCACTACTATGGAGCTGATAAAATACATTGTTAGGTGACTACATGAGATGAATATAGGGCCAGGAGACACCATGATGGGGAGGTTATTGAAGGGCAAATATGTATGAAGGACCTAAAATAATAATTACATAAAAATCCAGCATGCATGAGGACAAAGGGGACATTCACAGCATATTACAATCATGGTAATTAGGGAATGAGGAAAGAAATACAATATATTAGCAAACATTCAATACAATAAAATGTGATATTAAAGGATAAAAATCTTACCTTCATATACTCCTTCTGCAGGACCTGGATGATGGCAGAACAGGTCTCTGGGATAATGATCCCCAGAGCCTGGGAGGAGATGCCTGTCGAGAACTTCAAGTCCTGCAGACTTCTCCCTGTGGCCAAATACCGCAAGGTAGCGACCAAACTCTGCTCCGGAGTGATGGCTTGCCTCATGCAGGTATCCTGCCTGCTAATATAAGGGGTCAGCGAAGCCAACAGACGGTGAAACACGGGGTCCGTCATCCGGAGAAAGTTCCTGAAATCATCAGGATTATTCTCACGGATCTCACGGAGCAAAGGCATATGAGAGAACTGCTCACGCTGAAGCAACCAATTCTTGGTCCATGAACTCCTCCCCACCCTGTTCATTGACTGGACTTGTGTCAAGGTCAGGACCCCAACACCAAGCCCCCGCACAGCACGAACTCTACGAGGAGTACGCATACGAAACATGGCTAGAAAACGGTCGGATGCTCAGAACGAAGTAACAGAACGCACTGAAGAACAGCAAGGCCTGTGAAGAGCGACCTGAAAAACAGCAACGAGCAGGCAAGATCACACAGAAAACTCTGATACGAACTGACTGCACGCACTGAAGAGCAGATACAAAACCCACAAGCACAAACTGAATGGCAGAAAACGATCTGAAAGCCACGAGTCTGAAAAAGCGCAAATCGTCTCTCACCAAACTTTTACTAACACGAGATTAGCAAAAGGAGCCCAAAGGGTGCCGCGCTTGGTTCTGAACCGGCCTTTTCTAGTCTCGTTGTACGTGGTGTACGTGACCGCGTGGTTGGCGTTCGGAAATTCCGACAACTTTGTGCGACCGTGTGTAGGCAAAACAAGTTTGAGCCAACATCCGTCGGAAAAAATCCTAGGATTTTGTTGTCGGAATGTCCGAACAAAGTCCGACCATGTGTACGGGGCATTACAAGTCACATGACACCGGGGAGGGGAAATCACTAATTGGGCCCAATTTTGACATTTTCACTTAGGGGTGTACTCACTTTTGTTGCCAGCGGTTTAGACATTAATGGCTGTGTGTTGAGTTATTTTGAGGGGACAGCAAATTTACACTGTTATACAAGCTGTACACTTACTACTTTACATTGTAGAAAAGTGTAATTTCTTCAGTGTTGTCACATGATAAGATATAATAAAATATTTACAAAAATGTGAGGGGTGTACTCACTTTTGTGAGATACTGTACATGGCATGCACAACTATACACTGTATATGTCACTCTGATATGACAGTGGCTAATGTTTTTATCTATACATGTTGTTATTATTACACAATGTTTGATTGATGTGCTTTATTATAGATAGTGAGACCTGTTCCTTTCAACAAACCCCTGAGTGTGTCCTGACGACAAAACATACACCCATGTCGATTGTGTGTGTTAAATTGTCTGCGTTTTTTAATTCTTTTGATACTTGCTCTGTTTGCGATTAATTGTTACTAGGGATGAGCTGAACACCCCCCTGTTCGGTTCGCACCAGAACATGCGAACAGGAAAAAAGTTTATTCGAACACGCCAACACCGTTAAAGTCTATGGGACACGAACATGAATAATCAAAAGTGCTAATTTTAAAGGCTAATATGCAAGTTATTGTCATAAAAAGTGTTTGGGGACCTGGGTCCTGCCCCAGGGGACATGGATCAATGCAAAAAAAAGTTTTAAAAACGGCCGTTTTTTCAGGAGCAGTGATTTTAATAATGCTTAAAGTCAAACAATAAAAGTGTAATATCCCTTTAAATTTTGTACCTGGGGGGTGTCTATAGTATGCCTGTAAAGGGGCGCATGTTTCCTGTGTTTAGAACAGTCTGACAGCAAAATGACATTTTGAAGGAAAAAAAAAATTAAAACTACCCGTGGCTATTGCATTGCCGACAATACACATAGAAGTTAATTGATAAAAACGGCATGGGAATTCCCCAAAGGGGAACCCCGAACCAAAATTTAAAAAAAAAATGACGTGGGAGTCCCCCTAAATTCCATACCAGGCCCTTCAGGTCTGGTATGGATATTAAGGGGAACCCCAGCCAAAATTTAAAAAAAAATGATGTGGGGTTCCCCCTTAATTCCATACCAGACCCTTCAGGTCTGGTATGGATTTTAAGGGGAACCCCGCGCCCAAAAAAAAAAAAAAACGGCGTGGGGTCCCCCCAAAAATCCATACCAGACCCTTATCTGAGCACGCAATCTGGCAGGCCGCAGGAAAAGAGGGGGGACGAGAGTGCGGCCCCCCCCTCCTGAACCGTACCAGGCCACATGCCCTCAACATTGGGAGGGTGCTTTGGGGTAGCCCCCCAAAACACCTTGTCCCCATGTTTATGAGGACAAGGGCCTCATCCCCACAACCCTGGCTGGTGGTTGTGGGGGTCTGCGGGCGGAGGGCTTATCGGAATCTGGAAGCCCCCTTTAACAAGGGGACCCCCAGATCCCGGCCCCCCCTGTGTGAAATGGTAAGGGGGTACTTACCCCTACCATTTCACTAAAAAAACTGTCAAAAATGTTAAAAATGACAAGAGACAGTTTTTGACAATTCCTTTATTTAAATGTTTCTTCTTTCTTCCTTCATCTTCTGGTTCTTCTGGTTCTTCTGGCTCTTCTGGTTCTTCCTCCGGTGTTCTCGTCCAGCATCTCCTCCGCGGTGTCTTCTATCTTCTTCTCCTCGGGCCGCTCCACACCCATGGCATGGGGGGGAGGCTCCCGCTCTTCTCTTCTTCTTTTCTTCGATTCGTCTCTTCTTCATTTTCTTCTCCGGGCCGCTCCGCACCCATGCTGGCATGGAGGGAGGCTCCCGCTGTGTGACGGCGCTCCTCATCTGACAGTTCTTAAATAATGGGGGGCGGGGCCACCTGGTGACCCCGCCCCCCTCTGACGCACGGTGACTTGACGGGACTTCCCTGTGAACGCCACAGGGAAGTCCCGTCATGTCCCGTGCGTCAGAGGGGGGAGGGGTCACCGGGTGGCCCCGTCCCCCGTTATTTAAGTATTGTGGGACGAGGAGCGCCGTCACACAGCGGGAGCCTCCCTCCATGCCAGCATGGGTGCGGAGTGGCCCGGAGAAGAAAATGAAGAAGAGAAGAAGAGAAGAAAAGAAGAAGAGAAGAGCGGGAGCCTCCCCCCATGCCATGGGTGCGGAGCGGCCCGAGGAGAAGAAGACAGAAGACGCCGCAGAGGAGATGCTGGACGAGAACGCCGGAGGAAGAATCAGAAGAGCCAGAAGAACCAGAAGATGAAGGAAGAAAGAAGAAGCATTTAAATAAAGGAATTGTCAAAAAACTGTCTCTTGTCATTTTTAACATTTTTGACAGTTTTTTAGTGAAATGGTAGGGGTAAGTACCCCCTTACCATTTCACACAGGGGGGGGGGCGGGATCTGGGGGTCCCCTTGTTAAAGGGGGCTTCCAGATTCCGATAAGCCCCCCACCCGCAGACCCTCACAACCACCGGCCAGGGTTGTGGGGATGAGGCCCTTGTCCTCATCAACATGGGGACAAGGTGTTTTGGGGGGCTACCCCAAAGCACCCTCCCAATGTTGAGGGCATGTGGCCTGGTACGGTTCAGGAGGAGGGGGTGGCCTCAATCTCGTCCCCCCCTCTTTTCCTGCGGCCTGCCAGGTTGCGTGCTCGGATAAGGGTCTGGTATGGATTTTTGGGGGGACCCCACGCCGTTTTTTTTTTTTTTTGGCGCAGGGTTCCCCTTAAAATCCATACCAGAGCTGAAGGGTCTGGTATGGAATTTAGGGGGAACCCCACGTCATTTTTTTAAAAAATTTTGGCCGGGGTTCCCCTTAATATCCATACCAGACCTGAAGGGCTTGGTATGGAATTTAGGGGGACTCCCACGTCATTTTTTTTTTTTAATTTTGGTTCGGGGTTCCCCTTTGGGGAATTCCCATGCCGTTTTCATCAATGAACTTCTATGTGTATTGTCGGCAATGCAATAGCCGCGGGTAGTTTTAAATGGGTTTTTCCTTCAAAATGTCATTTTGCTGTCAGACTGTTCTAAACACAGGAAACATACGCCCCTTTACAGGCATACTATAGACACCCCCCAGCTACGAAATTTAAAGGGATATTACACTTTTATTGTTTGACTTTAAGCATTATTAAAATCACTGCTCCTGAAAAAACGGCCGTTTTGAAAACTTTTTTTTGCATTGATCCATGTCCCCTGGGGCAGGAACCAGGTCCCCAAACACTTTTTATGACAATAACTTGCATATTAGCCTTTAAAATTAGCACTTTTGATTTCTCCCATAGACTTTTAAAGGCTGTTCCGCGGCATTCGAATTTGCCGCGAACACCTCAAATTGTTCGCTGTTCGGCGAACTTGCGAACAGCCAATGTTCGAGTCGAACATGAGTTCGACTCGAACTCGAAGCTCATCCCTAATTGTTACCAACAAAATTTATTTGATTATACAATCGTCCATCTTGCCTCTAAAGTCCGCTCCAGGGCCATTTTTTGGCCCCCTTCTTTCTAATATTTACCACTTAATACGGATGTGGCTTTGGGAGTGTTTTTTTTTCTAACTCTTGATTTTTACGCTGTTACCTAAACCTGGGTATGCCCAATGGGCTTTTCTTTTGTGCTATACACTTACTGTAAATATTTAATAAAGATAATTTACAACAGAAAATTGCTTTAGGGCCAGTTCACACCATAGAAACGCAGTCTGGATGCACTTCAGATGCTTTTTTGCATGTGCGTTTTTGATGCGTTCCAATTCGTTTTTGATGCGTTTTTGGTGTGTTTTTGATTCAGTACAGTGCATTTCCCCCCTTTTTTTCCCTTAACCTTAAATAAGAACATGGGTGTTCCAGTGCGTTTTTGGTGCGTTTAGGTGCGTTCCGGTGCGTTCCCGTGAGTTTTTGATGCTTTTTACAGCATTCCAGTACAGTTCAGTGCAGGAAACATGCAGCATGCAGCACTTTTTTGTTTCTGGAACTGGAACGCACTGGAACTGCAAGCACTGGTGTGAACTATGCCATTGAAAACATATAACATACTTTCCATGCATTTTTGATGCAGAAAAAAAACACACTGGACTGCATGTGGTGTGAACTGGCCCTAAAGTCTATTATAAGAGCCAGTTCACACCACATGCAGTCCAGTGCATTTTTTTTCTGCATCAAAAACGCATGGAAAGTAGGTTATATGGTTTTTAATGGCATAGTTCACACCAGTGCTTGCAGTTCCAGTGTGTTCCAGTTCCAGAAAAAAAGTAGAACATGCTGCATTTTTCCTGCACTGGACTGTACTGGAACGCTGTAAAAAGCATCAAAAACTCACGGGAACGCACCAAAAACACACTGGAACACCCATGTTCTTATTTAAGGTTAAGGATAAAAAAAAGGGGGGGGGGATGCACTGGACTGCATCAAAAACGCACTAAAAATGCATCAAAAACGCACTGGAACGCATCAAAAACGCGCATGCAAAAAAGCATCTGGAGCGCATCCGGACTGTGTTTCTATGGTGTGAACTGGCCCTAAAAGAAATTATAAATGAAAAATAAAATTTGCTCTTGTTGATTTTACAGTCTGATGTCTGATGTCAAATGTTTATTTCCGTGTGACAAGACTCATCATTAATTGCAACGTGAAAAACAAAATCCTCTGATCACCTGCTTTGCTGTTTTGTCCCAATGGGGTTCATTTCCCGAAGTAGCTGATCACAAACATATAAAAGGACTTGAGAAGAATCCATAAGACGGAATCCTAAGAGAGACCTCTGCCGGAGCATGGAGGTCCATGGAACATGAAGAATGACATATTCAGTGTTATAACACAGATCATTGTATTCCCAGGATGAATGGTGAGACAAACAATATTCCACTTGTATCATTAATGATGACATTCTATAGACAGCTGAGATCTGACATACAGAATGATTTATGTTTTTTACTTTTTACTTTTTTTGTTTTACTGATTGATGTTTTATCATTTGTTATCAGTTTGTTATAACGGAGGTCCTTACAGGGACACAAAACACAATTTACATCATCTTCATAATGTGCTTTATGTACAGGAGATGTAATGATTAGACTTGTGCGGTTCGTTTCCTTCCGAATTAGAATTCAGGACAAATGTTAGTTAATTAGAATAGTACTGAATTTCAACAAATCTGAAATAAAGAAAAAAAAAAATTCGGACAAAATTCAAATTCAAATCCTTTTCAAATTGTTTTTGAATACTTTTCAAATTCGAATAGCTTTCAAATTAGAATTCTATTCTATTCCTTTATTTTATTTTCTATTTTATTCTTTTTGGAAATTGGAAAACTATTCAAATTGGAAAACTTTTCGAATTGGAAAACTTTTCGAATTGGAAAGCTTTTCGAATTGGAAAGCTTTTCGAATTGGAAAACTTTTCGAATTCAAAAACTTTTCGAATTGGAAAACTTTTGGAATTGGAAAACTTTTCAAATTGGAAAGCTTTTGGAATTGGAAAACTTTTCAAATTGGAAAACTTTTGGAATTGGAAAACTTTTCAAATTGGAAAGCTTTTGGAATTGGAAAACTTTTGGAACTGGAAAGCTTTTCGAATTGGAAAAACTTTTTGAATCGATTAGAAAACGAATAAACAGAATTCTGAAAACAAATGAAATGAATGAAACAAATTGAACTAAACAAATTTATGTAAATAACGAATCAAAACAATTTTTTTTTTCTTCGTTCTGCACATGTCTAGTAATGATGTCTGAGGAGGAATATGGAACATCTTCTGAAGATTATTTTCATAGAAAACAACAAGAATATTATTCTCTGATATATCACTTTCATTATTCAACACACAGATTATTCTTTATCCTCTAAAACCATAAAACAGGCTCTTTGGTAGTCACTAGACATGTGCAGAACAAAAAAAAAAATGTTTTGTTTCGTTTCAATTGGTTATTTACATAAATTTGTTTAGTTAAATTCGTTGAATCCGTTTAATTCGTTTTCAGAATTAGTTTTGTTTATTCGTATTCGAATTGATTGAAATTTTCTAATTGGAATTCGGATTGTTTCAAACATTTTTCGAATCAATTTCAAACAGTTTTCAAACTCAAATAGTTTTCAACCTGGAAAAGTCTCTGACCCACAGATGCTCAATAGGGTTTAGGTCTAGAGACAAACTTGGCCAGTCCATCACCTTTACCCTCAGCTACTTTAGCAAGGCAGTGGTCACCTTGGAGGTGTGTTTGGGGTCGTTATCATGTTGGAATAATGCTTTGCGGCCCAGTCTCACACACGCTTGACACCATTTGAACCAAATACATTTATCTTGGTCTCATCAGACCACAGGACACAGTTCCAGTAATCCATGTCCTTAGTCTGCTTCTCTTCAGCAAACTGTTTTTTTGTGCATCATCTTTAGAAGAGGCTTCCTTCTGGGATGACAGACACACAGACCAATTTGATGCAGTGTGCGGCGTATGGTCTGAGCACTGACAGGCTGACCCCCCCACCCCTTCAACCTCTGCAGCAATGCTGGCAGCACTCATACGTCTATTTCCCAAAGACAACCTCTGGATATGACGCTGAGCTAGTGCACTCAACTTCTTTTGTTGACCATGGCGAGGCCTGTCTGGCCATGGTCTTGGCCACCATGCTGCAGCTCAGTTTCAGGGTCTTGGCAATCTTCTTATAGCCTAGGCCATCTTTATGTAGAGCAACAATTCTTTTTCCAGATCCTCAGAGAGTTCTTTGCCATGAGGTGCCATGTTGAACTTCCATTGACCAGTATAAGAAAGTGAGAGCGATAACACCAAATTTAACACACCTGCTCCCCATTCACACCTGAGACCTTCTAACACTAATGAGTCACATGACACCGGGGGAGGGAAAATGGCTAATTTGGCCCAATTTGGACATTTTCACTTAGGGGTGTACTCGCTTTTGCCGCCAGTGTTTTAGACATTAATGGCTGTGTGTTGAGTTATTTTGAGGGGACAGCAAATTTACACTGTTATACAAGCTGTACACTCACTACTTTACATTGTAGCAAAGTGTAATTTCTTCAGTGTTGTCACATGAATAGATAGAATAAAATATTTACAAAAATGTGAGGGGTGTACTCACTTTTGTGAGATACTGTATATTTATGTTTGATTTTTCCGTGTTTTTAGAATTTTAGAATCTTGCAATAAGTTGCAAAGGGATTACCTATGGTCATAGGCTGCTCTCCCTTCCACATGCAGCAGGAAAGGAAAGGAAAGTAGCAGAAAATGGAGAGGGGGATTCAATTGATAGCAGGTAGGCCTGGCAGCAGCAAAAATTTGACATGGAATCCTGTGGCCATAGGTTGCCCACCTTTCCCCTAATAAGGATCAGCCAAAAAAAAAAAACCACACATTATACTAATGCTGTTTTTTGGATGCCCAATTTTTTCACTACTTTCTGGTTGGGATTGTGTTTGATTACAACCTGTTATATTATACATTACAGGGGGTCCCCGGGTTATGAACAAGATAGGGACTGTAGGTTTGTTCTTAAGTCGAATTTGTTTGTAAGTCGGAACAGTACCTTTTTTCAGTGCAAATCCAGTCTTTTTTTATTTTTGTATAATTTTCTTATTTTTAATATTATTTTTCTTATTCTTTACTTTTTTAATTACTTCTTTTTTATTTTATTAATGTAATTATTACTGTATTTATTTTTATCAGTTTTTTTTTCATTTAAACTTTATTGCTATCACACAAGAGAAAACGATTCCCTGTGTGATAGCAATTGGAGGTGACAGGTTCTCTTTATTGACCCTGTCACCTCCAAAACAGGAGTCCCAGCACTGTGCTAGATTCCCACAGCACAGCACAGCTCTCCCCTCTCACTGTTTACATGGCAGCAGGGACAGGAGACACCAGAGAGAGGGGAGCTGATGTGTGATGGCACAGCAGGGAGATGGATGGATGGTGACAGCAGCAGTGTCTGTGATCCGAGTCCGGGCAGGTCGGCCGGCCGGCCGCGGGGCAGCGGCACAGGAAAGACCGGGGATCCTGGAGGCTTCACTAGGCCGCGGCCACGACGGGCAGTTTTAGCGGCCTGGCAGGCCACCGGACCGTACCAGGCCTGTGGATGGGCAGGCAGCATGACGAGGGGGGCCCGCAGCCAGGCCAGGAACGGAGGAACGGCTCAGTCAAGCAAGGAGAGGAAGATTCGGCCGGCAGTGATGTCATTCGGGCCCCGTTCGTAAGTAGGAGTTGTTCGCAACTCGGATGTTCGTAAGTCGGGGACCCCCTGTATTTTATAACATACCAGCTTATGAGATTTTGAAACACTTTTTGTGATTTACCAAAGATTGTATTATAAAATGTTGTTTGACTTGGTACCTTAAAAATCGTATTTTTCTCTTTGCAAAAGGTCTTGAACGTTCACATATCTGATACCCTGTTTTTATTACCTCATTCACAGTTTTGAATTCATATCAGTGCCACATAAAGGTAAATGGGTGCCAAGAATTGCTCTTTCTCCACCTCCCCTTTCCACTACCTCCAACTACTTCTCCTTCTACTCCCTTTACTCCTCTCCACCCCTTACTCATTCTCCCCCTTCCATTTTCACCTCCTCCATCTACTCCTCCTTTCCTTCACCTCCTCCTCCCTCTACTACTATCATTTTTCCCCTCTTTCCCTTCCTCCCCTCCTCTCCTTCCTCCTTCACATCCTCCTTCTTCCTCTCCCTCTATGCCTCCCCTTTCTTGTTGACCGCCTCCTCCTCCTTCTACTCCTTTTCCCCTTCTACTTCTTGTCCTCTTCCTCCTCCGCTCCTCTTCTCCTTCCTACCGTTGTCCCCATTCTCTACTTCTCTTCCCCCTCTAATCCTTCTTCCCTTCACTCCACCTCCCTCAATGTTTTCTTCCCTTTTTCCTCCATCACCTTCCACTTCTTCTCCTTCTCTTTCTCCTTCATCTCCTTATCACTCTACTCCTCTTATCCTCTTCCCTTCTCCTTCCTCCTTCACCTCCTCCCTCTACTCCTCTTCTTCCTCCCCACCTCCCATTCCTCCTTCACATCCTCCTCTTCTTCTCCCCTTACTCCTCCCCCTCCTCCTCTTTCTACTCCTTTTCTTTTTTGTCCTCTTCCCCGATCGCCTTCACCTTGTTCCTATCTTTGTCCCCTTTCTCTTTTTTTTTTTTTTATCATCAAAGTTTATTGTGAAAAACAAAAGATGCATCTGTGGAGACGCAGCTCCACTCAGTACAATACAGTGTAGATATATCATCAGAAACAACATTGAGCATCAGTTACATTGCAAGGTTTGGTATCAATTGTTTATGCTTGTACAACTGTAAGTCTTAATAAAGCAGATATCAATGATTATCATTCATGAATTCTGTATTGTCATTCAAAGAAAAAGAATAGTTGGAAAGGGAAAAGAGAAAAGAAAGAGAGAAAAGGGTATTCAGGATTAAGTCTTCAGTTTAAGTTGGTGGGAATCACTGTTCCTCACTGGACTGTTTTTCAACATTTAGTTTATCATATGAGAGTTAACTTTCAACCGGGACCTATTTCACAACATTCAAATATGCCTGTGAGTATTTATATATAAGCCAAGGTGACCAAGTTTTGTGAAATCTTTCCACATTTTCTCCTGCTTGTGCAATAGTCTCCTCCATCTCATAAAACTCCTCTATCTTATTAAACCATTCCTGTATGGATGGGATTTTTGTAGATTTCCAGTACAGTGGGATGACTGCTTTGGCCGCATTTAAAAGATGTTTAGTAAGTGAGTGTTTATACCTCTTAATGGGGAATTCCGTGATATGCAGGAGACATGCCGCTGCGTCTAACTTTAATTTTGTTTCTGTTATTAAGTATATCATCTCTGGTATGGGCGGAGCCAGCAGCTGATATGTGAGCAGCACTGAGACAGAGCTCCCTGCAGGACAACTAATCCTTCAGACATCCTGGGTGTCAGAGACACAGATTCTCCACACCAAAGCCTTCAATACCCTCTCTGGACCTGGCTGAACACGGCAGTATGGTTAAATATGGGCGAGCACCCATGGAATCCTCAGCAGACCGTCTCTCTCAGTATGCCTGGGGATCTCAAGATGGCCGCGGCCATGAGGCAGAGGAAAGACACCACAGCAATACACAGCAGAGCGGACCAGATAAATCCCCTTCTCACTCTGGCAAGGTAAGCCCACTGCCTCCTAGAACTAAGGGAATGAGGAAAGGACTCTCCCTGGATGGGTTACCACAGGAAGAAATGGGAGATATAATGCCAGAGGAGGGGGAGGGGGAGCCATCTCTGAAACAGATTATGGAAGCTATATGTACCTGCCAGGCCACACTGACTGAACACATTGATGGCATAAGGGCTGAGATGTCGTTTTTAAAGAATGATGTACAGAATATTAGAGAAAGGGCCACTGAAGCTGAACACAGAATTAGTGACCTGGAAGATGTAGTCCGCCCTTTGGAGAATAAAGTTCAACGCATCCACTGTGAAGTGAATGCTCACACAGATAAGCTCAGTGATATGGAAGACCGCCAAAGGAGGAACAATATTCGCCTGGTTGGTTTCCCCGAGAAGGCAGAGGGCAAACAACCTGAAGACTTCCTTGAAATGTGGCTTAAGGAAAATATGGCGAACGATACCTTTTCACGCTTATTCGCCATAGAGAGGGCTCATAGGGTGCCATCTAAACCTCCCTCTCCTGGGTCTCACCCGCGTCCAATGATAGCCCGGATTCTACATTTTAGAGACCGTGAAAATATCCTTTGCGCTGCCCGCACTATAGGAGACTTGCAATTTAATGGTAACCGAATTTCAATCTACCCTGACTTTTCTGCTGCTACGCAGAAACAGAGAGCCAGTTTTGTGCATGTCAAGAAAAGACTCAGAGATCTCCAGCTGGCCTATAGCATGTTGTATCCTGCAAAACTGAGAGTGGTGGATAGGGGAAAAGTTTCCTTCTTTAGCTCTCCCATTGAAGCCTCTCGCTGGCTGGACACTAGGGGGCGCAATAGCCCTGAAGATAGACGCTGAAAGAAAGACACACATCCTTTTGATGGATGCCACTGCAGCATACCTCTCCAATCTTCTTTTGCTTATCAGTCATGAGACTCAAAATAGTGTCCTTCAGCTCTGACACCTCAACTACACCGTGCTTGTCCTGCTCGGTTCTACATGTTGGTTCAAAGTTCATTCTACTAAATTTCTCTTGGATACAAGAGGTTTTTTTCTCCTTCCTTTTATTATTTTAAATTTTTATTATTATTTTTTTTTTTTTTTGGGGGGGGAACTTTATTATCTACTCCCCTGAGTATATTACTGAACTGTGTATTGCTGGGAACTTGTACTTTTAAGATCCTTTTATACAGAAGAAGAGGAGGTGTTTTTTTTTTTCTTTTTCTTCTTTTCTGTTTTTTTTGTCGCCGGTATTGGCTACAGAAATTATTTCCCTAATACATACAGGGAGGGCAGGGGGCGGTGGTTCACTCTTTTTGTTTTTCCCCTTACCACCGCAAGATTCACTACAAACTGGTAAGCAGTGGGTCCCCCCCTGCTGAAGAACTATAACTTCAGAAATTGACCACGACCTATGACCCTCTGAGGTCATTTATTATTGTTATAGTTATGGGATATGGGCGCACGGCATGTTGGGGCTGTGTGCAGGGTGGGAAGGGAAGGGAAGTTATGCTCTGTTGGTTCGTGCTGTGTGCTGTTGTCTCTCTCTGTTTTAGTCCTCACAGATTGAAGTGGCTGGCCAAAAGCTGGTTAGCCGATGCTCTCCTAGGAAGCGAGTCCTGGTATCACTCCTCTTTCAATGGCGGGTAAGATAAATATATTATCATGGAATGTCCGTGGTATGAACTCAAAGATAAAGAGGTCTCTTGTCTTTGACTTTATCCGAAGATATAAACCCCATATTGTCCTGTTACAAGAGACACACCTACAGGGGTCCAAAGTCATGGCTTTAAAGAAAGCTAACATTATGAGGGTCATACATGCCGAATATTCAACGTATTCTCGGGGAGTGGCCATCCTGGTTACTAAGAAAGCAGCGGCACAAATTATACAGGTCAAATTAGACCCTAATGGTAGATATGCCATATTAGTGTGTCAAATGTTTGGTATATGTTTAACTTTGGTGTGTGTGTATGTTCCACCACCGTTCTCCTTCCAAGTACTAGAAAGCATTCTAAATGAAACTGTGAAGATAGCACAGGGCCCGCTATTGTTAATGGGCGATTTTAATGTAGTGTCGGATGGGGATCTTGACAGGCATGGATGTGCCTCTGGCGTGCGCCACACCCTTTCATCCTGGCTCGATAGTTATGCACTTATTGATGTATGGCGTCGCAATAACCCAGGAGTCAGAACGTATTCATGCCACTCGGAAACTCATAAGACACTGACTAGAATAGATATGCTCCTGTCCTCCATGGATGGTCTGCAAATTATATCCGGGGTCAGGTATCTTCCTAGAGCTCTGTCGGATCACTCTCCAATGGAAGTCACATTAAATTTGAATGTGCCCATTGGAAGACGACAATGGCGCCTAAAAACACAATGGTTACAGGAGGAATACGTGACAATTGGCTGCAAGACGGCTATTAATCATTACTGGAGGGAGAACGGTGCTGAAACCTCGATACATAATCAATGGGAGGCTTTTAAAGCCACCATGAGGGGGGAGTTCAATAAAGAGACGAGAGCCTTTGCAAATGCTTTAAACTCAGATATTAAACAGGTTGAATGTGATGCTGCAGCGGCTGAACAGGAATATATACAAAACCCCTCACCTCAGACTTATCAGTTTTGGCAAGACTTGACAAGGCAATTTAAATTACTTCTGACTGACCAGACTATGAAGAAACAACTACAACAAGCTAGATCCATATTTGAATTTGGCGACAAAAGTGGCCGCCTGTTGGCCTTTTTGGCACGTCCTCTGTATGCCCCCACGTCGGTACTGCACCTTAAACAACCAGGGGGCGACTTGGTGAGGGATTCACGAGATATTCTGAACACATTTGTAGACTTTTATGACACCCTATACCAGTCCCAATCAAGATGTACTGATCAGGAGCTTTCCTCCTATTTGGGGGACCTGAACCTTCCATCTTTGGCACCAGAAGATAGTGTAGCATTGGAACATTCCATTACCTCAGAAGAGATAGCTGGTGCTATTTCCTCCTTTAGGCCGGGTAAGTCACCTGGACTTGACGGCTTCCCGGCGGAATGGTATCAGCTACACAAAGAAAGCTTAATCCCGCGACTCCAAAAAGTGTTTGTAAATGCAGAAAAAGAAGGTATACTACCGGAATCCATGCGTGAGGCCCTTATTGTTGTGATACCAAAACCTGGTAAAGACCCAAGCGAATGTGAATCATATAGACCGATCTCCTTGATCAATACTGACGTCAAAATATTGGCCAAAATCTTGGCTGGTAGATTGCAGTCAGTAATCCTTAAATTGATCAACTCAGATCAAACTGGGTTTATCCCGGGCCGTTGTACCCACATGAATCTTAGAAGGCTCTATGTAAATTTACAAATTTCACACACAAATATAGGTAAAAGAGTGGTGGCGTCGCTCGACACAAAAAAAGCATTTGACTCGGTCGAATGGAATTATCTGTTTTCCCTGCTTAGTAAATTGGGCTTTGGACCTAGATTTGTGAACTGGGTTAAGTTACTGTATAACGATCCCCGGGCATGTGTTAGAGTGAATGGGCTCATCTCAAATACATTTAAGATAGGTAGGGGGACGAGACAGGGATGCCCCTTGTCTCCGCTCCTCTTCGCCCTAGCTATAGAACCCCTTGCGGTTAAACTTAGGAGTCGGGATGACATCAGGGGGCTCTTGGTTGGGGATCTGGAGGAACGAGTATCATTATATGCGGATGATATGCTCCTATATTTAGGAGATCCGGAACTCTCATTATCTAATGCATTCAATGTAATTCAGGAATTCGGTAATTTCTCTGGTTTCCGAATTAACTGGTCCAAATCATCACTGTTTCCTCTAGATCCTCAGCCGAACTTAGTACTTCCCACCCAATGCCCTCTAGCGATAACAAACCAGTTTAAGTACTTAGGAATACAGATCCAATTGCCAGTGCAATCATTCACAAAAATGAACCTATGGCCTGTAATCAACGCCTTCAAGGATAGAGTACAGAAGTGGAAAGATCTTCCACTCACATTGTTGGGGAGAGCTAACTTATTTAAAAGATTTTTCTCCCAAAATTTTTATATATACTCTCTAACGCCCCACTATATATCCCTAAAAAGACGTTCCGATACATTGACTCCCTGTTGACCTCCTTTTTGTGGGGAGACAAGGCAGCTCGTGTGTCGCTGGCTGTTCTACAGCTACCAGTAGGAAGGGGTGGTCTGGCGATACCCGACCTTCGCTTGTACTACTTGGCGTCTCAACTAGTTCAGGCCCACTGGCGCATGTTTCCACAGCTGAATAACGCTGCCACTGCAGTGGAGGCAGCTGTCGCAACCTCATACGAAGCACTTTTGAATTTCTTTTTTAGAGGGATGGTGCCTACTCAAGACGGGGTAACTGTACTTCAATCAGCTAAGCGGGTACTTGAGATTTCTATAAAACATATACAAGACGGACCTCCACGCCTATCACCAAATACACCACTATGGTTCAATCCTCGTCTAAAGGACCTTTCTCGCTTGGAGGATGGATATAGGTGGGCCAAATTTGGTCTTACGTATGTGCATCAACTATTTGAGAGGGGTGAATTTAAAACATTTGCACAATTGAAGAGGGAAATGGGTGTCCCTGACACATGGGCGTTCCATTATTCCAGGCTGCGGCATGCTGCGCATGCACAATTTGGAACGGGGATGGTTCTGTTAGAAAACACAAAACTTGAATCAATGCTTGCAGAACCTGACCATACGAAACGTATTTCCACTTATTATGCGGTACTTATGGAAAAAACACAGCCGAGGGAGAAGAAAATGAGAGAGAGATGGACAGACATTATACCAGAGTTGACTGAGGCTCATTGGAATGAGGTTTTAACCTCCTATATGTCCACGGTCATCTCTGCGAGGGATAAACTGATCCAACTAAGATACCTACATCAAATGTATTACACCCCATACAGACTATATAAGATGGGCAGGAGAGCAGACCCTATTTGTCATAAATGCCTGGTGGCAGAAGGTACTTTTATGCACATGGTTTGGGACTGTAGTAGGGTACGACCTTTATGGTCACAGGTAACCCAGTTTGTTGCAGAAACCTTTGATCTTCCGAATATATGTAGCCCACTGTTGGGTATCTTAGGGGTGATAGAGGACGATGTAATGAGCAACAATACTAGAATGTTTTTAAGATTATTGTTTTACTATGTCAGGAAGCTGATTGTCTTGAATTGGATAAAGAGGGATCATCTTACCTTAGGAGCTTGGAAAAGATTAATTAATGCAAATATTACACTGTATAAAATGACATATGAAGCAAGAGGAAGTAAGAAAAAATTTAATAGAGTATGGGGCAGATGGATAAACACAAAAGAAACTACACCATGTGACATCTAAAATTATTTTATTATAAAATATAGCCAAATGATAGACTGGGTAGGATGATATTGTGAGAACATGTTCCAGGGGACTGGAGAGATGACAGTGCACAGCACAATTGGTTTAGGAGGTATATACCTCTTTGGTTTAGCTCTTTAACTTTATATATATATACTTTTATATTTTTTTACTTTATTTTATGTTTTATACCAGATATTGGATTGCTGATAATTTGCATTACGATTAAAGAAAATAACTGGTATTTTAGAGTTAAAAAAATTGCTACCTGTACTGATATGTCGTTTATCATAGGATGTTTATCTGAAACTACCCTTGAATGTTAATTATATTTTGACGGTTGCAACCGACAATATACCTTACATGCAGTGTGTTATTCTATGTATGTACATCTGGCAAATAAAAACCTTTAAAAAAAAAAAAAAAAAGTATATCATCTCTCTGACCTTTGCCCAAAATGTGTTCAATATTGGGCACTGCCACCAAATGTGAAGCAATGATCCTTTGTCAGAGTTACAGCGCCAGCAAGTATCCGAGTGGTCTGGAAACCAAGAGTGTAGTTTTACTGGTGTGGCATACCATTGAGTAAGTAATTTGTATGCTGTTTCCTGAGTTTTTGTGCTCAGGGAGCATTTATGAGCAAAAACACATGCTTTCATCCATTGTGAAGTCGTCAATGGAATACCTAGTGCCCTCGACCAGCTCTCTCTGAGGTCCCTCTCACCCCTGTCTTCCCCATTTTGGATCCAGCGGTATGCTAGTGATGTCACTTTAGTGATGGGTTCCTCTGTCTGACATACTGACTCTAATTCTGTTAGTGGTCTATTGTAATTTTGCTTTCTTTGTGTTCTATTAAGGAAGCTACGGCACTGGAAATAGGTCCAAAGCTGTAGGTTGGGTAGTTTGTTTGTGTGTTTAAGATCTGTGAAGTCCCTAAACTCTTGATTGTGAAAACATTGTGAGGCTAATAGGGGTTTATTTGTGTCGTTCGCTTGAAGTGATCGGTTCCCCATTCCCGGTGGGAAATTGGGGTTGTTCTGTAGTGGGGTGAGCGGACTAATAAGTGACGAGAAGTTGGTAAGTTTCGTTAACTTATGAAAGATTGCTAAGGTGGTGCCCACTAAAGGATGTGACCTCATCTCCGCTGGTAGACTACTCCACTGAATCCAAGGTGAATATTTAATTGGTGTATGGCTCAAGTTTTCCTCAATTTCTACCCAGTCCTTGAGTGTAGAATGGCAGTGCCAGTCTATTATCCTAGTTATATGAGAGGCTAGGTAGTACGCACGGAAGTCTGGGATTCCCATTCCTCCTTTGTCTTTGGGCTTAGTAAGTCTAGAAAATCTCACTCTAGGTTTTTTGTGAGCCCAAATAAATTTCGTTTGAGTTGTATGAAGCACTTTAAAGAAGTTTTGGGGAATTTTTATCGGTAGATTTCTAAATAGGTACAGCACTCTTGGTAAAATGACCATTTTACATATAGCTGCCCGACCGAACCAGGATAAGCCTTTTGAGTGCCAGTTTTGTAAGTCTGAACAAATTGTTTTCAATAAGGGAGTGAAGTTGTATTCAAAAATTTGAGATAATTTAGGGGTCAACCATATTCCTAGATATTTGAGCGCTGTGTTTACCCATTTAAAGGGGCAATTTGATTGGATAGGGTCTAATTTATTTGTGGGGATCGAGACATTTAAAATTTCCGACTTGGTATAATTAATTTTGAGGTTTGAGAAATACCCAAAGATAGAGAACTCTTTCATCAAGGAGGGGAGTGAAATATGGGGGTTCGTTATGAAGAACAACAAGTCGTCCGCATATGCCGCCACCTTGTATTCTTTTTTCCCCACCTCGAAGCCCTGTATTGCCCTCTCTGCTACAATCCGTCTGACAAATGGCTCTAATGTTAGGATAAACAGCAGGGGCGAGAGAGGGCATCCCTGTCTCGTCCCATTTTTGATTTCAACTGTGCTTGAAAGGGAGCCATTAATCTTCAGCTGCGCAGAAGGGTTTTTATAGAGCGTAGAGATCCAAGACATCATATTGTTTCCCAAGCCAATGAACCTGCATGTTTCTAGCATGAAATCCCAGGCTACGCGGTCAAAGGCCTTCTCCGCGTCCGTGGACAGGAGAAGACCTTCGAATTTCCGCATCCCTGCAGCATGCATTAAATTGAGCGTTTTGATAACATTATCTCTGGTTTCCCTTCCTGGCATGAATCCTGCTTGCTCGCTTCCTATCAATTTGTGAAGTAAAGGTTTCAGTCTGTTTGCTATTATTTTTGACATCAATTTCACATCAAGATTCAGCAGCGAGATTGGCCTGTAGCTTGCACATTCTGACAGGTCCTTGTTTGGCTTGGGAAGAATTGTGATATGTGCCTTAAGGAAATCCGCCGGGATCTCCCTGGGCTCAGACATGTAGTTCAAGGCCCTTAGTAATGGTCCCAGCAAAGTTTCCTGGAATGTTTTGTAATAAATTGCTGTGAAGCCGTCCGGTCCCGGACTTTTCCCTGTCTTTAGGTGTTTGATCACTTGTTGTAGTTCATAAGTTTCTATGGGATTTTCTAGTTGGTTAATATCTTCAGTTGACAATGAGGGAAGTTTAGAGTCTATCAGATATTGACGTATGGCATGTAGTCTCGTTCCCTGAATTGAGCTAGGTTTCTGTGGGTTGGGTAAGTTATACAAGGATGTGTAATAATTATGAAAGTGGTGTGCAATTTTTTCAGTAGTGATGTCTAGTTTCCCTTCTTTTGTTCGTATGCCTGAGATATTTTGTTGTGTTTTCGCGTTTTTTATGGCTCTTGCTAGTAGGCTACCTGTTTTGTTGCCATGTTCGTAGTAGATTTTCTTTCTAAAAAATAAGAATCTTTTAGCTCTTGTGTCAAAGATCTGTTGGAGTGATTTTCTATGGTTTAAAAGTTCAGTTGCCGTATGTTCTGTTAGGGATTGTTTATGTAGGGATTCTAGGGTGCGAATCTTCTCTGTCAGGGATTTAATTTCTTTTTCCCTCTCTCTTTTACGGTGGGCGCCCATTCTAATGAGTTCCCCTCTGATTGTGCATTTGTGTGCTTCCCATATTGAAAGGGGGTTGATGTCTGGTGTGGAGTTAGTTTTGAAGTAGTCTGATAGTGATGTCGCTATTTGAGGAAGTGTAGTTGGATCTGTTAACAGTGCTGAATTTAGTCTCCAAGTGTTTGTTTTGGGTCGATGTTCTGTGAGCTTCATCGACAAAGAGATTGGGGCATGATCTGAAAAGGTCTGTATCCCTATTTTAGCTCCAGAGACTATATCTAAATCTCTTTGTGATATAAAGACATAATCTATTCTTGAGTATCTGCTGTGGGGTATGGAATAGAAGGTGTAATCTTTTCCTTCGGGATTGATGAATCTCCAAGAGTCTATTAGTTGAAGCGAGTTCAGTAATGTTTTGATTTGTTTGAGTATTTTGTATGTGATATAGGTTTTGCCTGTGGACGTATCATTGAGAGGATTCAATGGGACATTAAAGTCCCCCCCTAGAATGATACAACCCGAGCCAAAATCTTTGAGTTGTCCAACAATTTTACGGCAGAAGGTAAGGTGTGCCGTGTTGGGAAAATAAACATTTGCTAGTGTAATAGGTTTACCGCAGCAATTCCCTTTCAGGAATATGAACCTTCCTTCTGGATCTATGAGTTTGTCAGTTAATTCAAAAGAAGCCTCCCTACTAATGAGTATGGACACTCCTTTGGATTTTGCTAAGTCATTCGTTGCATGGTATGCTTGTGTGAAGAACGAGTCTGTCAGTTTGGGGATTTGTTGAGTTTTGAAGTGTGTTTCCTGTAAAAACACAAAACGTGGTTTACCTTTTTTGAGTTCCTTTAAGAGGGTCTTGCGCTTTTCAGGAATGTTCAGTCCCTTCGTGTTGTGAGAGATTACTGTAGGCTCATGTCCTAGGGATGAGTACGCCATCTTGAGGGCCCAGAGAGAGCTGTCGAGGCAGTAACTGGAGAGATAACTGAAGTTTCCAATGAATTATACTTTACCCCTTAAAAGGTATAGGTAAAAAGAGATGAGAAAAAGAAAGGAAAGAATTAGTACCTTGAAAGTGAGAGCACTTAGAAAGTAAGATGGAGATAATGTGATCTCCCTGGAAACCCAATGGGGCCAAGGTAAAATGTTAGTGCCTCCTGCCAGGAAAATCCTCTCCTGTCAAGGGGCACTTTGTCGGAGCGCGATTGGCAGCCGCCCAATCAACTTGGTTAGTCCAACCAATTAAATTAGATTAGACTGAATCAAAAAATATAACACTCAATTAGTGAGCAAAAACCGGCAGCAGCCATACTAAACATATTATAAACATTAATGGTCAACAATGCACCCTAATAGTAGCCATGAAGGAACCTACAACCTCCCCTGATCTCTCTGACCTATATGACTTTACAGGTAGAGATGTCGATGAATTGTTTGAACATTTCTCTGTTCTCCTGGGAGACTTCAAGGCCCCCCTCCATGCGGGGGTATCATCTTGTCGTCTTCCTTTTAGAGATGGATTTAAATTAATCCTATAATTTGCGTTTTACTTTGCTTTTTTTTTTTTTTTTGAATTTTGAGTTTTAAAGATATTCCTTTCATCGACATTTCCATAATCAATACTTGCTGAAGTGGGATACTGACAGTTATGTTTCAAGAACTGCAGGATCTCATTAGTATCTCCTATTCTGATTTGTTTTCCTTACAACCATATTCTATCTATATAGTTGGCCTAGGCCATCATGGGGGGTAAAAGCAACAGTCCCCATAAACATAAGCTCCAACTTAAACTGCTGAGCTATAAGAACTGGCATTTAGTGTGTTGTTGATTTTTGATGAGAAGTTCCATTCGACCAGATAAAACGAAACCAGCCGAAGTGACTCAGAATGTTGATGTCAGCAAGTATTAACTTTGGGGTCAGCATTCAAGGTGTTACTTCAGAAAAGATGCTCGTCCTCTTCCACGTGTAGTGTGGTTTTCTGTGGACCTTTTCAGGCTTCTTCAAAGCTCCTGGAAGTGTGAGGTCTGTTATTTGGGGTCCCCGCCTGTGAACCTCCAGGGCGTGCTGATTTCATCTTCTTGGAGATGCGTTTATCGGGCGATGATAAGGGGGATCTTTCCAATGGAGGTAGCATGAATTCCTGATACCACTCTGGCAGTTCGACCTGTTCCAGATGTAACGCTTGGCAAAAATCTGGGAGATCTTCTGGTGATCGCAAAATATGCTGTCTTCCATTTTGGTTCACTAGGAGAGCGAATGGGAATCGCCATGAGTAGCGAAGTTCCCTTTCTCTCAGCTTGTCTAGTAATGGTCTAAGAGCTCTGCGGTTCTTTAGAGTGATCTGAGACAGATCATGAAATAGCATGATGGTTTCTCCATTAAAGACTATCTGGTCATTCCTGCGTGCTTTCCTCATGATGTCTTCTTTCAAAGCAAAGCTCTGCAAACAGCATATGATGTCACGTGGTGGCATATTGTCAGGGCCTCTTGCTCTGAGTGCTCTGTGAGCCCTTACAAATTCAATGTCTGTCTCCTCTGGTCTTTCTAGCAGACTGTTGAATACCCTCTGTAAAGCTGGGGTTATTTGATCAGCCTCCACAGTCTCTGGGATCCCCCGCACCCTAATATTATTTCTTCTGCCTCTGTTATCTAAATCCTCGAGGTGTTTGTTAATCTCTATGAGTTGTTGGGACTGTGTATGTGTAACTCTGTCCAGGCGATGAAGAGCCTTGTCCCTGCACTTGCCTGCATGTTCTACCGTGGCCATCTTGTCTGTGAGGATCAACATGCTGGATTTTAGATCCGTTATCGCCGCCGAAAAGGTGGCTTTTATGTCAGCTGCAAAGCCTGACATGCCGGCATATGTCAGGGGAAGATCGGGGTGAGGTGTAATCCTACCGTTCTCCTCAGCCGCTGATTGAGAGTCCTCACTGAAGTCGTCCTCCGTTACATGCTGCGGCGCCATCTTGGCTCCTAACAGGCCTTCTCGTGCAGGCGGGGGATTCCGGAACAAATCTTCAATGTTCCTTCCCTGATAAGCTGCCGATGTGCGGCGGGATCTCGTGCGGGGTGTCCCTGTGTTCCTCCTGCTCATTATCGAGTGCTTTGGGTGCAAGGTGACGGGCTAAGGCTGCCTGGATGCCGGAGCTCTTGTATCAAGCGTCCATCGCTGTTGCGCGCCAAGCCACGCCCCTTGTCCCCTTTCTCTACTTCTCTTGCCCCTCTAATCCTCCTCCCCTTCACTCCTCCTCCCTTTACTTCTCATTTCCTTCTTCCTCCATCTCATCCCACTTCTTCCTCTTCATATTCCTCTACTCCCCTTCTCCTTCCTACTTAACCTCCTTCCTCTACTCCACTTCTTCCTCCTTCACCCCCTCCTCTCCTTCCCTCTACTCTCCCCCACCCAACTCCTCTTTTATTTGAAGAGGAGCTTCAGGCTCCTTCAGAAAAAAAATAAAAGCCAGCAACTACAAATACTGTAGCTGCTGACTTTTAATATTATAAGGGATCTTACCTTTCCAGGAATCCAGCAGTGTCCCCACCCGAGCCGATTTTTCATCCGGCCATCTGGTGCTGCCACTGCCATCTCCACTAAGGGAAACTAACAGTGAAGCCTTGCTGCTCCACAGCCGATTCCCTACTGTGCAATGCGTGAAGCATGCAGCACTTTTTGAATGGGCCAACTGTGAGGGAAGGAAGAGGGGGGGACTTCTGGCTCAGTTTGCCACGGCAAACTGAGCTTGAAATGGGAGCAGGTACCTGTCAAAATCAGGTACCCACTCCCCCCAAAAAGGTGCCAAATGTGGCATCGAAGGGGGGGCAGACAAGCGAAGCTTCCCCTTTTGGGTGGAGCTCCGCTTTAATCCTTCACTTCCTCCTTCCACTACTCTACTTCTTCTTCCTTCAGCTGCTCTTCTTCTACTGCCTCTCTCCCCTCCTTCTCCATCTACTCCCCCTCACATTCCTCCTTTACACTTCTCCTTCCTCCTCCAACTCCTCCTCCCTCTACTTATTTTCTTGCTCTACTCCTCTTTAGTGATTAACCAAACTGCCTTGGGTTATTTTCATGCAGGGTTTGGCGAACTTCAAAGGCATTAAACCCCATTAAAATCAATTGGAGCTGAATCTCACAAATCAAAATGCCCATTTTCTGGGTTAATAGACACATTGACTCAATCTTTGGTCTGCAACTTAACATTATTTTTCTCCAACAATCCATGATAGCACCTACTGTATACACCAGTGTTTCAATGGCCTCCTGACTCTTTTCCTTATTTAAGAATATCCCTAGCCTCTTACAATACCTTTTATTCAGAAAATTGTCCCCCACTTTATTCAGAAAATTGTCCCCCACTTTTGTGCAAGCTTAAATCTCTGTTAGCTGCTTCAGATAAATGTCAAGTCTTGTGGCTAGGAAGAATAGCGGCAATTAAAATGTATTATCTCCTGAAATTGCTTTACTACTTTGGGGTGCTTCTAAGCTGCTCCATTTACTCATATTCTCCATTCTATCAAACATCAAATAATTTATTTTGTCTGGAACAACTGAAAACCTACACTTAGCCATTCTGTGTTACCACAGGCCAAATGCCCTTGACATGGAGGGTAGATTGCCAGGGGGTCCCCCCTGGCAAACCACCTTTTCTACACACTGATGAGGGCAGGGGCCTCTTTACCACACCCTGGATATTTAATATGAGAATGCAGCTTGGCTGACCAGAAAAGGGGGGTGATCATGCACCCCGCCTCTTCTTGAACCAAACCAGCCCCTACTTAACCTACGTCACCTACTCTTCCTCTCTTTACATCTCTTCTCCTTCTACTTCTTCTCTACTTCCACCTACTCTTCTCTTTACTGCTTTTTCTAGTCTACTCCACTCCTCTTCTGCTTCCTCCTTCACCACATCCCTCTAATACTCACCTTTTTCCTCTACTCCACCTCCCTCTACTCCTTATCCCTTTCCTTATTTGCTTCTTCCTCCTCATGCCCCTTCCTCCATCATCTCTTCCTCCTTCTGTATATCTACTCCTTCCTCTCCTGCCCCCTTCTCCTCCTTCTTCTCCTCCTACACTTGCTTCTTTATCTCCTTCACCCACCTACTCCTATGCTCCTTACTTCTTAGACTCTTTCTGCCTCTGCTCCACATCCCTTTCCTCTTTTACTTCATCTTCTTCATCTTACCCTCACAATCACTACTCCTATTCCCCTTCTTCTTTCATCCTGTCTACTCCTCTTCCCCCTCTACTCCTCACACGTTCTTCACCTTATTTCTCCCCGCCACCTCTTTCCTCATTCACCTCTTCCTTGTTTAATTTCTCCTCTTCTCCTTTTACTCCTTTTTTCCTTTCTCCTTAATCTTTCCCCAATTTGTCTCTACTCCTCCCCCCTTCCTCCTCCACATCCTTCCTCTACACCTTTTATCACTTTACTCTTCTTTCACTTTTTCTTCCCTCTACTCCTTTTTTCCTTTGTCTGTTTCTTTGCTCACCTACCTCCTCTTCTTCCTCCTTTACCTCTTCCTCCCTCTACTCCTTCCTCTGTTCCTCATACCATTTTTCTTTCACTTCTTCCTCTTCTTCCCCCTTCACCTCCATTTCCTTTCTATTTTTCCTCTCCTCCTTCCTCCTTCTCCTTCTCCTTCTCCTTCTATACCTCTTCGCTGTTTACTCCTTCCCCCTTCCTCCTTACATCTTTCTCCTCCCTCTACTCCTCATTAATTCCTCTTCACTCCCTCCCTCCACTCCTCTTCTACTTCCTCCTTCACCTCCTCCCTATTCCACCTTCAACTTCTCCTCTTTTTTACCCTTTCTCTTTTACTTCTTCCTCCTCTCTCTATTTCATTACTCTTTCCTCTTTCATGTCCTACTCTCTTTACTCCTCTTCTTAATCTACCTCCTTCTCCCCTTCATCCTTCACCTTTTTCTCCTCTTCTCCTTCATCCTTCGCTTCTTCCTCCTCCCTTTCATCCTTTACCTCTTCCGCCTCCTCCCCTTCATCCTTCACCTCTTCCTCCTCCTCCCCTTCATCCTTCACCTTTTCCTCCCTTTCATCCTTCACCTCTTCCTCCTCCTCCCTTTCACCCTTCACCCCTTCCTCCTCCTCTCCTTCATCCTTCACCTCTACATCCTCCTCCCCTTCATCCTTCACCTCTTCCTCCTCCTCCCCTTCATCCTTCACCTCTTCCTCCTCCTCCCCTTCATCCTTCATCTCTTCCTCCTCCTCTCCTTCATCCTTCGCTTCTTCCTCCTCCTCCCTTTCATCATTCACCTCTTCCTCCTCCTCCCCTTCATCCTTCACCTCTTCCTCCTCCTCCCCTTCATCCTTCGCCTTTTCCTCCCTTTCATCCTTCACCTCTTCCTCATTCTCCCCTTCAGCCTTCACCCCTTCCCCCTCCTCCCCTTCATCCTTCACCTCTTCCTCCTCCTCCCCTTCAGCCTTCACCTTTTCCTCCCTTTCATCCTTCACCTCTTCCTCCCCTTCAGCCTTCACCCCTTCCTCCTCCTCCCCTTCATCCTTCACCTCTTCCTCCTCCTCCCCTTCATCCTTCACCTCTTCCTCCTCCTCCCCTTCATCCTTCACCTCTTCCTCCTCCTCCCCTTATCCCTTTATTTTCCCTCTACCCCAATTCTTCCTCTTTCACTTCCTTCTATTCCCACTACTGTTCTCCTTCTACGCTTCCTCTTCCTCCTTCACCTCAGCCCCCCCCCCCCTCTACTGCTCATCCCCTTCCTCTTTCACCTCATCCTTCTTCTTCTTTTCCTCTTCTTTGTATCTGATATGTGATTGTTTCCTTCACAGATGGTGTATCCTGAGAATTGCACAGTCATCACTGAAATTCTGCTCACTGGATTTAAAGCTTTTGAAGGCTTCAGAATCCCAATTTTTGTTCTGTTTCTGATCATTTACATTTTGATTTGCTGTGAAAATGTATTGATCATCTATATCATTTTTAGTAGCGCTCGTCTCAAGGCACTGATGTTTTTCATAATTCAGAGCATGTGCGTATGTGATCTGCTGCACATCTCAAATGTTATTCCAAAATTTCTAAATGACGTTCTTTCTGAGAGGCCGACCTTCACGGTAACTGGTTGCATTCTACAATTACAGATGCATGGGATTTCGGGAGTGATTGGTTCTTTCCATTATGCTCTAATGTCTTATGATCGATATTTGGCGGTTTGCTATTCAATACATTATTCTTCTTTTGTCAATACCAGAATTTATTTTCAGATCATCATCGTATTTTGGATCATTTCAATTGCTTGTCCAAGTGTAATATGCGTGTTCATGAGTCAGTTACTATTTTGTGGTAAAGACACAATTCACCATTTCATCTGTGATTCTTCTCCGTTCCTGGACCTGGCCACCTCCAATACAACACATATTCGTCTCTTTTCTGTTGTATTAAGTGCATTTATGATATTGGGCACATGTTTGTCTGTTTTTGTAACGTATGTGTTTATAATTCACACAGTTCTTAAAATTGCCTCATCCTCCGGCAGGAAGAAGACCTTCTCTACATGTAGCTCCCACCTTATTGTGTTCTTCATGCAGTACGGTCTCTCTCTTGGGGTCTATGTTTTGCCAGCTAACATAGTAACAATCCAACTTACCATCACTACCACTTTCATACTGTTTTTCTGGACCCCCTTAGTGAACCCGCTGATATATACATTTAACAGTAAAGAGTTCCATGCAGAATGCCTAAGAAAGATTAAGACAGTGGATAAGATATTTTGACATCACATTTCCTTTGAACCGATTAGACATATCATTTTTGTTCATCGTCAAGCTATATTCCAAACAGATAAAGAATGCACACATTAATGCAGTTCTGCATTCATTATTCATATTCTTTAGATCAGAGGTCTCCAAACGTTCTAAACAAAGGGCCAGTTAACGATCCTTCAGACCTTAGGGGGGCTGGACTGTGACCAGTGGGAGTAGAAAATGTCCTGGCATCAATAACAATTCCCCTTCATTCGTGTCCATGAGATGAATAGTACCCATAGCTCCCAACTGTCCTTGATTTGGAGGGACTGTCCCTGATTTGGAGCAATGTCCCTCTGTCCCTCTTTCCTCCTCATTTGTCCCTCATTTTGGTCTGATCTATATAGTTGTATATAAAATGCACTTTTTATCTTTCAAAAAGTGTTTCCCAGTGCTAAACCTTTTATCTGAATCCTAAATTTCTGCATTTGTAAATTTTTCAAAGCATATATAAAGGAAAAGTAGTGGTAAAAACAAGCCCTTGTGGATTTAATTAACCTTTTGTTTTTGGTTAATTCTCCTTTAGGGGGGTGTGGCAGGGGGCGTGTCCTTTGCCTACATGTGTTTGCTAGTAGGTGTCCTTCATTCCCATCTCAAAATGTTGGGAGGTATGATAGTACCCTGTTATTTGTGTCAGTGAGAGGAATAGTGTCCCACTGTAGGTTTCATTGGCAGGAATTATGCCCTGTTAATGGCAGTGGGAGAAATAGTGCCCCAAGGGCCAGATAAAGGCAAGCAAAGGGCCACATCGGAACCCCCGGGCCGCAGTTTGGAGACCACTGCTTTAGATGCAAGCTGTACCACAACATGACCTAGTATTGCCCTATTGCAGTCTCTGCACAGTAGAGCTCAGACTGAGATAGAGGGAGCAATATGAGGAGCCAATCAGGTGTGCTGCAGTGCAAGCTCATCAGTCTGCCGATTCTCCTTTCACTGTCCAGTCACAGACTAGGGGGTGGGCAAGACCAGAAAAACTTATTTAACCACTTCCCATCCAGCCATAGTACAGAAACAGCCAGACAGGTGCAGCACTGATGTGGGTACCTGGACATCTCCCCACATCGCACACTGGGAGGCCTCTTTCTAGAGTATGCAGCAGCAGGATTGGTGACCTGTTGTGTCCACCGGACACAGCCAATCAATGATCATTGTACCGCGTTTCTGTGTGTGGCCCTGGTATCATGTGATCGCTGTGACCAATCACAATGAGCACATGAACAGTAGTAAACAATTATGTCATTGTTTACTACTGTGTGAGCTCTGTAATTGGTGGGCTTGGGGCGCATTGCTCTGCGCTCCCCGAGGACAATATAAAACTGGCCAGTTGGGGCCTCGGGATGTGGTCACGTGCCTGTTATGGGGTAAAGGACCTGGTAGACTTGCAGATTGCATGGCCACACAGATGAGGCAGTGCTGTGGGCTGGGGGGGGTGGCGCCGCCCCCCCCTGCGCCCCTTGTGGACCGGCTGCCACTGTTGTCTACAGTCTTGAAGCACCAGCCTCCAAAAATGTGAAAGGCAGTCCAGAATTTAGATGCCTAATTTATGCCCCTAGAACACCTGAAGGTGCTTCTTGGATTTTGGGCCCCTCAGCTAGGCTGTGATAAAATCTCACACATGTGGTATCCTCATATTCAGGAGGCATAACAGAATATTTTTGGGAATGTAATTATAGGTATGCCTATGCTGTGTGTGAGAAATAATTTGTGAAAATTAAAACTTTTTTGGAAAATGAAAAAAAAAAAAATTGTCACAATTTGTAAAAAAATAATAATAAAATAAAAAACTCACCATGCCTCTTACTAAATATTGTACTTTGGACTGTCTACTTTACAAAAATGGGTCATTTGCAGGATGGTTTTACAGTCCTGACATTTTAGGGCCTTAAGAAATGGAATAGGCCATCAGTACATCAGGACTGATCAATTTTCAATGATACGTACCATAGTCTGTGGACTCTATAACTCTCACACAGACTAAATAATATACACTGATTTGGGTTATTTATTTTTTCTTATATATATAATTCTTTATTCAATATTTTTTCAGTTATAACAAAGCATACAAACAATATAAAACAATAACAAGAAAAGGAATAAAGAAGAATAAACCTGTATTAAAGTAGAGAACAAATCTAACCATCCGACCTCGCAATAATAACAAATAAACCAGCGGCATCACCTATTACATGCATATAATTAGGAGTATAAAGCCACACAATATGCCTAGTAAAAAATATTACTACAATTATTAACCTGAATTGCATTCCTTCCATATCACTACTTAGGCTGGATTCACACCTATGCAGTTTTAGTGCTTTTTGCATTTTGCAGATTTGCACTACAGAACGTGTTCCATAGGAAACAATGTTAAATGGACTGTAGTGCAAATCTGCAAAATGCAAAAAGCACTAAAACTGCATCGGTGTGAATCCAGCCTTACATTCTTCCTTTATTATACCTTCCCTTCTCTACTTTAGAATAAAAGAGTTTGTGATGATTTGGGTTATTTCTACCAAAGAAATGTAGCAGAATATATTTTGTCCTAAATGTATGAAAAGGATTATTTAGTTTCTGCTTTTGAAATTTCGCAAATAAGAAAAAGGTGTTTTTTTTTCACATTTTTGGTCTTTTTTCATTTATATAGCAAAAAATACAAAACCTAGTGGAGAGTAAATATCACCCTAACAAATCTCTGTCTCCAAAAAAAATAAAAAATAAAAAAAGATAAAAATTGAATTTGCATACAGTGTTACACGCCTGAGTAAATGTCATTCAAAGTGCTGAAAGCTGAAAATCGGACTCGAAGGGAGTGAAAAAGTGTTCGAACTTGTAATTACTGCGGTGCTTGGACAATTAGAAAAAGGGAGAAAAAATACCATACAGTCATAAACTACCTCTGTCTTCTTTATTTCAAACATTATATATATACAGTATGTACAGTATATATATATATATATATATATATATATATATATATATATATATATATACATTTTGTGGGAGATTAGCTAGTGGGGATCACCTTTTCTTGCAATGAAGGCCAGCGTACAGGCAGTTTCTTTAAAATCTGGCGGGTTGCCAGCTTTATTTACAAGTGAGTTGCAAAGTCATAAAAATAAACAAAAATAGTAACGTAAATCCTTGCAGTCTGGCGCTAAACTAAACAGTACACTGCTCTCTATACGGTGCGGGGCTGGTCCCCATCACCCACAAAACATGAGGTAAACCTTTGTTTTTAATCCAAACAAACAGAGCTCCTCTCTCTCAGATTCCCTTCTGGGTCTCAGGCCAGAGCCCTGCTGTGATCTCTTCCTGGTCATTTTAAAGTCCACCTGAGCATGGACTCAAGTGGACCACAAGACCCGGACCGGAACCAAGCCTGCCGCTGGAAAAACCCGGGACGGATTCCGGTTCAGCCCCCTATGCCGCGTACACACGATCGGACATTCCGACAACAAAATCCATGTTTTTTTTCCGACGGATGTTGGCTCAAACTTGTCTTGCATACACACAGTCACACAAATGTTGTCCGAAATTCCGATCGTCAAAAACGCGGTGACGTACAACACATACAACGAGCCAAGAAAAATGAATTTCAATAGCCAGCGCGGCTCTTCTGCTTGATTCCGAGCATGCGTGGAATTTTGTGCGACGGAATTGTGTACACACGATCGGAATTTCTGATAACCGATTTTGTTGTCGGAAAATTTGAGATCCAGATCTCAAATTTTGTTTGTTGGAAATTTCCGATGGAAAATGTCCGATGGAGCCTACACATGGTCGGAATTTCCGACAACTAGCTCCCATCGAACATTTGTTATTAGAAATTCCGACCGTGTGTACGCGGCATTACAATAGAACGAATGTGAGGTGAAATATACAGATTATCAATCACCTCACCTCGCATACCGTCACATATCCCCCCCTCTGCTCAAGCGCCTGCAGCTGAGCAATTGTCCCAAGCATACAGTGCATGCGGGAGAGAGCATCTGCATTGTTTTGGTGCTTGCCCGGCCTATGCTCTACTGTAAACTTAACCACTTGACGACCGCCTCACGCCGATGTACGTCGGCAAAGCGGCACGGACAGGCAAAATCACGTACATGGTACATGATTTGCCTTCCGCGGGTGGGGGGTCCGATCGGACCCCCCCCGGTGCCCGAGGCGGTCGTCTTTTGTCCAGCGGCGATCAGAGGTGAGGGGGAGACCATCCGTTCATGGCCCCCCCCCTCGCGATCGCCGCCGGCCAATCGAATCATTCCTTTGCTGCTGTATGCTAAACAGCAGCAAAGGAAATGATGTCATCTCTCCTCGGCTCGGTAATTTCCGTTCCGGCCCGAGGAGAGAAGACATGTGAGTGAGTGCACAACACTACACACACACAGTAGAACATGCCAGGCACACTAAACACCCCGATCCCCCCCCCCGATCGCCCCCCGATCCCCCCCCAATCACCCCCCCCCCCCTGTCACAAACTGACACCAGCAGTTTTTTTTTTTTTTGTTTTGTTTTTTTCTGATTACTGCATAGTGTCAGTTTGTGACAGTTACAGTGTTGGGACAGTTACTGTTATCCCCTTTAGGTCTAGGGTACCCCCCTAACTCCCCCTAATAAAGTTTTAACCCCTTGATCACCCCCTGTCACCAGTGTCACTAAGCGATCATTTTTCTGATCGCTGTATTAGTGTCGCTGGTGACGCTAGTTAGGGAGGTAAATATTTAGGTTCGCCGTCAGCGTTTTATAGCGACAGGGACCCCCATATACTACCTAATAAATGTTTTAACCCCTTGATTGCCCCCTAGTTAACCCTTTCACCACTGATCACCGTATAAGTGTTACGGGTGACGCTGGTTAGTTCGTTTATTTTTTATAGTGTCAGGGCACCCGCCGTTTATTACCGAATAAAGGTTTAGCCCCCTGATCGCCCGGCGGTGATATGCGTCGCCCCAGGCAGCGTCAGATTAGCACCAGTACCGCTAACACCCACGCACGCAGCATACACCTCCCTTAGTGGTATAGTATCTGAACGGATCAATATCTGATCCGATCAGATCTATACTAGCGTCCCCAGCAGTTTAGGGTTCCCAAAAACGCAGTGTTAGCGGAATCAGCCCAGATACCTGCTAGCACCTGCGTTTTGCCCCTCCGCCCAGCCCACCCAAGTGCAGTATCGATCGATCACTATCACTTACAAAACACTAAACGCATAACTGCAGCGTTCGTAGAGTCAGGCCTGATCCCTGCGATCGCTAACAGATTTTTTGGTAGTATTTTGGTGAACTGGCAAGCACCAGCCCCAGGCAGCGTCAGGTTAGCGCCAGTACCGCTAACACCCACGCACGCAGAATACGCCTCCCTTGGTGGTATAGTATCTGATCGGATCAATATCTGATCCGATCAGATCTATACTAGTGTCCCCAGCAGTTTAGGGTTTCCAAAAACGCAGTGTTAGCGGAATCAGCCCAGATACCTGCTAGCACCTGCGTTTTGCCCCTCCACCCAGCCCAGCCCACCCAAGTGCAGTATCGATCGATCACTGACACTTACAAAACACTAAATGCATAACTGCAGCGTTCGCAGAGTCACGCCTGATCCCTGCGATCGCTAACAGTTTTCTTGGTAGCGTTTTGGTGAACTGGCAAGCACCAGCTCCAGGCAGCGTCAGGTTAGCGCCAGTAGCGCTAACACCCACGCACGCACCGTACACCTCCCTTAGTGGTATAGTATCTGAACGGATCAATATCTGATCCGATCAGATCTATACTAGCATCCCCAGCAGTTTAGGGTTCTCACAAACGCAGTGTTAGTGGGATCAGCCCAGATACCTGCTAGCACCTGCGTTTTGCCCCTCCGCCCGGCCCAGCCCACCCAAGTGCAGTATCGATCGATCACTGTCACTTACAAAAGACTAAAACGCATAACTGCAGCGTTTGCAGAGTCAGGCCTGATCCCTGCAATCGCCAACAGATTTTTTGGTAGCGTTTTGGTGAACTGGCAAGCGCCAGCGGCCTAGTACACCCCGGTCGTAGTCAAACCAGCACTGCAGTAACACTTGGTGACGTGGCGAGTCCCATAAGTGCAGTTCAAGCTGGTGAGGTGGCAAGCACATGTAGTGTCCCGCTGCCACCAAAAAGACAAACACAGGCCCGTCGTGACCATAGTGCCCTTCCTGCTGCATTCGCCAATCCCAATTGGGAACCCACCGCTTCTGCAGCGCCCGTACTTCCCCCATTCACATCCCCAACCAAATGCAGTCGGCTGCATGAGAGGCATTTTCTTTATGTCCTCCCGAGTACCCCTACCCAACGAACCCCCCCAAAAAAGATATTGTGTCTGCAGCAAGCGCAGATATAGGCGTGACACCCGCTATTATTGTCCCTCCTGTCCTGACAATCCTGGTCTTTGCATTGGTGAATGTTTTGAACGCTACTATGCACTAGTTGAGTATTAGCGTAGGATACAGCATTGCACAGACTAGGCACACTTTCACAGGGTCTCCCAAGATGCCATCGCATTTTGAGAGACCCGAACCTGGAACCGGTTACAGTTATAAAAAAGGAAAATTTATTATCAAATACTTACCGTAATTTTCCTTTCCTGATGGACTCCATGGCAGCCTACGTGTGGGTTAACCCCGCCTCCTCTCCAATGCTATAGGACCCCATTCCCATAAATGAGTGCTCACCACTAGCTACTGCGTTCCGTAACTAGCCTACTCGTTGACCAATGGGTGGGAACTCCGTCTGCCATGGAGTCCATCAGGAAAGGAAAATTACAGTAAGTATTTGATAATAAATTTTCCTTTTTCCTGACAGACTCCATGGCAGCCTACATGTGGGAAATAACTAGCCAACCACACGGGTGGGTATGCATGATCAAAAACATAAATTTTAATTTGTCCTATCGGTCGATAGGATTTGTAACCCAAAGTTTACAGAGGATAGTGAGGCAGGCTCTATACAATAATGCAACATGAAGGTATTAATAGAAGCCCATGAAGCTGCCTTGCAGATGATATCTGGAGCCACATGTCGAGCCGCTGCCCACGAGGCTGCCATTCCTCTGGTGGAATGGGCTGTCACCGCCTTTGGAGGAGCCAAGCCCTTAGCCCTATATGCCTGTTGTATGGCCTGTACGATCCAGGACGCGATAGTCCTGGTTGAGGCTTTTTTCCCTATATTGCTGCCTGAGTGAAGCACGAAGAGATGACTAGAACGTCTAAAGGGAGAAGTAACTTTGAGATATTCCTTAATAGCTTCGCCCACATCTAGAGGGTGATTCTCAGTGGACCCTGGGGTCCTAAATGTAGGTAAAACGATCTCTTGATTGACGTGGAATACTGAAGACACTTTTGGGTTGGAACCCAGCATAGGAATGAGGACTACCCGGTCCGGGAAAAACGTTAGGAAGGGTTCTTCGTGACCAAGTGATGCAATTTCAGAGACCCTTTTGGCTGAGGTAATGGCCACTAAGAAGGCCACCTTTGCTGAAAAGACCTTGATAGGGAGCGGGGAGGGCCCCGAAGTACTGAGTCCAGAGATCGAGTCAAGGACTAATGGAAGGTCCCATTTGGGGAACCTAGGCTTTCTCTGGGGCTTGAGTCTCGATGCGCCTCGGAAAAATTGTCTAACCAGAGGATGAACTGCCCATGAAGTGCCGGAGAAGGCCGAAAGTGCAGAAACTTGGACTCTCAGAGAGCTGACAGATAGATGTAAATCTAGGCCCGTTTGGAGGAAACTGAGAACGTCCTGGACTTTTGGATGTCTAAAAGACCTGCCCTGAGGAGAGCAGAACTCCACGAATTTGGACCAGATCCTTCCATAGACTTTATTTGTACTGGATCTTCTCGAGCTCATGAGAGTGGATATTACTTCTGAGGCACAACCTAGGGATTCCAGCCTCTCCCTCTCAAGAACCAGACCATCAGTCTCAGCACCGCAGGACAAGGGTGCAGGACTGACCCTTGAGAAAGAAGGTCCGGTCTGAGAGGGAGAGGCACTGGGTCCCGACAGCTGAGCTGGACCAGGAGAGGGAACCAAGGCCTGTTCGGCCAGTAGGGAGCTATTGTCACCACCTCCACTGGCTCCGCTCGGAGCCTCTGCAGGAATCTCAGTATAACTGGCAGTGGCGGAAAGGCGTATGCCCGCTTGAACCTCCACTGATCCGTCAGGGCATCTGTCCCGATGGCTTGACTGCAGAGCCCCCGGGTGTAGAACTTCTTCAGCTTGCGATTGCAGGGGGAAGCAAACAGATCTACTTCGGGATCGGTCTTTAGTGACAAGATCCACCTGAACGTCTCTATGTGGAGAGACCACTCGTTGTTGTCCAACTCGGTCCGTGACAGGAAGTCTGCTTGAGTGTTTTGGACGCCTGGGACAAAGACTGCCGAGATGTTGGCAAGGTATTTCTGCGCCCACGATAGGATGGGCTTGACTTCCCGAAGGAGTGTGGGACTCCGAGTACCCCCTTGCCTCTTCACATACGATACTGCTGTGGTGTTGTCCATTCTCAACAGCACTGACTCCCCCATCAGGAGATGAGAGAAGAACTGTAGGGCACACCAGGCCGCACGAAGTTCCAGGACATTCGACCCTGGGTTGGGGAGACATGTTTCCCACTTGCCTTGGGCCAGGTTCGACCCACAAAGGGCTCCCCAACCGGTACCGCTGGCATCGGTCGTGACCGTCACCCAGGAGATGGGAGCGATGGAGTGGCAAGTCAGGAGGTTCTTGCGCTGAAGCCACCAGAAGAGGCTGTTTCTCATTGCAGATGTTATGCGGATGACCTGATTCTTGTCCCCTGACTTCCATTGCCGTAGGAGGCCTGACTGGAAGGGACGCAATCTCCATAAGGCCCATTTGACCATGGGAGTCGTAGAAACCATCGTGCCAACGACTTTCAGGCACTGAGAGGCTTTCATTTGCCGTGCATGTAGAGCCCGGGAGACTCTGTCTCGAACTGTAGGAATTTTCTGTAGTGGAAGGGAGATAGTGTTTGCCACTGTATCGAACTGGGCTCCCAGATATATTAGACGCTGAGTTGGGCTCAGTTGACTCTTTTCTATGTTTAGGAGCCACCCGAAGTTGGACAGAGTGGAGATTACTTGATCCCGGTGGACCAGCAACTGCTCCCTGCTCTGGGACAGCACCAGCAGGTCGTCCAGGTAGTGGTAAAGACGTACCCCTTTGGATCTTATTAGTGCCACCGTAGCTAGGAGGACTTTTGAAAAGACCCGGGGGGACGTTGTCAGCCCGAAGGGGAGGCAAATAAATTGAAGATGATCTGACCCAATGTGAAAGCGGAGGTATTTGTGAAATTCTTTTTCCACTGGAACGTGGAAATAAGCGTCCTTCAGTTCGATTGATATCATCCAGTCGCCTGGTTGTATGGCTCTCTGAATGGACACCAAGGTTTTCATCTTGAACCTTCCATTCTCTATGAATCCGTTGAGATATGTGAGGTCTATGACTGGGCGCCAAGAGCCCCCCTTTTTTTGAACTAGGAAGAGAGGGGAATATATCCCCTGGAACCATTCGTCCTGTGGTACATGTACTACTGCTCCTTGAATTTTCAGGAGGTCCACATAGGACAGTAAAATTTGTTTCTGATCCTCTGCCCGAGGGAGAAGAGTGGAGACGAACCTTGGGTGCGGAGTCCTGGAAAAGGCCCATCTGTGGCCTGACGAGACCGTCCTTATGACACAGAAGTCTGAGATCGAGGCCACCCAGACGTGCCGGAAGAGGAGCAGACGAGCCCCCACCCGGCCCGCCTGGGCGGGCGTAATCTCAAAAAGATTTAGCCTGATCACGAGCACTGGACGTTTGATTTTTAACGGGTTTGCGGAAGGATGACTGCCCTCTGCTCCAATTCTTCCTAAAGTCCCGGCCAGGCTTGTAGGAGCGTGCTTCCCTGGAGCGCTCCGGACTTCGTCTTCTGAACTGGGGCTTCTTTCGACCCAGCATGCGCCTGTCCTGGGGAAGAAAACCCGATTTGCCACCTGTGGCTCGCGTAATGGCATCGTCAAGCTTATTGCCAAACAGTGAGGACCCCTCAAACGGGATTTTACACCACGCTTGCTTAGAACCAGGGTCCGCAAGCCAGGGACGCAACCAGAGGGCTCTCTTGGCCGTAACTGAGGACAGCATAATACGAGCCAGAAGGCGGATCAGGTCAATGGACGCCTCCCCCAGGAAGAACGCTGCAAGCTTCAGCTCTGCGGCTGCTGAACTTCCGGCCAGCTCTTCTGACACGCCTTTAAGGAAGGATTCCACGGTCTCCGTCCAGGCCTCCATGGCCTTAGACATGGCCGCTAATGCCAGGGCTGGTTTACAGGTCATACCCGCGAGCCCATAGATTCTTTTTAGATCTAGGTCTATCTTCCTCTCGAGCCCATCTTTAAAAGATACTGCGTCTTCTAGAGGAAGAGTCACATGTTTGGCCAGACGCATAAGAGCTGCGTCCACAAGGGGAGTATTCTCCAAATTCTTTACTTCTTCTGACTTGAAGGGGTACAATCTGGAGGTTTTATTAGACATGGAGGATTTTTTCTCTGTTTTACTCCATTCTTCCTCAATGATTTCCTTTAGCTCTGGAAGGAGCGGAAAGTTTGCGCGTTCTCTCCCCAGGTGCTTGAAAAATTTTTTCTGCTTGGCTGGGGGAGTGGAAGGGTCTTCCCACTTCAAGGCTTCCTTGATTGCTTTGATTAAAGGGGAAACCATCGCGAAGTCGAACCCTCCAATGACCTCCTCATTAATAGACTCATCCTCTGAGGAGTCAGGAGAGGTAATATAGGGCTGCGAAGTACCCGGATCATCGCGGGCCTCTTCCGCCGGACGCGGTGGTAGACTGGCTCAATGTGCGAGGTGCTTCCCTCTCCATTAGGGATTGCTGTACCACTCGTTTCACAAGAGACTCTAAACGCTGGTTTTCCGTCTCTTTTTCCCCAACCGCACGGGCAAAACAACGGTCACATAAGGACTTGCCCTCCGGAACTCGTGTCCTACATCCCCAGCAGGCTCTGTGGTCTGAGCGGCTGTCATGGCGGTGGGAGCGGTGTCTTGAGGAGGAACGAGAGCGTCTCCTCTGGTGGGATCCGGACTGTGAGTCTCGTCTGGATGAAGATGAATTGTATTGTGGCTTGGCAAGGTCATTGGCATTCTGGACCGCATTTAGCGGGTCCGACCTAGAAGGGCTGGGAAGAGAAAAAATAGGGGAAGGGGAGAGAAGAAAGGCAGAACATGGTATCAGCACGACAATAATGTGCATAAATCTCATCCCCTCCCCTCACAAGCACATACCTTGTGCGTGAGGGCTGGCCACTTAAGGGCGGTGAATTGTCCATAACCTAGGACGCGAAATGTCACTTTAATAGTCTGCAGGGATAATGGTCTAAGAAAACCTAGGCATCAAATATGAGAAGGTTTTAGAGAAAAGAAAAAACTCTGCTTGCCTCTTTTTCTTTTTTTTTTATAATATGCACAAAGCACGTATCAACGTATATTCAAGGCAAAGGAAAAACAACTTCCAGCCGCATAAGTATATATATTTGGATAAACATATATAATGATAAAAGAACATATTCCATTATTTTGCTCTTTTTTTTTTTTTTGCAGAGGTTTCCACCACTCACCTGGAGACCAGCAGGGATCCGCTCCTCCTTTCCCTACCAAGGGAGATCCCAACTCAGCAGGACAGGAGGGCGGAATTTAAATTCCCCGCCCGTGACATCATTATCCCCTACTGCGCACGCGCAAAGGGGAACCACCGCACGGCGCCTGCGCGGACGACGAACGAGCCGCCGTACTGCGCATGCGCGAGCCAAACCTCACTCTCAGGGTGGCTACAGCGCAGGTGCCAGCGGCGGAGACTGCCGCAACCCGGAAGTGCCGTGGCGGGCTGGAACGCACGCGAACCAGCCGCCATGAGGGGGATAGGACACACTGGACCACCAGGGAAAATACAGACAATACATAGAAATACTGCCATGGAGTATGAGAAAACAGCCACAGACCTTGCCAGCCGTTGATGAGAACTGTCCGCCGGGCATACAGAGGCGACCACCCATCCACCAAGGGGGAACATTCAAGCCTCTTCAAGCTACTCGCCCGCTCATAGCTGGGCTTTTGAGCTGCACCGCACAGGTATGCCAATCTTGGATTCAATCAATCTTGGATTCAATCAATCTTGATGCGAACAGCATGTGTAGGTCCATAGAGGAGGACAAAAAAGGAACGCAGTAGCTAGTGGTGAGCACTCATTTATGGGAATGGGGTCCTATAGCATTGGAGAGGAGGCGGGGTTAACCCATACGTAGGCTGCCATGGAGTCTGTCAGGAAAGTTAGTTACAAAAAAAGTGTAAAAAAAAAAAATATATATATATAAAATAAAAAAAAATAGTTGTCGTTTTATTGTTCTCTCTCTCTCTATTCTCTCTATTGTTCAGCTCTTTTTTACTGTATTCTATTCTGCAATGTTTTATTGTTATTATGTTTTATCATGTTTGCTTTTCAGGTATGCAATTTTTTGTACTTTACCGTTTACTGTGCTTTATTGTTAACCATTTTTTTGTCTTCAGGTACGCCATTCACAACTTTGAGTGGTTATACCAGAATGATGCCTGCAGGTTTAGGTATCATCTTGGTAACATTCTTTTCAGCCAGCGGTCGGCTTTCATGTAAAAGCAATCCTAGCAGCTAATTAGCCTCTAAACTGCTTTTACAAGCCGTGGGAGGGAATGCCCCCCCCACCGTCTTCCGTGTTTTTCTCTGGCTCTCCTGTCTCAACAGGGAACCTGAAAATGCAGCCGGTGATTCAGCCAGCTGACCATAGAGCTGATCAGAGACCAGAGTGGCTCCAAACATCTCTATGGCCTAAGAAACCGGAAGCTACGAGCATTTTATGACTTAGATTTCGCCGGATGTAAATAGCGCCATTGGGAAATTGGGGAAGCATTTTATCACACCGATCTTGGTGTGGTCAGATGCTTTGAGGGCAGAGGAGAGATCTAGGGTCTAATAGACCCCAATTTTTTCAAAAAAGAGTACCTGTCACTACCTATTGCTATCATAGGGGATATTTACATTCCCCGAGATAACAATAAAAATGATTAAAAAAAAATAAAAATGAAAGGAACAGTTTAAAAATAAGATAAAAAAGCAAAAAAATAATAAAGAAAAAAAAAAAAAAAAAAAAAGCACCCCTGTCGCCCCCTGCTAAGGCGAACGCAAGCGGCGGTCTGTCGTCAAACGTAAACAGCAATTGCACCATGCATGTGAGGTATCACCGCGAAGGTTAGATCGAGGGCAGTAATTTTTGCAGTAGACCTCCTCTGTAAATCTAAAGTGGTAACCTGTAAAGGCTTTTAAAGGCTTTTAAAAATGTATTTATTTTGTTGCCACTGCACGTTTGTGCGCAATTGTAAAGCATGTCATGTTTGGTATCCATGTACTCGGCCTAAGATCATCTTTTTTATTTCATCAAACATTTGGGCAATATAGTGTGTTTTAGTGCATTAAAATTTAAAAAAGTGTGTTTTTTCCCCAAAAAATGCGTTTGAAAAATCGCTGCGCAAATACTGTGTGAAAAAAAAAAAATGAAACACCCACCATTTTAATCTGTAGGGCATTTGCTTTAAAAAATATATATAATGTTTGGGGGTTCAAAGTAATTTTCTTGCAAAAAAAAAAAAAACTTTTTCATGTAAACAATAATGCCGCGTACACACGGTCGGACTTTTCGTCTACAAAAGTCCAACGGACGCTGACGGACTAAAGCTGGCTGGTAATCCGATCGTGTGTGGGCTTCTCCGGACTTTCAACGTACTTTTTTAGCCTCAAATCCGACGTACTTTAGATTTGAAACATGCTTCAAATCTTTACGTCGTAACTACGACGGACCCCGAAATCCGCTCGTCTGTGTGCTAGTCCGACGGACAAAAAGCCACGCTAGGGCACCTATTGGCTACTGGCTATGAACTTCCTTATTTTAGTCCAGTGTACGTCATCACGTACGAATCCGTCGGACTTTTGTGTGGTCGTGTGTAGGCAAGTCCGTTCGTTAGAAAGTATGCCGCAAGTCCGCCGCAAGTCCGCCGAAAGTCTGCCGGAAGTCTGTCGGACAGGCTGTCTGACTTTTGTAGACGAAAAGTCCGACCGTGTGTACGCGGCATAAGTGTCAGAAAGGGCTTTGTCTTCAAGTGGTTAGAAGAGTGGGTGATGTGTGACATAAGCTTCTAAATGTTGTGCATAAAATGCCAGGACAGTTCAAAACCCCCCCAAATGACCCCATTTTGGAAAGTAGACACCCCAAGCTATTTGCTGAGAGGCATGTCGAGTCCATGGAATATTTTATATTGCGACACAAGTTGCGGGAAAGAGACAAATTTTTTTTTTTTTGCACAAAATTGTCACTAAATGATATATTGCTCAAACATGCCATGGGAATATGTGAAATTACACCCCAAAATACATTCTGCTGCTTCTCCTGAGTACGGGGATACCACATGTGTGAGACTTTTTGGGAGCCTAGCCGCGTACGGAACCCCGAAAACCAAGCACCGCCTTCAGGCTTTCTAATGCCGCGTACACACGAGCGGACTTTACGGCGGACTTTGCCCGGCGGACTGGATTTCGTCGGACAATTCGATGTGTGTGGGCTCCAGCGGACTTTGTTTGCTCAAAAGTTGGACGGACTTAGATTTGAAACTTGTTTAAAATTTATCCGTTGAAATCGAGTCCGGTCGAAAAGTCCGCCGTCTGTATGCTAGTTCGACGGACAAAAAGCCACGCTAGGGCAGCTATTGGCTACTGGCTATGAACTTCCTTGTTTTAGTCCGGTCGTACGTCATCACGTACAAATTCGACGGACTTTGGTGGATTGTGTGTAGGCAAGTCCGTTCATTCAGAAAGTCAGTCGGAAAGTACGTCGAAAGGTCCGCCGGGCAAAGTCCGCCGTAAAGTCCGCTCGTGTGTACGCGGCATAAGGGCGTGAATTTTTGATTTCTCTCTTGACTGCTTATCACAGTTTCAGAGACCATGGAATGCCCAGGTGGCACAAAACCCCCCCAAATGACCCCATTTTGGAAAGTAGACACCCCAAGCTATTTGATGAGAGGTATAGTGAGTATTTTGCAGACCTCACTTTTTGTCACAAAGTTTTGAAAATTGAAAAAAGAAAAAAAAAAAGTTTTTTCTTGTCTTTCTTCATTTTCAAAAACAAATGAGAGCTGCAAAATACTCACCATGCCTCTCAGCAAATAGCTTGGGGTGTCTACTTTCCAAAATGGGGTCATTTGGGGGGGGTTTGTGCCACCTGGGCATTCCATGGCCTCCGAAACTGTGATAGGCAGTGAAGAGTGAAATCAAAAATTTTCACCCTTAGAAATCCTGAAGGCGGTGATTGGTTTTCGGGGTCCCGTGCACGGCTAGGCTCCCAAAAAGTCCCACACATGTGGTATCCCCGTACTCAGGAGAAGTAGCTAAATGTATTTTGGGGTGCAATTCCACATATGCCCATGGCCTGTGTGAGCAATATATCATTTAGTGACAACTTTGTGCAAAAAAAAAATAAAAAAATAAAAATGTGTCACTTTCCCGCAACTTGTGTCAAAATATAAAATATTCCATGGACTCAATATGCCTCTCTGGATATAGCTTGGGGTGTCTACTTTCTAAAATGGGGTCATTTGGGGGGGTTTTGTGCCACCTGGGCATTCCATGGCCTCCGAAACTGTGATAGGCAGTAAAGAGTGAAATCATAAATTTACACCCTTAGAAATCCTGAAGGCGGTGATTGGATTTCGGGGCCCCGTACGCGGCTAGGCTCCCAAAAAGTCCCACACATGTGGTATCCCCATATTCAGGAGAAGCAGCAGAATGTATTTTGGGGTGCAATTCCACATAGGCCCATGGCCTGTGTGAGCAATATATCATTTAGTGACAACTTTTTGTAAATATTTTTTTTTTTTTTGTCATTATTCAATCACTTGGGACAAAAAAAATAAATATTCAATGGGTTCAACATGCCTCTCAGCAATTTCCTTGGGGTGTCTACTTTCCAAAATAGGGTCATTTGGGGGGGGGTTTGTACTGCCCTGCCATTTTAGCACCTCAAGAAATGACATAGGCAGTCATAAACTAAAAGCTGTGTAAATTACAGAAAATGTACCCTAGTTTGTAGACGCTATAACTTTTGCGCAAACCAATAAATATACGCTTATTGACATTTTTTTTACCAAAGACATGTGGCCGAATGCATTTTGGCCTAAATGTATGACTAAAATTGAGTTTATTGGATTTTTTTTATAACAAAAAGTAGAAAATATCATTTTTTTTCAAAATTTTCGGTCTTTTTCCATTTATAGCGCAAAAAATAAAAACCGCAGAGGTGATCAAATACCATCAAAAGAAAGCTCTATTTGTGGGAAGAAAAGGACGCAAATTTCGTTTGGGTACAGCATTGCATGACCGCGCAATTAGCAGTTAAAGCGACGCAGTGCCAAATTGGAAAAAGACCTCTGGTCCTTAGGCAGCATAATGGTCCGGGGCTCAAGTGGTTAAAGGGCTGTAAAGCCAGGAACCACCTTGTTATTTTTTCTCCCTGTTGTCACACATCCACTGTAGGGGAGCATGGTCGGTGACCTGCTTAAATGACCTCCCTAACAAGTAATACTTCAGGAAGTCTAAGGACCATTTAATAGCGAGACAGCCCCTAGGCCCACCTCAGAGGCATCCACCTGTACCACAAACTCCTTTGTGAAGTCCGGGGTCACTAGCACCGGTAGTACACAAAGGGCCTGCTTTAATTTCTGAAATGCCTCCTCGGCTTCAGGATTCCATTTAACCATGACCGATCCTCTACCCTTCGTCAGGTCGGTCAGAGGGGCGGCAATAGTGGCAAAGTTGGTATAAACCGTCTGTAATACCCTGTAATGCCCAGGAAGGCCCGAACTTGTTTTTTGTTTACCGGTTTGGACCATATTTTAATTTGCCTCAACGTCATTGGTCTGAGGCATAACCAGTCCCCGGCCAATAACATACCCAAGGTATTTGGCCTCCTCTAGGCCTATGGCACATTTTTTTATGTTGGCTGTGAGACCTGCTTCCCTAAGGGAATCTACCACTGCTTGTACTTGGGGCAGGTGCGATTCCCAATCTGGGCTGTGGATGACCACATCGTCCAAATAAGCAGCTGCATACGGGCAATGTGGTCTCAAAGTTTTGTCCATCATTCGCTGGAATGATGCAGGGGCTCCATGCAGACCAAAAGGCATACGCTTGTACTGAAAAGAGCCCTCAGGATTTGAAAAGGCAGTCTTCTACTTTGCAGATTCAGTTAGCAGTATTTGACAATAGCCTTTCGTTAGGTCTAGGGTTGTTATGTAGCGAGCCTGTCCCAACCTGTCCACAAGTTCGTCAACCCAAGGCATCGGGTACGCATTGAACTTAGACACATTGTTGAGTTTGCTAAAGTCATTACAAAACCTGATAGTGCCATCAGGTTTTGGGACCAGCACTATGGGGCTCGACCACTCACTGTAGAACTCTTCTATCACATCCAACTCTAACATATTTTTTATTTCCTTCACGACTGCCTCTCACCTGGCCTTTGGAATTCTATATGGCTTTACATTTACGTGAACCCTTGGTTCCATCACAATGTCATGCTGGATAACGTTGGTCATTCCGGGTAAGGGGGAGAAACACTCTCTATTTTTCTACACAAATGCCCTAACGTCACTTTGTTGTGCCACGGACAGGGAATCCGTTATGGGAACGTCAGGTGTTACCGGTACCCGGTCTGTTGGAGGGGGGGATGCAGCCCGTAAAGTCTCTCTGTCCTTCCAGGGCTTTAAGAGATTTGCATGATAAATTTGGTGTGGTTTTCCTTTCCTTGGCTGGTAGACTTTGTAGTTTAACTTGCCACTTGGCTAGGAACTTACCCTCTTTCCACAGTGGTAACCAGTACTAATACTCTGTCCACAGGGCTGAAAGTATGGACCTTGGTGCCCCGATCATAGACTCTCCTCTGGGCCTCCTGGGCTCGCTTCATATGTTCTCGTACCAGGGGACAGCTGCAATTCGATTCTGCATCAAGGAGACATACTCTATGATGCTTCTATATGGGGTGGCTTCTCCTTCCCACGTTTCTTTGGCGACATCTAGCAACCCCCTGGGATGTCTACCATACAAAAGCTCAAAGGGGAATAGCCTGTGGATGCCTGTGGCACCTCACGTATGGCAAACATGAGATATGGTAGCAAAAAATCCCAGTTTCTCCCATCTTTGTCTACCACCTTTTGTGGCATACTTTTCAAAGTTTTATTAAATGTTTCGATCAGACCATCCGTTTGGGGGTGGTAGACAGTGGTACGGAGATTGGACATTTTGTATAACTTACACAGTTCCTTGGTAACCCTGGACATAAATGGGGTGCCCTGATCGGATAAGACCTCTTTTGGGATCCCCATTTGACTAAACATCTGGACTAACTCCTTGGCAATAGCCTTAGCCGAGGTGTTATGCAAGGGAATGGCCTCAGAATAGTGCGTCGCATAGTCCAGGATTACCAAAATATGCTGGTGACCCCGGGCAGACTTCACTACCGGCCCGACCAGATCCATGCCAATCCTCTCAAACGGGACCTCAATTATTGGTAGAGGAACAAGCGGACTGCGAAAATGTGGCGACGGTGCCGACATTTGGCACTCGGGGCACGATTCACAGTACTCCCTGACATCTGCATACAATCCGGGCCAGAAAAATCTCTGTCCGATTCTCTCCCTGGTCTTTTAGATACCGAGATGTCCCCCCATTACATGACCATGGGCCAGGTCTAGCACCATCCTACGGAAGGGTTTGGGCACCAGTAGCTGTTCTACCTCGTCCTCTCCCCGTTTTACCACCTGATACATTAAGTTGTTTTTAAGGGCCATGTAGGGGGAGACACCCCCCAGTTAGGATCCACTGGTTCTCCATCCACCATTTTAACGTTTTCTCTGGCTCTCATGAGGGTGGCATCTCAGAGTTGCTCGGTACAGAAATCCTCTCTCCTGACCTCTAAGTTGGGTACCACATTCTGGCTACTTTCACTGTCAGGGTCTGAGGTGTTCTCCTGTTCGTTACCCTCGGGCTGGGAGCTAGCTTCCAGGTCCTCCGGCTCCCCAGCCATAACAGGGAAAGGAAAAGGATCTCCGGCTTCCTCGATCCCACCAACAGAATCCCCTCCCCTTTGGCAAAAAGGGTCTGGTGAGTGTTCCCGTGCTTCCCCAGCAGGGGGGCTCTATCTACCAGCCTCCCTTTGCTCTCCCATAAATTCCAAAAATTGGGAAGATCTCTCCCCACTAAAGCTTCATGAAGCAGTGAAGGTACCACCCCCCACTGAATGTGTTACACTGCCCCAGGGGGTATCAACCTCAACCACCACTGTCTGGTAGTCCACAGTGTCCCCATGGATGCAAATTACCCCAATAGTACTGGGGTGTAGTTTTGTGGGGTTTACACAATCATTCCTGACTAGGGTCACCACACTACCAGAGTCTAGCAGGGCTGTGAGTGGCTTTCCATCCACTGAAATAACACACATTTGTTTTTCAATGCAAGTCTGACATGATGCAGTACATGAGACCTGTGCAAACAGAGAAATGCCTCTTTTCATATAAGCATAATCGCATTGCATAGGTTCATCATTTATAGGACAGCTTACAGCAATATGCCATAATGCATGGCAATGAAAACAACGTCTGCGCTCTACCCTCAGTCCTCTTAACGGTCCCAAAGACCTTCCTGGCTTCTTTGGCCAGTCTCCAGGTCTAGGACCCACAGTCTCATCACCTGTAGCAACAGTCTTATCTAACTTCCCCATGCTCTTGAACCCTGGAACAGTGTTACCGGAACCACTGGGCGATCTTGCACCCCTAGACACACCGAAGTGGGGCGTAGACAGGTACACCAAGTACTCAGTAGCACTGTACCTCTCCACTAGGTTCGCCAATTGAGCTGCAGTTTTTTTCCAACCCACTTCCTCAGAGCAGCAGGGAGTGCACGCAGATACCGGTCCATTACCACACGCTCCATGATCTGAGGGCCTGTCAGGGTCTCTGGCTGCAACCACTTCCTGGTGAGGTGGACCAGGTCGAACATTTGAGAACAAGGTGGCTTGTTGCTGGAGTAGGTCTACTGATGCACGCGCTGGGCCCAGACTGCCATGGTGACGCCCAAGCGTGCAAGTGTCTCTATCTTCAGAGTCTCATAATCCTGGGCCTTAGCCGGTTCCAGGTCAAAATAGGCTTTTTGAGGTTCTGCCGTCAGAAATGGGGCCAACAGACCCACCCACTGTTCTTTTGGCCATCTTTCGTGGACAGCGACTCTCCGGAAAATAGCAAGGTATGCCTCAACATCATCGGCAGTTATAATCTTCTGCAAGTGGTTGGAGGCACGTACAATCTCTGGTTCCACTGGCACAGGAGGTGTGAACCCCTTTTTCAATTCCAGCAGAGCCTCTGTGAACGGCCGGTTCATTTCCTGCTGGGCCACCTGTTGTGCTGCAGCGGCCTCCCATTGTGCTGCAGCGGCCTCTGCAACTTGGCGGTGCATCTCCTGCTGGGCCACCTGTTGTGCTGCAGCAGCCTCTGCGACTTGATGGTTGGTTTCCCGCTGAGCTGCATTGGCCTGTAGCAGGACCTTTAACATTTCCTCCATCTTCAGAAAGTGCCCACTGAGTTCACCACGTGTGGGGAGATTAGCTTGTGGGGATCCCCTTTCCTCAAAATGAAGGCCAGCGTGCAGGCAGTTTCTTTAAAATCTGGAGGGTTGCCAGCTTTATTTACAAGTGGTTTGCAAAGTCATAAAAATAAACAAAAAAATAGTAAAGTAAATCCTTGCTGTCCGGCACTAAACTAAACAATAGACTGCTCTCTATATGGTGCGGGGCTGGTCCCTGTCACCCACAAACCATGAGGTAAAGCAAACCTTCTTTTTCAATCCAAACAGAGCTCCTCTCTCTCAGATTCCCTTTTGAGTCTCAGGCCAGAGCCCTGCTGTGATCTCTTCCTGGTCATTTAAAGTCCACCTAAGCATGAACTCAAGTGGACCACAAAACCCGGACCAGAGCCAAGCCTGCGAAACCCGGGTTGGGCTTATGAAACAAATTATCATGTTGACCGTAAACAAAACAAGACAAAAACAAAAAAAGGGAGAAAAAAACATAAAACAAAGAAAAAGCCAATGCAATTATGTCTAGCATCTTAATACCAAAAAAAGATAAATGTATACATACCAAAATCATCTATTAAATCTAAAATACATGTGTGAACATGATAAATATATGGGTATATACATTAGAAGGGTATATGAGGCAAGCTGCTTTGACACTATACCACAAATAATATGGGCTTAATAGATAGTTTTGGTTTCTTTTTCCATTTTGCTATGTATGGAGGTATTTCCGGCCCCTTCATTGCCACCAATATTTTATAGGTCCGTGAGATCCCACTCCTTGCGTTTGTTGCTGTACACAACTACTCTAATGGTAATAGGTCTTCTCGGGGGGTTCTAACAACCAAAACGGTGTTGGAATTACACCACAATCCATGCCAGGCCCTTTGGGTCCTCCCAAATTCCATACCAGATCCTAATATGAGCATACAGCCTGACAGGACAGGAAAGGGGGTATAAGCATGTGCTCCCTTGAATTATACCAGGCCACTTGCCCTCAACATGGTAGGTTATGTTGCCTGGGGGACCTCCTTAGCAAAGCACCTAGTCCCAATGTTGATGAGGACAAGTGCCTGGGTCGTGGGGGTCTGTGGGCAGGGGGCTTATTGGAATCAGAAATCGACTTTTAACTGTAAGGTGGACCCAGGATACTGCCCCCTATGTGTAGTAATTCGCAATAAAAATGAATATACTGTATCCTGAAAATGAAAACCCCCAAATGTTTTTATTAAAAAGATTGTCTCATGATGTACATCTAGAGACAATTATGTCATCCAGTGATGCAGGTCCACCTCGATCATTCTGAACGACAGCCACAAACCCCCTAAAATGTAAAAAAATGACGCCCACTGAGACAGGACTGATCCTGTCTTTTCCCTGGTGCCAAATGACATCTCTGAGTCCGCTAACGTAAACAAAGGGGTGGACTTACCCAGGTGATGTCATTGGCTAAATTTTGGTATGTCTATATTTGGGTAACGACATCACCTGAGTGACCCGGCCCTTTTTTACTGTAGTGGCGGGGACACAGAGATGAAATTTGTTGCGAGGGATGAAACGGGAACGGACTTGTCTCATCGGACCTCAGGTTTTTTTTTTCTTTTGGCAAGTGTTGTTCGTTGTGATTGACGTATGTAGACAAAGGAAACATCTGTCAGGAACCAGAAAATCTTCTTCTGCCTATCCTCATACAGTGGCAGGACCTAGCCCTGTCACTATATAATGTCAGGAAGTTTGAACAATGAATTAGCTCAGCGATATCAATCGTTTAATAAGTCGATGTATGACAGTGCCTCCGATATGAAAATGTATTATTAAACTGACCAATTAATGATTCTCTGAAATTTGGGCTCTATGCAGATATTCTTAAGCACAGTAAAATTGCATGAAAGTATTGACTATTTAATGTTGAAAAATGTAAAGTGATGCACTTGGGGCTAAAAATATGAATGCAAACTACTCCCTAGGGGGAGAACCTCTGGAGGAATCAAGGATGGAGAAAGATCTGGGGGTCCTAGTAGAAGACAGACTGAGAAATAGCATGCAATGTCAAGCTGAAGCAAGCAAAGCCAGTAGAATATTATCATGCATTAAAAAGGGTATTTACTCCAGAGATAAAATGATAATCCTGCCACTTTATAAAACTCTGGTTCCATAACATCGGGAGTATTCCGTCCAGTTCTGGTCACCAGTCCTCATAAAGGGTGTGCTGGAGCTGGAGGGAGTCCAGAGAAGGGAACCAAATGAATAAGCGGACTGGAGGACCTCAATTACAAGGAACGACTACAAGCACCGGACTTATTCTCTCTGGAGAAGAGACGCTTGAGAGGGGATATGATAGCAGTATACAAATACCTCAATGGTGATCCAAGTGTAGGAAGAAAACTTTTCAGTCTCGGGAGTGTTAGAGGACACGGGGGCCACACAATGAAACTGGAGGAGAAGCGATTTAACCTTAAATTCACTGTCAGGACAATAAGGATGTGGAACTCTCTTCCACAATTGGTGGTGTCAGTGGGGAGTATTGATACTGAGCTTCAAAAGACTCTTGGACGTGCATCTTAGTGAACACAATATAGGGGGATATGGGAAATGATTATCGACATTGACACACATGCTTCCTGAAGACGCTTGTGTGTATGCAAAATGCGTAGAGGCTTCTAGGTAATTACGGACGTCACTTCCTGTCACTAACCCGAACCAAAAAGAGGCTTGGAACGTAAGCCGGGAATGAGGAACGAAGCGGCGCAACAGAGCTCCATAACAGAACGCTGGATAGACCCAGTGCCAGTCTAAGGCACTATAAAATGTGAGTGAGCATTGTTTATGTGTTTTTACTGGCTACAAATAAATCTCTTTTATAAGCATACTGCGCAATGATAAATATTTCATTCTTATGAGATACCAATGTTTTGGGCATGGAGGATTAAGGAACGTCTAGTGGCTAACTAACTGGAGGAACGCCAGGATAGAGGAGTGGTTATCCCTGTATGAACCAAAGGCAAAACTTTTTCTAGGCTCTGGTGAGTGACCATTTTAGAAGGTGGTGGTGGCACAAGAAGTGGTGAAAAGTCATGGTTATTCAGCATGGATGAGATTCAAAGCACATGAGCACGTTGAACATACATGTTAAATGGCAATGGACATTTGAGATTAATATTATATGTCTACGGTTAAAAATTGTGATTCTTTTCTGATTGCACTTAACAATAATGGGCACTTTTATTGTCACGTTGCACTTTAAAGAGTTAGCTTGGCGCATAACATATGAAGGTATAAACACCGTATTAGCGGTAATAGTATATAAGTATTTGTTTGGATTAGCGCAGTTACACCATTTGAATACATCCCTCCTTATACAAGGTATAGGATATCCTAACTGCAGCAGATCAACTTTGTAAATATATATTTTTTATTTATATAACTATTGTTTGCGCCGGTGACACTATTTCACATTGACACACATACACCTACACAGGTTGAGCTGGACGGTCTAGTGTTTTTATTCAATCTAATGTGGCAAAAATCAGATAACCATATGTTATGTAGTATGAAGACCATTAGGTTCCTCAAAACAGCACATCCAAAATGTACAGGGGGGGCATAAAAAAGTACATAAAAACATAATAAAAGTCGTCAAAGTCCTCAAAGAATGTAACATGCAAAATATTAGGATAATAGTCCTCAATATATGTGTAACTTCCTATTAAAGCGTGTCAATATGCAGAAAACATCTGGACTGAAAAACCACACCACCGCCAACAATAGGGAGGCTTACTGGAACGTTTGAACTCAATAAAACCTACGTTCAATTGGGTCAAACAAGCTTGAGTCATAAACGGCTGATGGAATTCCGTAGAAGGTGGAAGAAGATCCTAGGATGATCTGTGGAATGGTGTAAAAAAAATGTAGAAAATGTGTACCAAATTTATTAAAAAGAAGAAAATACACTCACATGAAAATGGATAAAAAACAGCGCTGTGCAAGTAAAATGGTGGCAGTGGGGTCCTAACCGACGCATTTAGTCTCCTTGGACATCGTCCAAAGTACACATTTTCTATACGGGATTACACTATGTGGCCTTTTTTTGTTTCTCCTTGTCCAATGTAACCACCATTCACTGCGGACATCACCCCCGAGGCTTACGCCATTCCACAGATCATCCTAGGATCTTCTTTCACCTTCAACGGAATTCCATCAGCCGTTTATGACTCAAGCTTGTTTGACCCGATTGTATGTAGGTTTTATTGGGTTCAAACGTTCCGGTAAGCCTCCCTATTGTTGGTGGTGGTGTGTTTTTTCAGTCCAGATGTTTTTTTGCATATTGACACGCTTTAATATGAAGCTACACATATATTGAGGACTATTATCCTAATATTTTGCATGATACATTCTTTGAGGACTTTGAGGACTTTTATTATCTTTTGATATACTTTTTTATGTCCCCCCCTGAACATTTTGGATGTGTTGTTTTGAGGAACCTAATGGTCTTCATACTACATAACATACGGTTATTTGATTTTAGCCACATTAGCGCTTCACTTATTCTGTTATCATTCAAAGAATAACACACAGTTGTTTAACCGCAGAAGTATGATGGAATTTTCAAAGTAATTATAGAATTATATGTTACCACTCATGTGACTTATTATTATTATATAGGATTTATATAGCGCCAACACTAATAGGGCGTACACACGGTCGGACTTTGTTCGGACATTCCGACAACAAAATCCTAGGATTTTTTCCGATGGATGTTGGCTCAAACTTGTCTTGCATACACACGGTCACACAAAGTTGTCGGAAAATCCGATCGTTCTAAACGCGGTGACGTAAAACACGTACGTCGGGACTATAAACGGGGCAGTGGCCAATAGCTTTCATCTCTGTATTTATTCTGAGCATGCGTGGCACTTTGCCCGTCGGATTTGTGTACACACGATCGGAATTTCCGACAACGGATTTTGTTGTCGGAAAATTTTATAGCCTGCTCTCAAACTTTGTGTGTCGGAAAATCCGATGGAAAATGTGTGATGGAGCCTACACACGGTCGGAATTTCCGACAACAAGGTCCTATCACACATTTTCTGTCGGAAAATCCAACCGTGTGTACGGGGCATTATGCTGGGTTTGGAGCCACCTGGGGAAACCTGCTTAGTAGGACCTGGAGCACAAGATGGTGATGGATCAAGATGGATTGCTTTGGACAGATATGGCCTCAATATGTACAACGATAAAGACCTCAATATGGATGCTCAATATTAAACTTTTAAGACAATGCAATGTGGTACTGCACAGCAAAAAAAAAAAAAAAAGAATTGTGGCGGACCGCTCAGTACAAAATTGAGGATTTTTCTCAGCTTATTGAATCCAACCCAATAATATTCGCTCATCCCAAGTTACAAAATTACTATGGAATAATGATGAGGAATTACTTTGTGCCTCATATTTGTTTTTTTTCTACCTAGTTTACAGTCTTATGAAATCAAATGTTTATTTCAGTGAGACATAATTAGTCTTTGTTTTCAGCATTGATAATTATTTTAAAAAGTAATTGGTTTGTGTTGGTTCATTTCTGATTTATTCCAGTGGGGTTGATCATAACTGTATAAAAGGGCCAGTAAAACATTTCTAGGATGTAACACTAAGGGGAAACTTCTGCTTACACGTAACATCAAGAACTGCATATTCAGTGTTATAACACAGAACATCGTATTCCCAGGACGAATGGTGAGACAAACAATATTCCACTTGTATCATTAATGATGACATTCTATAGACAGCTGAGATCTGATATACAAAATGATTTATTCTTACATGTGCCTAATAAACTGTCTTTTGTTAGACTTGAATGGCTAAAAATGATTGTTGCACCTATAGGATACAATGTACCTGATCTTCATAATGTGCTTTATGTACAAGAGATCTAAAGTCCATTGAAGAGATATCCACTCACTTACTGTTGTCCTGATAATAAAACCGTATCTCTCTCTCTCCTTCTTTGTCTGTCTCTCTCTCTCTCTCTCTCTCTCTCTCTCTCACTCTCTGCTCTTCCTTTCTCTCCCGCTCTCTCTTCTTGTTCTCATTCTCTCTTCTCTCTCTTTCTCATCTCTCCCTCTCCTCTCTCTTTGCTTCTCTCTCTCATTCTCTTTCTCTCTCTCTCTCTCTCTCTCTCTCTCTCTCTCTCTCCCTCTCTCTTCCCTCTCATTCTCTCCTTTCTCCTCTCTTTCTCTTGATCTCTCTTCTCTCTCATTATCTCTCTCTCTCTCTCTTGCCTCTCTTTTGCTCTCTCTCTCTCACACACTCTCGTCTCTCCCGCTCTCTCTTCTTGTTCTCATTCTCTCTTCTCTCTCTTTCTCATCTCTCCCTCTCCTCTCTCTCTTTGCTTCTCTCTGTTTCTCTCCTCTCTCTCTTTTTCTTCTCTCTCATTCTCTTCTCTCCCCTTTCTCTGTTGCTCTCTCTTCTCTCTCATTCTTTATTCTCTCTTTCTCTCCTCTTTTATCTTCTCTCTATCTCTTGTCTTTCTTTCGCTCCCTCTCTCACACTCTCTCTTCTTATTCTCATTCTCTCTTCTCTTTTTTTCTCATCTCTCTCTTTGCTTCTCTCTCTCTCATTCTCTCCTCTCTCCTTTATCTCTCTCGCTCTCTCTTCTTGTTCTCATTCTCTCCTCTCTGTCTCTTCTTTCCTCTCTCTTTCTCTCTCTTGCTCTCTCTTCCTGCTCTCTTCTCTCTCCTCTCTCTTTGGGTCTCTTTCTCCTCTCTCTCATTCTCTTTGTCTCTCTCTCTCTCTCACGCTCTCTTTCTTTCTTTTTCTATCTCTCTAGTTTTTTTTCTCTCTCTGCTTCTCTCCCTCTCTTAATCTCTTTATCAGGTTGATTTACTTAAAGCAAATAAACATTTTATTAGGCAGGGTAGGATGCACCTTAATATTCTACAGCTACAGTATCACTGGAAAAATTTGGACTCTGATATGGTTTTTCCCCTTCACAGATGCTGTATCTGGAAAATCTCCGGATTTTATTATGATGATCATCTATAGCATATTTGGTGGCTCTCATATAAAGCCACCATTTTTTTATATATGTAATTTAGGGAAATTAATTTGTGTATGCAATTTGTTGGGAATGGTAAATATTATGTTAACATTTCCTAAATGATGTTCTTTTGTACATATACTGGCTGCATTATAACATTGCAGGTTTATGGGGCTAGGGGATGTATCAGTGCATTCCTTTATGTCAGTGGTTCCCAACAGCCCTCAAGTACCCTCAACAGGTCAAGTTTTTTAGGATTTCCTTCACCTTGCACAGGTGCTTTAAATGTCAAGGAGTTGGCAACCGTGAGAGCTATTTTATCTCAGAAAATGTCCAAAGCATGGCCTGTTGGGGATACTTGGGAACTGACATGGTGAAACACTGCTTTATGCTCTAATGTCCTTGTCACAAGTGGAGTCTATTTCCATGAGAAGGCAAAGTAGGTAACCAGAAATCAGTTCTTGCAGCTGGGGCTAGGCAGTGGCAGTGACCACGGAGGTGATGCAGAGAACTGCAAGGAATTTTGAGAAATCGGGATAACTGATAACAACGGAGACACTCCCAGTGTGTCTGCCCATACAGTGATGGTGAGTGCCCTTAGAAGGGCAGAGGGGCAGAACCTAAAGAGCCACCTTGTCTTCAGCAAAGATTGGTTTTGCTGTAGGCAACATCCAGGTTGCAGCCCTTGGACTTGCATGAGCAGACAGCAAATTGAGAATGGATACACAGGGAAGTGTCTTTGCATAATATAAAATTTAAACTCAAGCTGAATGGTGAAAAAACAGTGAAAAAGAAAACTAAAGCAGCTGCCACACACAAAGTGCTACTCACTAGAAAAGTAAAATATTTGAAATGTGGCGCTAGCAAATGTTATTAACATGTGTGACTAAGTGTAGATGAGTGCAGATGTGAATATATAAAGCAAAAAAAAACATACAGTATAAATATATATCAAGCAAAAAACATATAAAGTCCAAATAAATGTTCTGAATGTTCTGATCCGCAATGGAATAGAAAAACTTTTGAAGCACAATGGACCACAGACGCTCCAGGACTTTTGAGGTGCAGAAAGGCCACCCCCACATGTGTCCCCACTCACCAAATGGCGATTACCCCCAGCTTTGCAGTCTGGGGGTCACTTCAGGCTTATGCGATTGTATCCAGAGAAGCTCAGGAGTGGTGTTGTGCACATCAGATCAAAGGATTTCTTGTTGGAATTTCTCAGCAGAATCACCAGGCACCAAAAAAAGGATAAAGAAATGGAACTAATAGTGAAAAGTACAGTTTGAAAAGGGATTTATTCCATATACAAATGGGTATTTACAAAATAGTTGTCAAAAACAGGCATGTAATGGGATTAGAGATGGACGCTGCTTACAGCGTGCGCTCCAGAAACCAGGAAGTGCCTTCCAAGCAGCAGGAAATGACGTCAGTGCCACCGGAAAAACATCGACATGTTTCGCCAACCTACAAGGTGTTATCAAAAAAAGTTTTTTTTCCATTGTGGATCAGAACATTCAGCACATTTATTTGGACTTTATTTATATGTTTTTTTGCTTTATATATTCACATCTGCACTTATCTACACTTAGTCACACATGTTAATAACATTTGCGAGCGCCACATTTCTATAATTTTAAGTGTCTTTGCATGGCTAAGATCTCTTGTCTGTAGGAAACCTAGTCAAAACTGATAGGGATGCACAGAAAAACACAGAGTCACAGAGGGGAAAAACAAACTAGGAGTGCACAGGTGAAGGTAAAGAGAGGCTGTCTGGAACACACAAGGAATCACACTGGTGCAGAGGAGCAGGTAGCTGATTGGAGTGCAGAAGGAGACACAATGATGAATGGAGACTGGATGTTGGAAGGAGTTGTACAGAGTCATTGGAGCAGGATGCACACTGGGGAACATGAGGATTAAAGGAGAAGTCTCAGGAAACAGGCACAAGGTACAGGTTGGAATGCATAGGGATCGCAAGGCTGGATGCAGGCTGGAGTACACAAAGATCACCGGGGGAAAAACTACGGAATGTTGGAGTCAATATGAGGAGACATAGGGATTACAGGAGCAATCATTAGGGAATCTGTGGGGATCTGGCTGCTAACATGTGGACACATTGCTTGAACACTGAGCAATCCCCACTCTAGTCTTTTAAGACAGCACCTACTCTATTATTGGCTGCGGTGTCAGAGAAAGCTGAAAGTTGGCGGCCACAAACATTCAAGAAGACTCAATGCTGGAGTAAGGAATAAGTGACCATCACAGTCTTATAATAAATACTTTATCCATGTATGTAAATTGTAAAATGTAAATTGAAGCATCATGCCACTACTAAAAGGCCAAGATGTGATTTTATTTCAATGAAACACAGTGGGACAACCCTAATGCCGCGTACACACGGTTGGATTTTCCGACGGGAAATGTTAGATGTGAGCTTGTTCTCGGAAAGTCCGACCATGTGTATGCTGCATCGAACATTTGCTGTCGAACTTTCCGCCAACAAATGTTTGCTAGCAGGTTCTCAAATTTTCCGCCAACAAAACGTTCACGTCGGAATTTCCAATTGTGTGTACACAAGTCCGACGCACAAAAGTTCATGCATGCTCGGAATCGTACGTCTGGTACGTCACCACGTTCCCACGTTCGTAATTGTTAGCCAATATTTGTGTGACCGTGTGTATGCAAGACAAGTTTGATCCAACAACCTTCGAACAAAAATCCACGGTTTTGTTGGTGGAAAGTTTGATCGTGTGTACGGGGCAAAAGGGTATCCAGTGCACTTTGGGGGTCCAAAAACACCCCTTCATCAGGGCTTGAGACTGAAACAGGTCTTGGCAGCAACTGGTCTGAATGTCAGAACCTGTAATCACATTGGAAGAAACATTATTGTGAATGGGCTAGAAGTGAACTTAACCTTTATTTTCAATATCATGTCCTGATGAAGGAGGCCTTTTTGGACCATCAAAATGCATTGGAAACTCTTTGGATTGTCCCCATTACTTTTATTGGAATAAAGTCATATAAAGTTATATCTGGACCACCAGTGGTGTGGTTCTTTGGTTTCCATGTTTGTTACATTACACTAGCCAAGGAGATCATGGAGATCCTCTGGGGTGTAGAAGCCTCCTGCTCCAGAACCAGACCATGTACATCAACATCAATACTTTAAGATAGCAATACCAAGATAATGGGTCTGGTGCTTTTTTTTCCCCACTTCAGTTACAACACACTATCATTATTTGGTTGTTTGCCATCTTTTCTTCTTTTGTGAATAATATAATTTATTTTCACACCATTCTCACATTTTGATTATTTCAGCCCCTTGTGCAGATGTAATATAACCCGGAATTATTTATTGATCTACAGAATATTGTATCTGAGGTGTGATTGTCTCCTCCACCAATGGTGTATCCAGAGAACTGCACAGCCATCACTGAAATTCTGGTTATTGGATTTAAACCTTATTATGGCTTCCGGATTCCAATGTTTGTTGCGTTTCTCATCATTTACCTTTTGATATTCAGTGAAAATCTAATGATCATCTATATCATTTGGAGCAGCACCCGTCTTAAGTCTCCCATGTTTTTTTCAATTAAAAGCATGTGCGTATATGAACTGGTGAGCATTACAAATATGTTTCCAATGACGCTCCATTATATCGTTTCTGAAAGACCGACCATCACTGTAACTGGCTGCAGCATACAATCAGTTATGTATGGGGTTGCAGGAGATGTTGGGAGCTTCCATTATGCTTTAATGTCTTATGACCGATACCTGGCTGTTTGCCATCCTTTGCGCTATTCTTCTTTTGTGAATAATATCATCTATCTTCGGGTGGTCATTGCTTTTTGGATTATTTCCATTGCATTTTCAGCTGTCATAGCTGGTTTACTGAAACAGTTACAATTTTGTGGTCCTAACACAATTGACCATTTATTCTGTGACTTTTTTCCATTCCTGGATCTGGCCACCTCTGATACAACACCTATTCGCTTCTATACTCTTGTGATTAGTGCCTTGATGATACTTATCACAATTCTATCGGTTTTTATAACATACACATTTATAATTCATTCGATTCTTAAAATTCCCTCATCCTCTGGTAGGAGGAAGACCTTCTCTACATGTAGCTCCCACCTCATTGTGTTCTCTATGCAGTACAGTGCCAGTTTTAGTGTCTATGTGCTGCCTGCTAAAATAGTGACACCTCAATTCACCAACATTTACACAATTGTACAGTTTTGCTGGACCCCCTTAATAAACCCACTGATCTATACATTTAACAATAAAGCGTTTCGGGCAGAATGTATGAGAAGGATTAAGAAAATAGATAGAACAATTTGAAAGTTATCACATTGCATAACTTGAACCAAGTTGACCTATCTTTAAAATTCACATCTGAAAGTAATCAATAAGGCAAAGTGCCATTACCAAAATAAAGTATTGATTAAAATGCTCCTCTCTTATCAAAGTAAAAAAAAAGTTCTGTATATGCAATCCAAGTACAGAAAATATTTCATGTTGTCAGGGCTGGCTCAGCCCTTCCTTCTCTGAGCTGGCCACTCAGCTGTTGGCTAATTGCCAGCTCTCATCTCTCTCCACAGTTAACCAGCTGTTGTGGATCTGCTTGTCAGTCCCACCTACTTAAAGATCTCCAGCTCACTTCATTCCTGCCTTCGCTTTGGTCACATCACAAGAAACCATCTCCTGTGTTCCTGTTTAGACTGGCTTTGCTAACATCCTTTCTGGCTCCTTATCCTGCTTGCTGTTCCTCTACTTGGATCCATGACTTCTGGTCTGGCTGATTACCCGATCTGGTTACTGAACTCTGGCTTGGCTGATTACCCGATCTGGTTACTGAACTCTGGCTCGGCTGACTACCCGATCCAGTTACTGGACTCTGGCTACGCTTACTCTATTTACCTTTTTTATTTTTATTAATAAACAAGTGTGATTTTACTGTACTTCTGTCTCGGTCTAGTTCATGGTTTCTGACAGTAGGCGAAGGCCATGAATTCAGAAGATACAGTCAATTCACTTGTTGGTAATAATTTTTCCAGATTGGATGAGCAAGATCACTGCATGGATCAGTTTGCCATGGCGTTATAAATGCTCCTGAGTCACACGGCTCACCTGGAATCCCCCACTGTGGCTGCTCCGGTACAACCTGAGTTACAGGCCATACCTGCTGCTGCGCCAGTCTCTGTGCAGGCACCCCACCTTGAGCATTACCTCTATAAGAGGTATGTCTGGTTCAGCCCCGCTTCCCCAGCGATTTGGGGGTGATCCAGTTCCAGGCGTTTCCCACAGACAGAAGCAAAGTAGGGTTTGTGATATCTTTGCTTTCTGAGAGAGCCTTGGCCTGGGCTAACCCTCTATGGGAGACGCTTCCCGCACGCTCGGCTTCTGCTGCCAAGTGCATTATGTCCATCAAAAAGAGTACGGGAACTGTTGCCGACTATGCCATTGAGTTCTGTACTCTGGCAGCAGAGGTTGCTTGGAACACTGAGGCCCTTGTGGCTGCTTTTTCTCATGGTCTCTCAGATTCCATCAAGGATGAGATAGAAGCCCGAGATATACCCACTGAGCTGGAGAGCTTGATCTTGTTTGCCATCCTCATTGACTTGACTCAGAGAAAGGCTTTCTTTTAAGGAGTGCTTGTGGAAGCCTCCTGTATGTTTGCCTCCGAGCTTTGCAGTCCCACCCGTGCCTCCCTCACCTCCCATGCCTCCTGGTACCGAGTCGGTCAGTGAAGATTAGGGATGAGCCGAACACCCCCCTGTTCGGTTCGCACCAGAACATGCGAACAGGAAAAAAGTTTGTTCGAACACGCGAACACCGTTAAAGTCTATGGGACACGAACATGAATAAACAAAAGTGCTAATTTTAAAGGCTAATATGCAAGTTATTGTCATAAAAAGTGTTTGGGGACCTGGGTCCTTTCCCCAGGGGACATGGATCAATGCAAAAAAAAGTTTTAAAAACGGCCGTTTTTTCAGGAGCAGTGATTTTAATAATGCTTAAAGTCAAACAATAAAAGTGTAATATCCCTTTAAATTTCGTAGCTGGGGGTTGTCTATAGTATGCCTGTAAAGGGGCGCATGTTTCCCATGTTTAGAACAGTCTGACAGCAAAATGACATTTCGAAGGAAAAAAAGCCATTTAAAACTAACCGCGGCTATTGCATTGCCGACAATACACATAGAAGTTCATTGATAAAAACGGCATGGGAATTCCCCACAGGGCAACCCTGAACCAAATTTTTTTAAAAAAATGACGTGGGAGTCCTCCTAAATTCCATACAAGGCCCTTCAGGTCTGGTATGGATTTTAAGGGGAACTCCGCAGCCATAAAAAAAAAAAACGGTGTGGGGTCCCCCCAAAAATCCATACCATACCCTTATCTGAGCACGCAACCTGGCAGGCCGCAGGAAAAGAGGAGGGGACAAGAGTGCGGCCCCCCCTCCTGAACCGTACCAGGCCACATGCCCTCAACATTGGGAGGGTGCTTTGGGGTAGCCCCCCAAAACACGTTGTCCCCATGTTGATGAGGACAAGGGCCTCATCCCCACAACCCTGGCCGGTGGTTGTGGGGGTCTGCGGGCGGGGGGGCTTATCGGAATTTGGAAGCCCCCTTTAACAAGGGGACCCCCAGATCCCGCCCCCCCTGTGTGAAATGGTAAGGGGGTACTTACCCCTACCATTTCACTAAAAAACTGTCAAAAATGTTAAAAATGACAAGAGACAGTTTTTGACAATTCCTTTATTTAAATGCTTCTTCTATCTTCCTTCATCTTCTGGTTCTTCTGGTTCTTCTGACTCTTCTGGTTCTTCCTCCGGCGTTCTCGTCCAGCATCTCCTCCGCGGCGTCTTCTATCTTCTTCTCCTCGGGCCGCTCCGCACCCATGGCATGGGGGGAGGCTCCCGCTCTTCTCTTCTTCTTCTTCTTCTTCATCTTCTTCTCTTCTTCCTTCTTCTCTTCTTCTCTTCTTCATTTTCTTCTCCGGGCCGCTCCGCACCCATGCTGACATGGAGGGAGGCTCCCGCTGTGTGAAGGCGTCTCTTCGTCTGACAGTTCTTAAATAACGGGGGGCGGGGCCACCCGGTGACCCCGCCCCCCTCTGACGCACAGTGACTTAACGGGACTTCCCTGTGACGTCACGGGGAATGCCACAGGGAAGTCCCGTCATGTCCCGTGCGTCAGAGGGGGATGGGGTCACCAGGTGGCCCCGCCCCCCGTTATTTAAGAACCATCAGACGAGGAGACGCCGTCACACAGCGGGAGCCTCCCTCCATGCCAGCATGGGTGTGGAGCGACCCGGAGAAGAAAATGAAGAAGAGAAAAAGGAAGAAAAGAAGAAGAAGAAGATGAAGAGAAGAGCGGGAGCCTCCCCCATGCCATGGGTGCGGAGCGACCCGAGGAAAAGAAGATAGAAGATGCCGCAGAGGAGATGCAGGACGAGAACGCCGGAGGAAGAACCAGAAGAACCAGAAGATGAAGGAAGATAGAAGAAAGAAGAAGCATTTAAATAAAGGAATTGTCAAAAACTGTCTCTTATCATTTTTAACATTTTTGACAGTTTTTTAGTGAAATGGTAGGGGTAAGTACCCCCTTACCATTTCACACAGGGGGGGGTCCCCTTGTTAAAGGGGGCTTCCAGATTCAGATAAGCCCCCCGCCCGCAGACCCCCACAACCACCGGCCAGGGTTGTGGGGATGAGGCCCTTGTCTTCATCAACATGGGTACAAGGTGTTTTGGGGGGCTACCCCAAAGCACCCTCCCAATGTTGAGGGCATGTGGCCTGGTACGGTTCAGGAGGGGGGGCGCACTCTCATCCCCCCCTCTTTTCCTGCGGCCTGCCAGGTTGTGTGCTCGGATAAGGGTCTGGTATGGATTTTTGGGGGGACCTCACGCGTTTTTTTGTTTTTTTTTTGGCACGGGGTTCCCCTTAAAATCCATACCAGACCTGAAGGGTCTGGTATGGAATTTAGGGGGAACCCCACGTCATTTTTTTTTTAAATTTTGGCCGGGGTTCCCCTTAATATCCATACCAGACCTGAAGGGCCTGGTATGGAATTTAGGGGGACTCCCACGTCATTTTTTTTTTTTAATTTTGGTTCGGGGTTGCCCTGTGGGGAATTCCCATGCCGTTTTTATCAATGAACTTCTATGTGTATTGTCGGCAATGCAATAGCCGCGGGTAGTTTTAAATGGCTTTTTTTCCTTCAAAATGTCATTTTGCTGTCAGACTGTTCTAAACACGGGAAACATGCGCCCCTTTACAGGCATACTATAGACACCCCCCAGCTACGAAATTTAAAGGGATATTACACTTTTATTGTTTGACTTTAAGCATTATTAAAATCATTGCTCCTGAAAAAACGGCCGTTTTTAAAACTTTTTTTTGCATTGATCCATGTCCCCTGGGGCAGGACCCAGGTCCCCAAACACTTTTTATGACAATAACTTGCATATAAGCCTTTAAAATTAGCACTTTTGATTTCTCCCATAGACTTTTAAAGGGTGTTCCGCGGCATTCAAATTTGCCGCAAACACCCCAAATTGTTCGCTGTTCGGTGAACTTGCGAACAGCCAATGTTCGAGTCGAAGCTCATCCCTAGTGAAAATGAACCCATGCACTTGGGCTTCACGCGTCTCTCTGCGGATGAGAGAGCCTTTAGGAGGAGGGAGAGATTGTGCCTTTATTGTGGCCAGGCAGGTCACTTTTTGAAGTCCTGACCTACCCATCCTGAGAACACCTGAACCTTGAGGTCCTGTCATGGACAGATCTTAGGTGGTGTTGTGTTGTGCCCAGTTATCCAGAAGGATATCCGTAGGGGCTCTTCACCATGAGATAATCCAATTCCAAGTGATTTCCTCTCCTAAGTTTCCACTGGTTATTGGTTATCCTTGGTTACAGGGGCAAAACCCCTCTTTTAATTGGCTCCGTGCTGAGGTTCTCTCCTGGTCACCACAATGCAGTGAAACATGCTTCTGGAAGGTAGCCAAGGTCCTGTGTACCTCTTCACTCTCCTTCCTGCCAGAGGAGTACCGTGATTTTAGCGATGTCTTTGACAAAGTGTCAAGTCTGTAGAGTGAGGCTGGGTTGCTGAGAGGGCATCCCTTGCAGCTGAGCACAGCGCTCCCCTGGGATTGATACAGGGAATGCGATGCCCAAAGGTGCATGGGTTGCCAGGAATGCTGCAGGCTAGCTGGTTGGTAGTAGGTATCTGGAGTGCGTTGTGGCAGCCGTGCGGAGAGAAGTCTTGAGTACAGAACAGCAGGGTAAACCAAGAACAGGGTCCGCAGCCAGGCCAGGGATCAGGTACCAGAAGACAGTCCAAGAGAAATACAGGAACAAGCCGGATCATACATAGAGGGCAGAGGATCGGAGAGTAGTCAGCCAAGCCGGGGTCAGAGCGAGGAGATAAGCAGGGTCACAGGTCAAGCCAGGCAGAGGTCAAACCAGGGGTCTTCAGAGTATACAAGACACAGGAATATAGGAAGCTGGTTGATAATCCAGCAAACTGCAAGTGTCAGTGGCGGGTTTAAATAGGCCGGGGGGTGTGCCTACAAGGTTGGGGCGTGCGCGCGCGAGTGTGCATGCACCGACATGCGCAGACTGCCGTGGCCTCACTGTCACGCATCTGCATGCGCGCGGGTGCACGGAAACTCGTCTGGTGCAACAATGATGGTTACTGGCAAAATTGCCCATAACACGGCCATGTCCCTGACAGTGCCCCCACCCTAAGGGGCATCCTCCAGATGCCCAATCGGGCCCATCTTTCGGGGTAACGGACTCAAAATCTCTGCAGAAGTCTAGGAGCATGTATATTGGCTGCAGGTTCCCAAGAACTTTATTCTGCTGGGTAACCCTTCCACTTTATAAGAAATTGAATGATCCTACCTCTCCTCCGGCAGTCCAGAATGGCTTCAACCTCGAACTCTGTCTCATCTCCCACAGAAACTGGAGGCAGAGGATCTTCCTCTCTTCCTGGAAAAGGACTAGAGATAACAGTTTTAAATAGGGAAACATGAAACACAGGGTGCACTTTGTAAGAACTTGGAAGTGACAGTTCGAAAGCTACTGGGTTAATCTCCCGTCTGATCTTAAATGGGCCGATAAATCTTGGTCCCAATTTCCGGGAGGGGCAAAGAAGCTTAAGATTTGCCGAGGAGAGCCAAACCTCATCTCCAACCTTAAAGCTAGGACTCTCTCCCCTCTACTTGTCATATTGTTTCTTGTAATCCTCTTGAGCCTTTTGCATGGTTAACCAGAGGGTTTGATAATTAGCCTGAATGGAATTTATCCTGTCCTGAACTGCTGGGACTGAGGTCTCTGGAATGACGTTAGGTAGGAATGAAGGATGGAAACCATAGTTGGCCCAAAACGGTAATTGATTGGTGTATGAGTGTACTGAATTATTGTATGCAAACTCCGCCCAGGGGAGTAGTGAGGACCAGTCATCCTGGGAAATAGAACAGAAACAGCGTAGATATTGCTCTAAGGTCTGATTAGTCCTTTCAGTCTGACCATTGCTTTGGGGGTGATAGGCAGAGGATAGGCATACTTCAATAGACAGGACCTTGCAGAGCTCTCTCCAAAATCCGGAAGTAAATTGGACCCCTCTATCAGATACAATGCTGTCAGGAAGGCCGTGAAGTCTGACTATCTCCTTTATGAAAATTTTTGCTGTGTCTGCAGCAGAAGGAGTACCTGTCATAAGCAAGAAGTGTGACATCTTGGACAGACGGTCCACAACTACTAGGATCTTTGTGAATCTTTTAGAGGGAGGCAGCTCTAAAATGAAGTCCATAGATATATTTTTCCATGGTTGTTCTGGTACCGGCAAAGGATGTAGCAGACCCCAAGACTTAATGTTGGACCCCTTGTTTCACTATCAGGTAGTGCAGGAGCTAACATACCTTTTGCAATCAGATTTCAAGGTAGGCCACCAAAAGGTTTTCCATACTCCGAAGTGGCCAGCAAGTTGGTGGTCATGTGATGTTTGTAAGACCTGGATTATGGCTTGTTGCGGGACAAAGATCTTGTCCCAGTACCAGAGATAGCCCCCCCTGGATTCTTAAAGAGGAAGTCTCTGGTTCCTGGCATTGGAGGGAAGCCTGTTCAAGAGAAGACCTTAGATCAGGTTGAATCAAAAGAAAATTCTGTGGAGACAAGATTGTGCTGGATGTTTTTTCTTCTGGAGTATCAGGGAACATTCGGGATAAAGCATTGGCCTTTCCGTTCTTGGAGCCAGGGCGGTAGGTGATGTGAAAATTAAATCGTGAAAAGAACAGAGCCCAGCGAGCCTGATGGGGTCTCAGGCGTTTGGCAATGCGGAGGTGCTCCAGGTTTCTGTGATCAGTGAATATCATTATAGGGTGCGTGGCCCCCTCCAGAAGGTATTTCCACTCCTCTACGGCTGTCTTAATGGCCAGAAGCTCATGATCACCTATGTCATAATTTCTCTCGGGCTGGCTCATCTTCCGAGAGGAGAAGGGCACGGGGTGAAGCAGAGACTTGGGTCCCAGGCGCTGTGAAAGTACTGCTCCTGTAGCTACCTCCGAGGCATCGACCTAAAAGATGTAGGGCAGGGCAGGATCAGGATGTTGAAGAATTGGTGCAGAGGTAAACAAAGACTTCAGTTTCTCAAAAGCAGATTGGGCTTCGAAGTACCACAGGAAACAAACATGTAGGCGGGTTACTTGGGTTATGGGCGAAATGATGGAAGAAAAGTTCCTTAGAAATCTTCTATAGAAGTTTGCAAAGCCTACAAACCTTTGTACCCCCTTCTTATCTGATGGAGTTGGTGATTCTAGGATTGCCTGCACTTTCTGTGGATCCATAACTACACCGCCAGTAGAGATGATTAGCCCTAGGAATTGTATTGATTTCTTTTCAAAGTCGCACTTCTCTGCTTTCGGGTAAAGTCCATGTTTCCTTAGTGTGAGTAATACTGTTTTTACATGAGTCCGATGGAGCTCCAAGGTGGCTGAGAATATAAGGATGTCATCCAGATAGATGATGACGAAGTAGTCAAGGTATTCCCGGAAGATGTTATTTACGAAGTGCTGGAATGTAGCCGGAGTGTTACAGAGCCCAAACGGCATCACCAAATACTCAAAGTGTCCGAACCTCTTTCTGAATGCCGTCTTCCATTCATCGCCCTCACGGATGCGAACGAGGTTGTAGGCACCCCGGAGGTCGAGCTTTGTGAATACTTGGGCTGAATGAAATCTCTGAAAGAGTTTGGGGACCAGTGGAAGTGGATATCGTTTTTTTCTTTCAATAGATTTTTATTGAAGTTTTATCAGTGGAGAAATAACATGGTACAGCGAAGACATGTATCAGGCAAAAAATACATCAGCAGTGCATTTCAGAGGTGCAACAAAGCCAAAACAAACAAGGTCCAGCTTACAGAGTGAATGCAATGAGCCTTCATCATCAATAATCAGGGGAAGACAAAACTCCTCAGCCCCAACACCCCTAATGGGAACTAACTGTGTTGGTGTCCGAGGAGCGCCACCCCCCCCCCCTCTGGGAGCTGCTCGCTCATCTATTGTTCACTGCCTAGCCAGCTGGCCTGGGCCGCTCGATTGGAGAGGACCTGTTTTAAGAGCCCGTAGATATCTGTTTGGGTATATCCCCTGGTTTTCACATACAGCTTTGCTGCCTTTAGTATCTATGACCCTGACTAGAACCATGCTGTACCTATAAACTAAACCAAGATAATAAAGGGATAGCGTAAACGGAAAAGAGTAGAGAGAGGAAAAGGAGAGAGATAAAGAGAGGTGTAGAGAAAGTGACTTAATACGGAGTGGTGCTTGCTCCTCTGCGTTTAATCAGGAGGTGAAACACGGTTCAGTGGCCCGGAAATGTAATTGACTCAGGGTTCCCAAACTGCGTCATTTCTACCCACCGTGTCCAGAAGGATACTGACTGTTTTTTCCTGAGCCATAATCCAGGATATCTTTCTTTTAACTAATATAAATGAGAAGGTGGATTGTTTCCAAGCTCGAGCTATTGTTATTTTAGTTCCGATAAGGATATCGTTTTTTTATGGTGATCTTATTCAGTTCCCTATAGTCCACACATGGTCTTAAAGTCTTGTCTTTTTTTTCGACAAAGAAAATGCCGGCACCGACAGGAGAGGAAGAAGGACGGATGAAACTTTTTGCCAGGTTTTCATCTATGTCTTGTCGTGGTGTTCCTAATTCCACTTCAGAGAGGGGGAATATACATCCAAATGGAATCTCGGCTCCTGGAAGCAATTCGGTAGGACAATAGTATGGCCGATGAGGTGGTAGAACATCAGCTTTTCTTTTATCAAAGACGTCCAGGAATTTGTGGTATGCCTGGGGTACATCCTGGTTAGTGGAGTATATAGACTGGACTGTCAGACAACTGGTGGCATCTCTGGATTCAGGGATGAGGCAATGTTGCTGGCAATGGGGGAAATGAACAGGACTTCCTTCTTGATCCAATCGATCTGGGGGTTATGGGCTTGGAGCCAAGGAATACCCAAGATAATTGGAGACATAGGTGAGCTCAAAGAGTCAAAACGTATAAACTCCCGATGGCCATCGGGAGAAGTAATAAGGAGAGGGGTAGTCTCTTGAGTAGGGATGAGCCGAACACCCCCCGGTTCGGTTCACACCAGAACCTGCGAACGGACCGAAAAATTCACACGAACGTTAGAACCCCATTGATGTCTATGGGACTCGAACGTTCAAAATCAAAAGTGCTCATTTTAAAGGCTAATTTGCATTGTATTGTCCTAAAAAGGTTTTGGGGACCGGGTCCTGCCCCAGGGGACATGTATCAATGCAAAAAAAAGTTTAAAAATGGCCGTTTTTTCGGGAGCAGTGATTTCAATGATGCTTAAAGTTAAAAAAAAAAGTGAAATATTCCTTTAAATATCATACCTGGGGGGTGTCTATAGTATGCCTGTAAAGTGGCGCGTGTTTCCCGTGCTTAGAACAGTCCCTGCACAAAATGTCATTTTTAAAGGAAAAAAAGTAATTTAAAACTTGCGGCTTTAATGTAATGTCGTGTCCTGGCAATATGGATGAAAATAAGTGAGACAAACAGCATGGGTACCCCCCCAGCCCATTACCAGGCCCTTTGGGTCTTGTATGGATATTAAGGGGAACCCCGCACCTAAATTAAAAAAAGGAAAGGCGTGGGGCCACCAGGCCCTATATACTCTGAACAGCAGTATACAGGTGGTGCAAACAAGACAGGGACTGTAGGTTTGTTGTTAAGTGGAATCTGTTTAATTTTGAACTGGTACATTTTTACCATGTTTTTTTTTTGTAACAAGAAAAAATGTTTATTCGATGTTTACAATACAAGCGATGCATATACACAGTTGTACACAGAAATATTATCACATAAGTGGTCACAAGACAAATGAGCGACATCTTGAACAGTATAAAAAAGTGCGGAGGTGTCGAATTACATCACATTAGGAGATGAGATCAAAGACAATAGGTTCCAGGACTAATAGTTGAGAAGGTCTTGGAGAGGGGGAGGGGGAGGGAAGGGGGGGGTGGAAAAGAAGGGAGGGACTGGGAGGGAAAAAGGGGGGGAGGAAAAAGGGGGGGGGAGGAGGGCCGGGGAAGGACCACATCCATCTTGCTAGGTTCACAGTACTCAAACCAGGGTTAAGCATTCTGAAAATTAAAACAGTGGTAAACTATTATCGGGCGGGTCCAACAGCCTCATCGCGGTGGTCATCCTCCCCCAATGTACCCCACGCATCTATCCAACCCGACCATATCTTGTCAAATTTGGCAGGACAGTTTCGGTTAGTATAGGTAAGTTTATACAATGGTAGCACCGAGTTCAATTTAAGGCGCCATAAGGATACTGTGGGTGGGGCATTGTCCTTCCAGTGAAGAAATATCTCTCTACGAGCGTAAAATGTGGCATAATTCAAAAATAGTCTAGTGTATTTACCCCTTACCCTAGAGTCAAAGACATTGAGCAGCATCAATTTGGGGTCTGTGACCAGTTCTAGAGAGGTAACCCGACTAAGGGTGTCAGCTATCCCAAGCCAGTAATCCCTAAGGCGAGGACAGGACCATATCATATGAAAGAAAGTAGCAGAACTCTGACCACACCTAGGACAGGCCGCCGGAGTGTTAGGATTCATAAGTGTTAATCGCTTTGGAGTATAATAGGCTCTGTGGAGGAACTTGACCTGCATAAAACGGTCTCTGGCCGAGATCATATTAGTGACAAAGGATGATACACAGGACTCCCATTCTTCCTCTGTCAGATCTGGGATATCTATTTTCCATCTATCATGAGTTTTTTCAAGTTTTTTCAATGGAGCTATGGACAGATGAAAATATAGGGAGGAGAGGGGTTTATCTATGACCCTAGCAGTGAGTAGTCCCTCCACAGAGTCTGATTTCAATATAATTTGAGCTGGGAACTGTTTCTTGTACGTGTGCCGAAGTTGATAGTACCTAAACAGCATCCATCCCGGGAGTGAGTAGGCACTTTTGAGATCCGCAAAGGATCTCAGTTTACCCCCCACCACAATATGTTTCAGTTTTACTATATCCTTCCCTGCCCAAACCTGGGGATCTGGAACAGTATTCAGGTGTGGTAAGTTGGGATTACCCCATAAAGGAATATGGGGAGAAAATGTCTCGGGAGAGGCAAAGCTGGCCCTGGCCTTATGCCATACAGTAATGGTTGTACGCATCAAGTCCGTGATGCCGAGGTGAGACCTCACCCCCCTAAACACCACATTGCTGAGAGAGGAGTATGAACCCATTATGGCTGCCTCCAAGGTTACCGCTGGGTTGTCCTGTAGCTGTGAGAACCACCATCTGACCGTCACCAGAACGGCCGCCCAGAAATAGATCTGAAATCTGGTAGGGACAGGCCGCCCTGGGTGACGGGCAGCTGGAGGGTAGTAATGGCCAGTCGCGGGGATCCGCCATTCCAAACAAAGGACGAAATTATACTTTTCACTCTTGCAAAGAATGAGGCCGGAGGGATTAAAGGGGCATTACGAAAGAGGTAAAGGAACTTGGGGAGATAAACCATTTTAATTAAATTTACCCTACCTACGGGTGATAGGGGAAGAGTCCTCCAGGCTGTACATTTTTGTGAAAAAATTTTAAGAAGTGGTTGAAGGTTCAGCTCATAATATGAGGACAATGGAGTTCCAACCCTTACACCCAGGTATTTGAACTCTGATGTCCAGTTTAGGGGGGTGCCTGTTGGTGGGTGGAGACTCGCTGGATTCAGCGAAAAAAGAAGGGATTTTCCCCAGTTAATTTTAATGCCCGTGAACGATCCAAATTCGTCTATTATTTGTAGCGCGGGTGGGAGGGAAGAAATATCTTTAAGGAAAAGGAGGGTGTCATCGGCGTATAAGGATATTTTATCTGTTATTACACCGACTTGGATTCCTTTTACTGAGGAAGCGGATCTAATACGAGCTGCCATGGGCTCCATGGCTAGCGCGAATAATCCAGGGGATAGTGGGCAGCCTTGTCTGGTACCCCTAGACAGGGGAAACGGTGGGGACAATGAATCATTTGTGCGTATACGGGCCGTGGGATTAGAGTATAGCAACTGGACCCAACTAATAAAACGAGGGCCAAATCCAAACTTGCGGAGGACCGCCCAGAGGTAGCGCCACTTAACTGAATCAAAAGCCTTTTCGGCATCTAGAGAGGCGACAACCTCCGGGCCGTCCCCGCTCGCCCTGGACAGATGCATTAGGAGACGCCGGATGTTTATGTCGGTCCCTCTGCCCGGCATAAAACCAGACTGGTCCGCATGCACCAGTGCCGTATTCACAGTATTTAAGCGACCAGCCAAAACCTTGGCCAACAGCTTGGCATCCACATTAAGGAGAGATATAGGACGATATGAAGAGCAGTGTTCGGGAGGCTTGCCTTGTTTAAGAATGACTACTATAACCGCCTCAGCCATTGTCGGGGGCAATGAATTCCCTTCCATGGCGTTTTGGAGCATTCTTTTGAACAATGGCAGTATTTCTTCTGCATATGTCTTAAAGAATTCGGCAGGTATCCCATCCAGGCCTGGCGTTTTGCCGTTTTGTAAGGAGGCCACTGCCTTCTGTATTTCCTCTAATAGGATAGGACCGTCCAAAGCTTCTCTAAACTTGGATGTCAGGCAAGGGAGCTCCACCCCGTCAAGATATGTCGCCAGTTCCGCGTCTGTACAATTCATTCTAGAACTGTAGAGGTCCCGATAAAATGACGCAAATCTATCATTAATGAATGAAGGATCTGTTAGGGTCGTCCCGTCTAAGTCATAAATGGTAGAAATAGTGACTGGGGAGGAGCTTTCCCTCGCCAGCCATGCCAGCATACTACCAGTCTTTTCCCCGTGCTCAAAAATTCTTTGGGACTGATGCAGAAATTTAGTCTTAGTGGCTGGTGTTCGTAGCAGGAGAACATCAAGCAGTGCTGCCTGAAAGTCAGAGTACGCCCTCGAAGTCCGAGACTCCGAGTATTCCTCCTCTAGTACCGCCACCTTCTCCTCAGCCTTTCGGGTCTCCTCTCTCAGGTCCTTACGGACCTTACGGATATGAGACTGCGGGTTACCTCTAGTGAAGGCCTTGAATGCATTCCAGGATGTGGTCAGAGATATCGATTGGTCCAAATCCCACCAATATTGTATTGCCTCAGATCTAAATGGTTCCGATATTCTGGAATCATCTAGCCAAAATCTGGACAATCTCCAGAGATTCTCACCCGGTGAACAGGACACACACAGCCTCAAGGCAAGCGGAGCGTGATCGGATACGCCACGGGGGAGAATGGTGATGTCCCTAACCCTGGGCAGCACAGACCCCCCCGCATAGGCCAGGTCTATGCGCGAGAAGGTCTTATGCGAAGCCGAATGACACGTGTAGGCCCTTCGGGAAGGGTTCCTCCATCTCCATACATCGGTCAGGTTAGAGGCTTCGGCCCATGAGATTAGGTCTGAAGAGGAGCCGGCTCCGGGTGAGAACCTGTCCATCCCAGGATCCGGCGCCATGTTAAAATCCCCCAACACCACCACATTATCCGTAGCATAGGTGGCAATTTTAGAGATAAGCTGATTAAGTAATCTCATGGAGGCCGGGGGGGGGAGGTACAAACCCACCACCACTAGTTCTAATCTATCTACCATGGCATGTAGTATAACAAAACGACCCTCCGGATCTAGTTCCAGCGCCAACAGTTTAAACGGTAGAGACTTATGAATTAGAATGCTGACTCCCCTAGAGAAGTTGGTGTAAGAAGAGTGATATTGATGTCCCACCCATGGCCGTCTGAGGCTCAGGATTTTACTGCCTGTCAAGTGAGTTTCTTGCAATATACATATTTGGGGATGATAGGTTTTAAGAAATTGAAATACCAATGACCTTTTCACAGAAGAATTTAAGCCCCTAGTGTTCCATGAGACAATAGTACAATCAGCCATAGTCATCTATAGGTACATTTCCCAGCTGTGGACCTCTACCCAAATTTAGGTGCAATGCTCGGACCACCATGTAGGTCAGGGCGTGGCACCCCAAACACTGAGTGACAATTATATTTGCATCGCTTGTGGAAAAACAACATAAGAACCAAACATAACCAAATAAACCCAACCAACCCCCCCACCCCCCACCCCGCCAACCCCAGCCCCAACTTGGGGGAGGCTCAGGATCCCAATTTCGAACCAAGGCGAACGCGCCTGTAAAGGGGGGACGTGTGCAAAACGGCATCTGTAGTTCAACAATTAGATCTCACATGTAGTCTCTTGCTGGAGACCGGACTGATAAAAGAGCAGGTGCAGGCACCCAGCAGCCGCCGGGGGTACAAACTTGAAAAGTAACGTTACAAAGTAAATTCAAATGATTCAGTCATTACCAGAGGATTCACCACAGAGTGTTATTAGACAATGCAGGACAGGAGGCCCTAAAAGGGCCAATGTATAAGAGAGGCACGTCTTTAAGGCCGCACATGGCTAAGGCAATCAGGGGCCAGATCCCATCCATAGAGATAGTGATAACTGAGTAAATAATCAACATTTAGAACCGGTAGTGGGCCTGGGTCCAGGACATGCAAAAATGGGGAAGGGGAAGAAGGAGCATTAGGAACAGCCACAACATGTGGTGGGTGTCGGTAGGAAGACCCAGGCCAACGGATAGGAAAAGGCACGGTTCAGGAAGAACAGTAAACAGTAACAGTCCGCTTAAGTGGGTAATTAGGTAGTTCACTTATCTGGGCGGAAGTGTATCAATCCAGGCAGAGGCCTCCTCTGGGGACATAAAGAACCGCGTAGACTCTCCGTCTTCCACCCTCAGCCTGGCCGGGAACAGCATGCTGTATTTAATATGAAGGGAGTGAAGCCTCTCTAACAGCATCAAAGGATTTTCGTTGCTTTTGGGTTTCTAGCGAGTAATCTGGAAATATGAGAAGCTTAGCATTTTCGAAGCGGAGTTCGCCTTGGGCTCTGGCCTCCCTCATCACAATATCTCTCTCCCAAAAATGAAGGAGTTTGAAAATAAAGGTACGGGGCAGAGCTCCCTGGGGTTCCCTGGCGGTGGGTATGCGAAGGGCTCTTTCCACTGTAAAAAATGGGGAGAAGCGGGCTGAAGGGAGCAGTTGTTGCAGTAGGCGTTCGGCGAAGGCCGTAGGATTCGTGCCCTCCGCCCCTTCAGGGAGTCCCAATATGCGTAAATTATTCCGTCGATTACGGTTCTCCGCATCTTCTGCGCGGGACTCAAGCGTTTTTACTCTGGCCTTAAGTGCATGATTGTCAGCCCTATGATCACGCACCGTATCTTCCGCCTGGGAGACCCTTTGCTCCAGCTCAGATACTCGTCCCCTAAAGGCGTCAAAGTCCTTCCTAATAAACTCTACATTAGCTTGTATGTGATCCACCTTACCGGTCAGGGTAGTTATGGCCTGTAGAACCGCCTTAAAATCAGCCGCTGTGGCAGGCATCTTATCAGGATCTTCGGCCTGGTTCTCCATCTGGGGAAGAGTCTTAGGCGAGGCCCCGGCTGCGGCCTTGTCTATGGTGTCGGGTTTTGTGGCCTTTTTCCTTGATCTAGGCTGACTTTTTCGCCTTTGCATACCCTCAGGAGGGCACCAGGAGCGAGGAGGGACAGGGAGAGCCCGCTGGACCTGTAGTTTATGGCGCCCGAACGGGCACCGCGCTGGCCGCGTGAGGCCGTGGGCAGGGCCTTCCAGGCGAGACCGCGGCTTCGGCCTAGTCCGCGCCGGCCGGCTCCGGTCCTTTTTTTTTTTTTACTTCGGCCAGCTGATTCTCTGCCCCAGCAATCCGGACCTGTCCCCCAGGCAGTAAGGGTCTAAGCAGGTCAATATTATGGGGTCTGCACCCAGTAAAAAGGGGATTAATGATCCGGTCTCAGGGAGCTCAGACAAACACGTCTGCTCCTTCTGCCATCCTGGACACGCCCCCTACATTTTTAACATGTTTAGCTCCAGCCAAAAAATCTATTTTAAGCTTTTTGGAAAACATAGGGAAGGGTTATCACCCCTGTGACATTTGTTTTGCTGTCTGTGCTCCTCTTCAGAAGATTTCACCTCATTTTTTGTCCCAATGACAAATGTTTTTTGAAAATTTGGGGTTTTTTGTGAAACAAGGATTGGTGATAAAGCATCAGTGGAAAGGAGAAACGTTTTTCCCATATTAACTCTTACAGGAGAGAATTTCTCTTCCTAGGGGTAGATTTCATCTCACTTCCTGTTGTCTCCTTCCGTTTGCAAGTAGGAGCCGTTTTTAAGTTGGATGTTTGAAAGTAGGGGCCTGCCCTATATACTCTGCAGAAATTTGGGCCTTAGGTGTTGTTGTGGCCACAACACTGTAAGCCCTCACAGGGCCCTGCTGTGAAATATTAGATCAAGAATTGTAATTACATGCCCCTGTTGAACAGGGACAGAAAAATTGGGCCTTTAGTGGTGGTGGTGCTAGTGCCACAACACTGCAAGTCCTCACTCGCTCTTGGTGGGCGCAGAAACGGGCCCTGCTGTGAAATATTAGATCAAAAATTGTAATTACATGCCCCTGTTGAACAGGGGCTGAAATCTTGGGCCTTTGGCACTGGTGCTGGTGCCACAACACTGCAACCCCTCACAGATACTCTAGTTGGAACGCAGAAACGAGCCCTGCTGCAAAGTATTGCATCAAAAATTGTAATTACACGCTCCTGTTAAACAGGGGCTGAAAAATTGGGCCTTAGGCACTGGTGGTGGTGCCACAAAACTGCAACCCCTCACAGATACTCTAGTTGGAACGCAGGAACGAGCCCTGCTGCAAAGTATTGCATCAAAAATTGTAATTACACGCCCCTGTTAAACAGGGGCTGAAAAATTGGCCTTAGGCACTGGTGCTGGTGCCACAACACTGCAACCCCTCACAGATACTCTAGTTGGAACGCAGAAACGAGCCCTGCTGCAAAGTATTGCATCAAAAATTGTAATTACATGCCCCTGTTAAATAGGGGCTGAAAAATTGGGCCTTAGGCACTGGTGCTGGTGCCCAGAACCAAAAATGTTCTTACAAGCTATCAGCGTGATCATTGAGGAGGAAGAGGATAGTCACTCAGCATCAGCATAGGCAGTCTTTGAAGGGATCTGAGATTTCAAAAAAAATTATTCGGTTACATCAGCATCAGGTGCTTGGTAGCGGGTGGTGATCCAAGACTGATTAATTTTTATGAAGGTCAGTCGATCGACCGAGTTGGTGGACAGACGCACCCTGTGATCGGTTACAAAGCCTCCAGCAGCACTTAATGTGCATTCCGAAAGAACGCTGGATGCAGGACAGGCCAGTAGCTCAATTGCATACTGTGCAAGCTCTGGCCAGTGATCCATCCTCAAGACCCAGTAACCCAGAGGATTTTCGGTGGGAAAGGTGTCCAAGTCAGATCTTGCCCCTAGGTATTCCTGCACCATGTAAAACAGACGCTGGCGATGGTTGCTGGAACCGATCATATCTTGGGGCTGCGGACCAAAAAATTGTCTGTACACATCGGTCAGATGGCCACCTTCTCCACCGCTTCTTCTTTAACTGACCGAAGCCTCAGCAACACGTTGTCCAGAAACAGGAGTTTGTAACCTCCCAGTCTCTGGGAACGCGTTGCACAGACCTTTCTGCAAGGCCTCCCGAAGATGTTTAATCCTCTGCTCCCTCTGCGATGGCAAGATAAGGTCCGCAACCTTACCCTTGTAACGTGGATTAAGGAGGGTTGCCAGCCAGTATTGGTCCTTCTCCTTGATAGCATGAATACGAGGATCCTTACGCAGGGTTTGCAGGATCAGAGAGGCCATACAGCATAGGTTTGCTGAGGCATTCGGTCCGGAGTCCTCTGGGTCACTAAGGATGACATGGTCCGCAGCCACCTCCTCCCAGCCACGTACAAGTCCATGTGTTTCTTGGGACTGATCCCTTAAAGACTGCTGCTGATGCTGAGTGCCAGGCTCCAGCTCCATACTGACACAATCCTCCTCCTCCTCATCCTTGTCCTTTGCCTGTGTGATCGGTGGGCACACAGGAACACTGTCTGGATAAAGGGGGCCTTGAGAGCTAAGGAAGTCCTCCTCTTCTTGCCTCTGTTCTGCCTCAAGTGCCCTGTCCATTATTCCACGCAGCGTGTGATCCAACAGGTGGACAAGGGGGACAGTGTCACTGATGAATGCACTGTCACTGCTCACTATCTTTGTGGCCTCCTCAAATGGTGACAGGACAGTGCATGCATCCCTGATCATGGCCCACTGGCGTGGGGAAAAAAAACAAGCTCCCCTGACCCTGTCCTAGTGCCATAGTCGCACAGGTACTCATTGATGGCCCTCTGCTGCGTTTGCAGCCGCTGCAGCATGGCCAACGTTGAGTTCCACCTGGTGGGCATGTCACAGATCAGGCGGTTCTTGGGCAGGTTAAACTCCTTTTGGAGGTCTGCCAGCCGAGCACTGGCATTATTTGACCGGCGGAAATGCACACAGACTTTCCTGGCCTGCCTCAGGACATCCTGTAAGCCCGGGTACCTGCCCAAGAACCGCTGCACCACCAAGTTAAGGACGTGAGCCAAACAGGGCACATGGGTCATTTGTCCCTGTCGGAGGGCAGAGAGGAGATTGGTGCCATTGTCGCAAACCACCATTCCTGCCTTAAGTTGGCGTGGCGTCAACCACCTCTGAACCTGCCCCTGCAGAGCTGACAGAACCTCTGCCCCAGTGTGGCTCCTGTCCCCCAAGCACACCAGCTCAAGCACCGCATGGCATCTTTTGGCCTGCATACTTGCGTAGCCCCTTGAACGGCTATGGAGCACCGCTGGTTCCGAGGACAAAGCACAGAAGAGGCCATGGAGGAAGAAGAAGAGGAGGGGGTGGAGGAGAGAGGTGTGTCACAATTATTAGCAGTGGCATTTTGGAGGCGTGATGGTGGAACAACCTCCAACACTACTGCACCTTGTCCTGCCTGTGACACACCTAATTCTACACCTTCATTCCTCTCAGTGCAGGTCTCAGAGAGGACTTAAGGTATAGTGGGGTTGGAGATGTCAGCTGATGAGGAGCAAGGAGAGGTCCTCTTTGTTCTTTGGTGTGGGTTTTTTAAATACGCTTGCCAACGAACTGCATGGCAGGTCAACATATGTCTGGTCAAGCATGTGGTGCCCAAGCGGGAGATGTTTTGGCCACGCGAGATACTCTTGAGACATATGTTGAGACATCTGATGCACTCGTCTCAAAAAAGGCCCACACCAAAGAACTTTTTGAATAACGCGCAGAGACTGCAGCGCCCTGCACATGCGGAGCTTTGGGGTGTGATGCAGTCAGTGTGCTGCCCTTAGGCTGGCCCCTGGAGGGCATCCTGCCTTGTTGGTGATGTGCCGCCTCCTCCTCCTCTCTCCTATCAGGCACCCATGTTGAGTCAGTGACCTCATCATCCACTCCATCCTCATCACTGGAGCAAACCTGGCAGTATGCTGCAGCAGGGGGAGCATGACTGCCAGTTTATATAAAAACTGAATCCACCCTCTAATGGTGCAGATGGATAGCGGTGCTAATTTTAACAGTGGTAAAAAAATGTATCAAACCCCGCCGTTCTTACTACCATGGAGTAAGTTGGGGGTGTGCTGAATCTCAAAGGTGAGAGATGATAAATTGGCAATCACTCATATAGCACATAAATTAGTGATCTAAATGAATGTAACACTCTAGTGTACACAAATGAATAAAACCCCCAATAATACAACTATGATGTGATGACCATATATTAACATGCACCACGTGACAGTAGAAATGATTGATAGCTGCAACATATAATACATTAAAGAAATAAGTGAAAACTATAAATAAAATCCAAGGTAAAAATGATAAGGAATTAAAAAATAGTCCACAAAAACAGTGATGGTAATTTGTGACAGGATACACAAATCCCAGAAAAAAGTGCAGGTGTCCTCAAAACCGTTCTGCTGTGATCCGCAAATTTCACCACACCTCAGTGACGTGATTCCACTCCCTTCTGAAGTTCAAACTCACCAGCTATTAAGGCCTCCCACTCTCGTGTTTGGCCATACAGAGCCTCAACCCACTCTCATGGGGGTTAACATGCGATCCAGATCTCCACTGCTACACACTGGCTTTTCTCCTTGACTTGGTTAAATTGATGATAGGCAACTCCTATCCTCATATTGATTAGTGGTTCCAAATTAATAATAACTACTGCAGTAGGGAACAGACACAAAAGATACGCTCAGCATCTTCCCAAATAACTGTTCTGCTTTATTATGACGCAATTGAAGGTTTTTATGCACATGATTACATAGGTATCACATTAATATTACAATTGAAACAGAGGGCGGTCTGGATGCTGCCTCTTAATATAACACAACTCCATCCCTATTAAACATTCAAAACAAGAGAAAATTCGCCCATGGGACTTTAAATGAGTTGGTCATATAGGTCATGATGAGTAGTATAGAGATTTATTAAGGTTCCAAAAACATAATTTATAATGAGCATAAAAACATCATAGGGCATGATTAGACCATTGACATATTGGTTACAGTATAAAAATACATGGTATACATATACAACTTAGTACTCGACGCGTTTCGCGAGCTCTGCTCGCTTCCTCAGGAGTTGGTGTATATGCAGGATATCTACAAAATAATAGGTATCAATAAGATATAACATTCAATAATGATAATGGTCAAAGAAGAAGTACGTGGCCTAAAGGAAATATGTGGCCTCTGGGACATCCTAGGATATACAACATTCCTCTTCTTCCTTTTCCTCGCCATGTCCGCCTCCTACTGGACCCCCGCTCGGCTTACTGCGGGCTACGCACCTTCAGCTCCCGGTTGGAGTACCTTCCGCTGCTACCTTTGTAGATCAGTCCTATGGACCCATTGACCATAATGCAAGTATGGGGTATTTCCTTTAGGCCACGTACTTCTTCTTTGACCATTATCATTATTGAATGTTATATCTTATTGATACCTATTATTTTGTAGATATCCTGCATATACACCAACTCCTGAGGAAGCGAGCAGAGCTCGCGAAACGCGTCGAGTACTAAGTTGTATATGTATACCATGTATTTTTATACTGTAACCAATATGTCAATGGTCTAATCATGCCCTATGATGTTTTTATGCTCATTATAAATTATGTTTTTGGAACCTTAATAAATCTCTATACTACTCATCATGACCTATATGACCAACTCATTTAAAGTCCCATGGGCGAATTTTCTCTTGTTTTTAATATTACAATTGTACGTTTATGGTAACAAGGGGCGTTACATAGGCAGGCTAATTCTAATCAGGACTCGAAAGAATGTAAACATTTACTGAAAACATTATTAGTGCTGTGTGCACAGTGAGGGCAGTGTGCAATACATACAAAATAGAATACAATTATATACAGAACTTACAAATTTCCATTACAGTCTCCCCTCTTTTGATCAATATTTTGATCACTAACCATACCTGCTATCACCTTTAACCTGGAACCTCCACACACTTAGGTGGAGGTAGTCCTGGCCAAAGAGGCAAAAAAACTCCATTGTGGAGAAAATAATAGCTGAGCAACTTTTTCATTACCAAATGACTTTTCATTGTGAAAAACAAATGATTGATAAGACATATTTACAGAGTACTGGCTGTACACTCCTGTGGCCAGAATGGCCTTCTAGCTGAATTGTTGGCATGCTGACTTATCAGTATATGTAAACACAAACAATTCTACATAAAATGGAAAACATACAAAAGACAAAATATGACTTCAACATGGCTAAACTACTTTTCAAATATATATATCCCTTACAATTAAAGTAATTGAATCAAAAAGTACCCTAGACTGTAATCACAAGAGGGAAACAAATCAAACACAGAGATTTCTTTAATTTAGTCATTTTTGCAGTGTCTGGTGTGGATCCAGGTGACTTTTCCTTCAAGTTTTGCAAAAACTGTACATGAAATAGATGCTGTATTGAGTCTCCAAACTTTTCCTTATATATAAATGTCTCTTAACAATCCACAAGTCACCTGGCTTTAGTTTTAGATCCTTCCAAACTTTTAGGATCTGGAATTGGGGAGAAAACACATAAATGAGTTTGTCAAAAAAACCTTAAAAGATCAGCAACATTCTCTGTGAGCTCTGAATGGAGGACTTCAGCTGCTGAGACAAAATATAAGCAAGTGAGTAACACACTCCCAAACAAAACCCATAGGGAGAGAGTCTAACATCTCCCTTAGGGGCTTGATAAAATATAAGAAAACGTTCAGGCAAAAGTTTTCTAGTTTCTTACTCTACTTTGTCCGCTACATTGTAGACAGTAGGGGGTGTAAAAATAAAGCCTCAAAACTTCTAGTAAGGACTCTCCTATAAAAATTATTTCTTTTGTTACTCTCTGTACTTTCTGCACTCTATATTTACAAACTACTTCTGACAACACTTTTTACTGTAGCCTTTGCAGTAGCATTTGCCACTGGACATCCAAAAAAGATGACCATACAGACAAAATGCATACTTGTAAGATCCTGACTTGGGCATATGGATATATGTTTTTGTAATCTCTGGGAGGGATGTTCAGCTTTTGGTAACACCTTTGGTAACAGGTAAAACAAGAAGTGGTATGTTATAAAAACAACTGTGGAGAACCCTGGCTCTATCCCATGCTCATTTACTAAGGCAGCCATAACTGCTTGTGACTGATGACACAGTCCATGTGTCAAACTGGAGGGAAAAGAGTGGCTGGCAGACATAAATGATCACCTTTTCCAAAGTTCTGTTTCATAAGAAGTTGCCCCCTGTGGACCACTTGTTCTTCTCGTTCTGGGGTCCTTAAAGTTTAATTATTAATCCCAGCTATACTGGGCCAGAACTAGGGTGGAATCTGTGAGTTGCACAGACCCATCAAGTGTTCGGGGCTGTAAATGCAGCATCCTTAGTGCATCCTGGTCTGCTTCCATGTGTGAAAGTTAATATGGCTACCTCAGCAAGAAGCTGGAAGGCTGAAAACAGCCAATCAAATTAACTTGGCCTGCTTTATTGGTTTACCTGCCGAAGTAAAAACAAACTTCTGGCCCTTCAAATGGAACCAAAAGCTCTCTATATCTCGACTATCTATATAAATATATACACTCTTTTTATAGTTCACAGGCTTTGCTAAAACATGGAGCTCTGCTTCTTGAACTGGGGCAAAAGGATCCAATGACTTTGAATACAGAGTATCCTTCTGGGTGATAAACTGCATACTCAAATCTACAAAAAATTTAATATCTGGGTCTTCAGGGAGTGTGTCCTCACTGGGCTCACAGCAGCTGATTCCCACACCATTTTAACACACGTGTCTTCCTTTGTCTCCAGCCTCCTCCAATAGAGGCAATAAGGTGGCTGAATTCAAATGTATGCATTTTTCATTGTTAGATTTGTACATAAACAAACTCATATTTTAAACCTTTCATTAGACAAACATTTAGTTATCTGTATATTTGCTGCGCAGAATGTCGGACCATTAAAAATTAAATGTTTGACCAAAACAATATCTAACTTTGTCTAATAGCACCTTTGCATAAAAGCTGCAGCTCTGATATATCGGGGTGAATCATTTATTACTGGGTCCAGCTTGCATAAATATATTACAATGGCTTGTTTTCTATCATGTGATAAAAAACCAGATAAAAGCTGCGCTCAAAGGATAATAAATAATACAAATTTGTGAATGAAACACACAAAAAGCAGCCAGCACCAAAGGTCAAGTCCCAAAAACCCCAAAATGCAATATAAATAAAAAAGATGCGGCGCTAAAAATTATTATGAACCAAAACAACCAAAACAGAAGGAATAGAGACTAATGACAGGTCTGATCCTCATCCAAACCAATATATAGTGAGGTGAATATGCACACAAAAATATATAGTAATACAATAAAAAGACAGTTGAATATATATGAATGAACACTGATATCCAAAAGAGAAAAAAATATCTCATAATACACAAAAGAATAATGAAGAAAAGAAAGAAAAAAACCCCAAAATATAAAGTCCAAAAAAAATATTATTAAAAGTAATCCATGATTTGAAAAAAGAAGATGTGCCAAAAAAAAAAAAAAACAGATGCAGGTAGGATGCAGATGAAGAAGCCTTCCAGATCTTGTCACACACAGAGTGGATAATCGAATGCGCTTACCAGATCCTGATGACTGCTATTACGGCAGTCTCAAACAGCACAGGGAAATAGGTCTCCCCACAACCTTGCCAAGCAGCGACCGTAAGCAGCGGATTATCCTCAAACGTGTAAAACAAAAGGGGAATCCATAGCGTAATATATCCAAACAAAGGATTTATTAAAAAAGAATTGCACTTACACAATCCAGATGAAAAGCCAGCATGTTCATATAATAAAAAACGGCGTCTCCGTCTGTCGCCTCCACTTCCTGGGTTCGTGCAAAGCCCAACCGAGAACAGACGTGATGACGTCGTAGGCTCCTCCCTACGCGTTTCGTCACGATAGGACGTCGTCTGGGGATTGGCCACAAACGAACGTCACCACGTATGGGCTTTAAATACACTGTAGACGCCATCTTGACTGATGGCAAATAGGTGTAACCTGGAGAACGGCTAAATTATCTAACATAGCAGCCGTCAATGCACGTAATTATACTAAAAAAACTTTCGAAGTGGAGGAAGGAAAAGTGCCATCTTGTGGTGAAAAGGGATAATGATCGAATAATATCTCAGATGGTGACAAACCAGGAAGGGATTTAGCAGACGGTAGACATTACAACCCAGTAAAATTGCACATTAATGGTTTATCAACAAGTAAAAGCAATTATTTGAATTGCCAGACTTCTAAAATGTCAATAGTATAAAATAAAATGAGAATAAAAATATAGATATAAAATCTATAATAAAAACAATAATGTATAACCAAAAGAAAAAAAGAGAGAAAAACACAGCTATTAAGAATTATTTATAAAACAATTAATGTCCCAATCAACATTCAGCCCGAAAGGGACAAAAGATTTCATATGGAAGATCCACCTAGTTTCAAGCCTAGAGATGGACCTGATTTTATTTGTGCCTCTCCAATGTGGATTTATCTTGTCAAAGGCCAAAAAGAGGGTACCCTTCAGTTTCTTATTATGGTACTTGGCATAATGCCTAGACAGGTTATGTTTAGTGAAACCCCGCTTTATGTTAGCCACATGTTCCGATAACCGCACATGTAATTCACGCTTGGTTCGACCAATGTACTGTTTGGAACATGGGCACTGAATAAGATAGACGACATATTTTGTAGAACATGTGATAAAAGATTGAATGTCGTATATCCTATTGGTGACCGAAGATTGAAAAGTCTCACGTTTTCTACCCGTCAAGCTATTTATTTGGCAAATGCTACATTTACGGCAGGGGAAGAAGCCCTTCATGGTGTGAAAGAATGAGATAGTCTTGGGAGGATCTATCACATTCTTAGCAACACTATGTCGTAGAGAGGGTGCACCCCTATATATCACTGATGGTCTGTCAGGGATAATTGCCCCAAGGATTTTGTCATTCCTGAGTATATTCCAATGCCTCTGAAAGATTTTCTTTACAGAAAAATGCTGGTTGGAATAACCAGTGATCATAGACCAACTGAAGTTGTTGTCAGGTACAGGACTAGGATCCACTTCTCTATGCAGCATAAGTGCCCTATCCATATCACCAACCCGAAGGATGGTGGCATCTATTTCACTTTCAGAGTAACCTTTTTCAAGAAAACGTTGTTTGAGTACCTGAGCTTGTTGATAGTATTCAGGGGTCTCTGTACAGTTACGCCTGATACGCTGAAATTGGCCCTGAGGGACAGCTCTTAACCAGGCCGGGTGGTGACAGCTAGAGAGTGGGATGTAAGTGTTTCTATCGGTCGCTTTAAAATGTGTGTTGGTAATAAGGCGGCCATTCCTGACCATGATGTTAAGGTCAAGGAAGTGAATTTCAGTACTACTGATTTCAAACTGAAGGGATATACCCCTATCATTCTGATTCAACAATGCAAAGAAATTTTCAAGGGAAGCCTGGTCCCCATCCCACACCAGCAGGACATCGTCTATGTACCTTTTCCATAGACGTAACTCTCTAGGGAGGTTGTTATCAATGACCTCCATCTCCCATCTGGCCATAAATAAATTGGCCAGACTGGGCGCAAATTTGGTCAGACTTATTTCTAACCGGGACACCTATCTTCCTTTGGCCGCTAATCCCACAACTAAATTCAAAAGAGAACTCCAGGTATTAGTGGATAATGGTTTTAAAATGGGTATTTTAAACAAGAAAGAAAGGGCTTATCTGGTTCCCTCTGCCCCAAGGGTTCCAGTTATGTATTTTTTACCCAAAATACATAAAAGTCTTTCCAATCCTCCTGGCCGCCCGATCATTAGTGGCATTAGTTCTTAATAGCTGTGTTTTTCTCTCTTTTTTTCTTTTGGTTATACATTATTGTTTTTATTATAGATTTTATATCTATATTTTTATTCTCATTTTATTTAATACTATTGACATTTTAGAAGTCTGGCAATTCAAATAATTGCTTTTACTTGTTGATAAACCATTAATGTGCAATTTTACTGGGTTGTAACGTCTACCGTCTGCTAAATCCCTTCCTGGTTTGTCACCATCCGAGATATTATTCGATCATTATCCCTTTTCACCACAAGATGGCACTTTTCCTTCCTCCACTTCGAAAGTTTTTTTAGTATAATTACGTGCATTGACGGCTGCTATGTTAGATAATTTAGCCGTTCTCCAGGTTACACCTATTTGCCATCAGTCAAGATGGCGTCTACAGTGTATTTAAAGCCCATACGTGGTGACGTTCGTTTGTGGCCAATCCCCAGACGACGTCCTATCGTGACGAAACGCGTAGGGAGGAGCCTACAACGTCATCACGTCCGTTCTCGGTTGGGCTTTGCACGAACCCAGGAAGTGGAGGTGACAGACGGAGACGCCGTTTTTTATTATATGAACATGCTGGCTTTTCATCTGGATTGTGTAAGTGCAATTCTTTTTTAATAAATCCTTTGTTTGGATATATTACGCTATGGATTCCCCTTTTGTTTTACACGTTTGAGGATAATCCGCTGCTTACGGTCGCTGCTTGGCAAGGTTGTGGGGAGACCTATTTCCCTGTGCTGTTTGAGACTGCCGTAATAGCAGTCATCAGGATCTGGTAAGCGCATTCGATTATCCACTCTGTGTGTGACAAGATCTGGAAGGCTTCTTCATCTGCATCCTACCTGCATCTGTTTTTTTTTTTTTTTGGCACATCTTTTTTCAAATCACGGATTACTTTTAATAATATTTTTTTTGGACTTTATATTTTGGGGTTTTTTTCTTTCTTTTCTTCATTATTCTTTTGTGTATTATGAGATATTTTTTTCTCTTTTGGATATCAGTGTTCATTCATATATATTCAACTGTCTTTTTATTGTATTACTATATATTTTTGTGTGCATATTCACCTCACTATATATTGGTTTGGATGAGGATCAGACCTGTCATTAGTCTCTGTTCCTTCTGTTTTGGTTGTTTTGGTTCATAATAATTTTTAGCGCCGCATCTTTTTTATTTATATTGTTTTCTATCATGCTATTTGTGTAAGAACTCCAGTTTCATGTTTCAAAAGACAACTTTTTCCTGGCAATATTATAACAAATGATAACAATACCCTGCGGTCATGGAGAGATGCCCATAAATTCAAAATATCCTTCTGCTTATACCACTGTACTTACAAGAAAAAGGGGCACATCATTTCACAAATCCACATATTCTGCTTTGGATTTCAAAAATAAAAATAAATAAAAACAAAAGGATCAACAATCTGTATGATGGACCACAAAGCATCAAAAACTATAAAACAACTGGCTGCAGGTGGCATCTATCCTAACAGGGTGTGTGGACTTGATGTGATGGGTCTGTTATATTTAAATTTTATTTATTATTACTCTCACATCATGGACCGCACATCAAGTTATTATCAGAAACCTTAAAATGTCATTTTTGTAGAAGAACTTCTTATGTATCCCATCCATCTTGGCTTTGTTAAATATTATGGCAGCTTTATTCCAAATAACAACCTCATCTTAATCTTTTTTTTTCTCTCAGGGCTTATTCTATAAATGTAAAATTACAAAATTGTTATCTTAATCTAAACTAATTTCATTCATTACAAATTTCCCCATTAACCTGAATTTCATTTCCAATCAAAGGTTGTCTAAACCAGTTTCAATATATCTATATTATTAATAAAATTGTTAAACTCATATTAGAAATGAATACTCATTATTACTTCATTTTACTTAATTTCCCTTTTTTAAATGCACTGTTTCCACTATCAAAGAATATTCAATTTGTGTAATAGACGGTTAAATGTAACCTTCATTTTACCATGTTTGGAAAACAGATTCAAAATAATTGTGATCACATTGTTTACCATTAGATTCATTAACCTGGCACATTTTGTTATAAATGTTTTGTCTAAAAAAAATGGAATTGGCATGGTGTCCTTCCAGCTTATCACTGACCTCTCAGGGACATTCTTTCAGGAGAGCACAAAGGAGGGGGTCACATCTGCGTACATGACACACACAAGGTATAGAACTAAAGCTCCCAGCATTCACACATACACCAATATCTCTCTAAAATCACTTACATTTTTCCCATTTGTACACAATGCATATCATTCTCTCACTTTCTTTTAACTCTTTAATATTTCCCTGCCTTAAATTCTGCATTCCTTATTTTGTTCAGATATCCTTTATATCAAGCTTCTATGATCAGACAGGGCAGCCACAGTGCTCATCCCATCTTCCCTCTCTGACAACATATAAAGTATTCTGTTTTAACTCTCATTTCTCTGTTTCTGACTCTAATAGTTGTAGTGCCTGACCCCAAATTCATCCCACAACTTAACATGAAAATGTCCCTTTCTGTCTAGTGTTGTCACCCTTGATCCATCCTGCTCACATAGATAGCCGTTTCTCTAGCTGTTTACTCTGCATGATTCTTAGTCCCTGTGGACTTTGGTAACCCAGTTACCCATTGTGGTTCCCTGTCCACTTTAACCATTAATCTAGGGGCTCAGTATAGGCAGAACCACACCTTCGGTTCATATTTTTTTAGCGCTCCTCTTGCGCTGGGCATTTTTGAGAGTCTCTTACCCTTCATTCCCTTACTTAATTCAGTGCCCATAATGACTGGCCAGTCTTCTCTCTTCTCTACATGTGCCTATACCCTCTTGCCTCTAAACTACTTTATCTAGCAGATTTACTACATATACCTGTGAAAAGCACTATTCTTCCCTTTCTTATCTATAACACTCCAATGGACAATAGACAGGGACAACATAACATATAACCACCAATCAATACAGTTCGATTAAGGGGAGTAAAATAGGTACCCTTTGTCCCGAAAATGCCTTACCGATCAAGGAAGTCTGATAACTCAAATGTAAGCAAAAGGCTTACCTCAGCCGGCTGATTATCAGAAATTCCCGGATCGTCTCAAGCTCCTAGTTTCGGATACTCAGGGTCACCTGGAATCCCCTCCTAAGGCAAAGCTCGCCATGCTGACTTGGTTAAATTGATGATAGGCAACTCCTATCCTCATATTGATTAGTGTTTCCAAATTAATAATAACTACTGCAGTAGGGAACAGACACAAAAGATACGCTCAGCATCTTTCCAAATAACTGTTCTGCTTTATTATGACGCAATTGAAGGTTTTTATGCACATGATTACGTAGGTATCACATTAATATTACAATTGTACGTTTATGGTAACAAGGGGCGTTACATAGGCAGGCTAATTCTAATCAGGACTCGAAAGAATGTAAACATTTACTGAAAACATTATTAGTGCTGTGTGCACAGTGAGGGCAATGTGCAATACATACAAAATAGAATACAATTATATACAGAACTTACAAATTTCCATTACAGTCTCCCCTCTTTTGATCAATATTTTGATCACTAACCATACCTGCTATCACCTTTAACCTTAAAATCTTAAATCATGTATGAAATAAAAGAAATGCTCCAATGGTGTAGTACCATTATAAAAGATCAATTTATTCACAATAAAACAGCGTCAAATGAACTCACATTCAAATAAAAACTAGTAGGCAAAATCACTTCACAGCAGTTTGGAAAACAGCACGGCACACTGAACAGGATGCAAAACGAAACCACAACACACGGCCATGGCGGACCCAGGGAGTATGGAAGCTGGAGTACGTCTCACCCGCCTGCAGCGATCCGTCCTGCGGCCGATCCCCGCTCCATCACCCATCACTCCTTCCTCTAATCCTTGTGTTAGATTGCCAGATAGCCACGCCCCGACATGTTTCGTCACCAGGACTTATTCATGGGTTTGGCTATCCGGCAAGGCAATCATCATTTTATGCAAATCGAATGGGCGGACGCAAATCACTCTGCATCTACACACTTCCTGTGTCCCTGACTGCCAGATTGCTGTCCTTCTTGGGCACCCCCTCTGTCCATGCTCATGTTACTGCCTTCATCTAGCTCAGTATCATCATCAGAGCCTTCCAAACGCTGGACATCCTCCTGGAGCATGTACCCAACACTGTGGTCAAACAGTTAGAGGGACTCCTCAGGAGGACATGGTGGGGCTAGGGAAGGAGTCACTGATGACATTGAGCCGAGGGAAGAGGCCGCTGCTTTGCCAGACAAAGTACCCTGAGCATGGGTGAGAGAGAATGAGGAGGATGAGGAAGGCTTGGTCATCCACTCGACCAAGTCTTCTGCATGTTACGGCTCAACATGGCCAGCTGCCGAAAGAAATGCCAAGCGTGTCCCATGGCCACGCGCTGCTGAGGGTGCACCGTATCCACGACCAGCACTGTTGCCTCTAGACACAGAGCCTGCTTGCCCTCTTTTATTGGCTTGTGACTTTCTGCCTCTCCTTGTTGGCCTTCCAGACATACTAATCGTCTGTAGCTGCACTAAGCTGGGATATATATATATATATATATATATATATATATATATATATATACTGATACTGCAGCTAGCAAAATCAACTGCCTGCCTGTAGTATGAGAACACCACCAACCTTCTACAGGTAGCTTTAGCTGAACACTGTGCAGAGCTCGCCAAAAAATAACTTGAGCTTTTTTAGCTGCCTGAGGTAGTGATAGGATCAGGAAAACACCACCAACCTTCTACAGATAGCTTTAGGTGAACACTGTGCAGAGGTTGCACTACACTAACTTGTAGCTTTAGCTGAACACTGTGAGCAGGACGCACTACACTAACTTGTAGCTTTAGCTGAACACTGTGCAGAGGTCTCACTACACTAACTTGTAGTTTTAGCTGAACACTGTGAGCAGGACGCACTACACTAACTTGTAGCTTTAGCTGAACACTGTGAACAGGACGCACTACACTAAATTGTAGCATTAGCTTAACACTGTGCAGAGGTCTCACTACACTAACTTGTAGTTTTAGCTGAACACTGTGAGCAGGACGCACTAAACTAACTTGTAGCTTTAGATGAACACTGTGCAGAGGTCTCACTACACTAACTTGTAGTTTTAGCTGAACACTGTGAGGAGGACGCACTACACTAACTTGTAGCTTTAGCTGAACACTGTGCAGAGGTCTCACTACACTAACTTGTAGTTTTAGCTGAACACTGTGAGCAGGACGCACTACACTAACTTGTAGCTTTAGCTGAACACTGTGCAGAGGTCTCACTACACTAACTTGTAGTTTTAGCTGAACACTGTGAGAAGGACGCACTACACTAACTTGTAGCTTTAGCTGAACACTGTGCAGAGGTCTCACTACACTAACTTGTAGTTTTAGCTGAACACTGTGAGCAGGACTTGTAGCTTTAGCTGAACACTGTGCAGAGGTCTCACTAAACTAACTTGTAGTTTTAGCTGAACACTGTGAACAGGACGCACTACACTAACTTGTAGCTTTAACTGAACACTGTGCAGAGGCCTCACTACACTAATTTGTAGTTTTAGCTGAACATTGTGAGCAGGATGCACTACACTAACTTGTAGCTTTAGCTGAACACTGTAAGGAGGACGCACTACACTAACTGTAAATAGTCTAGCTGCCTGACTGTGGTACTAATAGGATCAAAAGAACACCAGCAATTTTCTTCAGGTAGCCGTAAATACTGTAACAAGACAAGCCTGCATTTCAGTAGGAAGATAACAGGAACGGATCTAGCTAAACTGAATACAGTGTATATATATATGCAACACCTGGGATGCATATATATATATACACAATACACTATAAGTGCAGCTAACTCACTGACTGTCCTGCCTAATCTAGCTAACTCAAATGAAATGACACTGTCTTTCTCTCTCTATCTAAGCACGCCGGAACACACTACACAGGGCCGCCGCGCAGGCGGCCTTATATAGTGTGGGGCGTGTTCTGAACCCCCTGAGCCATAATTGGCCAAAGCCAGCCTGGCTTTGGCCAATTACAGCTCTCTCTACCGACAGCGCTGTGATTGGCCAAGCATGCGGGTCATAGTGCATGCTTGGCCAATCATCAGCCAACAATGCACTGCGATGCCGCAGTGAATTATGGGCTGTGACGCGCCACACGAATTTGGCGCGAACGGCCCATATCGTTCGCAATTCGGCAAACGATCGAACAGCCGATGTTCGAGTCGAACATGGGTTCGACTCGAACACGAAGCTCATCCCTACTCTTGAGTAACAAGGCCAGAATTGGGTAATTTGCCATCTGCTAAACAGACTTCCAGACCCCGTTTCTTGTGGAGAAGGGGCAACCTAAGGTTTCTTAACAGGTTCAAGTCCGCAAAGCAACTACATGCTCCAGAATCGATTATGGCCTGGAGCCGGATCTCCTCTTCTCCTAACTTCAGCGTGATGGGGAGAACAAGTTGTAAGGGAGAAGTTCCGGAAACCTGCAAATATACTGGAGAGAAGGTGGGTGGCTTCTTGGGCCTTCTGGGGCAGTCACATAGGTAATGTCCGTTTCCACCACAATAGAGGCAGAGATTGGCTAGGATACGATGACATCTTTCATCAAGGGTTAGTGCCCAGGCCTGAGGTTCATCGGACAGTAAAGAAATGAGAAACCCGACTTTAACGGTCTCTAAAGCAAAAGTTCGAGGCTGCAGGGCTAGGTATAATAGATAGGCAGTCCTGAATGATTTGAACTTTTTCCGGTCTCCGGAGAATCAATCAGGAACGGGAACTCGGGGTTCTGGAGGAGGGAACATCATCATAGGAGCCGCAGAGGATTGTTCGTGAGCAGATGCTGTGGAGCTGATAGAAGCTGGGACCGGGTTCACAGGAGCAGATGACTCTGACAGGTGTTGCTGCTTATCCTTCAGTTGAAGATAGCCTTCCTGTAACTTCTGAATTGCTTGGGTCAGAATAGTGGCTAGTTGACACAAAGCCTCTAACGGGAACGCACCTCTGCCGGCCTCAGTCATGGCTGGATTATACTGTCAAGTCTGTAGTGTAAGGCCGGGTTGCTGAGAGGGCGTCCCTTGTGGCTGAGTGCAGCGCTCCCCTGGGATTGATACAGGGGATGCGATGCCCAAAGGTGCACAGGTTGCCAGGAATGCTGCAGGCTAGCTGGTTGGCAGTAGGTAGCTGGAGTGCGTTGTGGCAGCCGTGCGGAGAGAAGTCTTGAGTACAGAACAGCAGGGTAAACCAGGAACAGGGTCCGCAGTCAGGCCAGGGATCAGGTACCAGAAGACAGTCCGAGAGAAGTACAGGAACAAGCCGGGTCATACACAGAGGGAAGAGGATCGAAGAGTAGTCAGCCAAGCCGGGGTCAGAGCGAGGAGATAAGCAGGGTCACAGGTCAAGCCAGGCAGAGGTCAAACTAGGGGTCTTCAGAGTATACAAGGCACAGGAACACAGGAAGCTGTTTGATAATCCAGCAAACTGCAAGTGTCAGTGGCGGGTTTAAATAGGCCGGGGGGTGTGCCTACAAGGTCAGGGCATGCGTGCGCGCGTGCACGCACTGGCGGACGCAGGCTGCCGTGGCCTGGCTGTCGCACATCTGCATGTGCTCAGGTGCACGGAAACTCAACTGTCGCAACCATGACGGTTACTGGCGAAATTGCCCATAACACAGCCATTTCCCTGACACAAAGGTCAAGCCGGTAGTTTGCCTCCACAATGGCCGTATGATTGCGCAATTGACCTTCAACCTGGTGCCACTCCCCCTCGTGGCCGGGTTTACCCTTTGATGGTCTTGGAGGATAAATCCATGGAGGAGTATGCTGCAGATGCACTTTCTTGGGGTTTCATCCGCAAATCCTTGTATCCTGCTGGTGCTGGTTTCTTCTTTGTGAAGAAGAGGAGCGGTGAACTGAGACCTTGTATTGATTATAAGGGTCTCAATCGTTTCACGATTAAGAATGCCTACCCAATCCCATTGATTACAGAGTTATTTGACCGCCTCAAGGGAGCAACGGTTTTCACTAAGCTTGATCTGAGATGAGCTTACAATCTCGTGAGGATTAAGGAGGGCGACGAGTGGAAAACTGTGTTTAATACCAGAACAGGCCATTATGAGTATCTCGTAATGCCTTTTGGCCTTTGCAACGCCCGGCAGTTTTCCAGGAATTTATTAACGATGTCCTCAGAGATTTTTTGCAGTTATGTGTGGTGGTTTATCTTGATGATATCCCCATATTTTCCAAGTCCCTGGAGAGCCACCACACAGATGTCTGTCATGTGCTTCAGAAATTAAGAGAGAACAATCTCTATTGTAAACTGGAGAACTGTAAGTTCCATCAGGAACAGGTTAAATTCCTGGGCTATGTCATTTCCACTGCTGGTTTTTCGATGGACCCAGAGAAACTTTCGGCAGTCCTACAGTGTCGTCGACCCATGGGGTTACGTCCTCTGCAGTGTTTCCTGGGTTTTGCCAACTATTATCGGAAGTTTATTCGTAACTTCTCGTCTCTGGTCAAGCCCCTGACCGATATGACTAGAGAGAATGGTAACCCACAGAGTTGGTCTTTGGAGTCCATTAAGGCCTTTGAAAGTCTCAAGGCTGCCTTTGTTTCTGCTCCTGTGTTGGCACATACTGATCCTACGTTACCTTTTATCCTTGAGGTTGATGCTTCTGAGACTGGTGTTGGCGCCCTTCTGTCTCAACATCCTACCTCTGAGAGTGCTATGCATCCTTGTGGCTAATTTTCCAAGAAATTGTCACCTGCCGAGTGCAATTATGAGATTGGTGACAGTGAGCTGTTGGCAATCATTTTAGCCCTGAAAGAATGAAGACATCCCCTCGAAGGTACCACTATGCTGGTTCTCATTATTACTGACCATAAGAATCTCACATTCTTGTCTGAGGCTAAACGCCTCTCTCCCAGAAGGGCGCAATGGGCTCTTTTCTTGTCAAGTTTCAATTACATTGTCTCATTCTTACACGGTACTAAGAATGTAAAGGCTGACGCCTTGTCACGACAGTTTTCCTCCACTTCCAAGTTGGAGTCGGTTCCGGTTCTTATGATTCCTCCTGACCGTATTCTGGCTACGGTTCGCACCAGTCTTACTTCTCCTTTGGTTGACAAAATTCTTGCTGCTCAGGTCGATGCTCCTCCTGAGAAACCTTGTGACCGCTGCTTTGTCTCAGAGTGTCTCCGTACTGCAGACTTACCATTCCCTCAAGGCAGCTGGCCACCCTGATAAGAATCAACTAGTTTGGGCCTAGTCTACATGCTGATGAAACTGCCTTCGTACCCGCCTGTTCCGTGTGTGCTCAGAGTAAGACTCCACGACACCTTCAAGTGGGCCTCCTACAACCCATACCCAATGGAGAGAGGCCCTGGACCCACCTGTCTATGGATTTTATTGTGGAGTTGCCCAACTCCCAAGGCAACACAGTTATCCTTATGGTGGTTGACCGGTTCTCAAAGATGTGTCATTGTATTCCACTTAAGAAGTTGCCCACTTCTAAGGAACTGGCTTCCATTTTTGCTCTGGAGATCTTTCGCTTACATAGGCTACCCAAGGTGATTGTCTCGGACAGGGGTAGTAAGTTTGTGTCCCAGTTCTGGCGAGCCTTTTGTGCACAGCTGGGAATTCAGCTTGCTTTCTCCTCTGCTTATCACCCACAGTCTAATGGGTCAGCAGAACGAGCCAATCAGTCCTTGGAGCAATTCCTACGTTGCTATATTTTTGACCATCACAACAACTGGTCAGACCTTTTACCATGGGCAGAGTTTGCTCACAACAGTGCCTTGAATTCTGCTTCCCGATTGTCTCCGTTTATGGCGAATTATGGTTTCCAACCTTCCATGCTGCCTGACTCGTTACATAGTTACATAGTAGGTGAGGTCAAAAAAGACACAAGTCCATCAAGTCCAACCTATGTGTGTGATTATACGTCAGTATTACATTGTATATCCCTGTATGTTGTGGTCATTCAGGTCCTTATCTAATAGTTTCTTGAAACTATCGATGCCCCCCCTGCTGAGACCACAGCCTGTGGAAGGGAATTCCACATCCTTGCCGCTCTTACAGTAAAGAACCCTCTACGTAGTTTAAGGTTAAACCTCTTTTCTTCTAATTTTAATGAGTGGCCATGAGTCTTGTTAAACTCTCTTCTGCAAAATAGTTTCATCCCTATAAACGGGGTATATGGGGTCACCAGTCTGGTATTTGTATATTGAAATCATATCCCCTCTCAAATGTCTCTTCTTCAGAGAGAATAAGTTCAGTGCTCGCAACCTTTCCTCATAACTAATATCCTCCAGACCCTTTATTAGCTTTGTTGCCCTTCTTTGTACTCGCTCCAATTCCAGTACATCCCTCCTGAGGACTGGTGCCCAGAACTGGACAGCATACTCTAGGTGCGGCCGGACCAGAGTCTTGTAGAGCTGGAGAATTATCGTTTTATCTCTGGAGTTGATCCCCTTTTTAATGCATGCCAATATTCTGTTTGCTTTGTTAGCAGCAGCTTGGCATTGCATGCCATTGCCGAGCCTATCATCTCCTAGGACCCCCAGGTCCTTTTCCATCCTAGATTCCCCCAGAGGTTCTCCCCCCAGTGTATAGATTGCATTCATATTTTTGCCACCCAAATGCATTATTTTACATTTTTCTACATTGAACCTCATTTGCCATGTAGTTGCCCACCCCATGCATTTGTTCAGATCTTTTTGCAAGGTTTCCACATCCTGCGGAGAAGTTATTGCCCTGCTTAGCTTAGTATTGTCTGCAAATACAGAGATTGAACTGTTTACCCCATCCTCCAGGTCGTTTATGAACAAGTTAAACAGGATTGGTCCCAGCACAGAACCCTGGGGGACCCCACTACCCACCCCTGACCATTCCGAGTACTCTCCATTTATCACCACTCTCTGAACTCACCCTTGTAGCCAGTTTTCAATCCATGTACTCACCCTATGGTCCATGCCAACGGACCTTATTTTGTACAGTAAACATTTATGGGGAACTGTGTCAAATGCTTTTGCAAAATCCAGATACACCATGTCTATGGGCCTTCCTTTAGTTAGCTGTCAACTCACCTCCTCACCTCCTCCATCTTCAGAAAGTGCCCACTGAGTTCACCACATGTGGGGAGATTAGCTTGTGGGGATCCCCTTTTCTCAAAATGAAGGCCAGCGTGCAGGCAGTTTCTTTAAAATCTGGAGGATTGCCAGCTTTATTTACAAGTGGTTTGCAAAGTCATAAAAATAAACAAAAAAATAGTAAAGTAAATTCTTGCTGTCCGGTGCTAAACTAAACAATAGACTGCTCTCTATACGGTGCGGGGCTGGTCCCTGTCACCCACAAACCATGAGGTAAAGCAAACCTTCTTTTTCAATCTAAACAGAGCTCCTCTCTCTCAGATTCCCTTCTGAGTCTCAGGCCAGAGCCCTGCTGTGATCTCTTCCTGGTCATTTAAAGTCCACCTGAGCATGAACTCAAGTGGACCACAACACCCGGACCGGAGCCAAGCCTGCCACAGAGGCTGAAAAAACCCAGGTCGGGCTTATGAAACAAATTATCATGTTGACCATAAACAAAACAAGACAAAAACAAAAAAGGGAGAAAAAACATAAAACAAAGAAAAAGCCAACGCAATTATGTCTAGCATCTTCATACCCGAAAAAGATAAATGTATACATACCAAAATCATCTATTAAATCTAAACTACATGTGTGAACATGATAAATATATGGGTATATACATTAGAAGGGTATATGAGGCAAGCTGCTTTGACACTATACCACAAATAATATGGGCTTAATACATGGTTTTGGTTTCTTTTTCCCATTTTGCTATGTATGGAGGCATTTCCGGCCCCTTCATTGCCACCAATATTTTATAGGTCCGTGAGATCCCACTCCTTGCATTTGTTGCTGTACACAACCACTCTAATGGTACCGGGTCTTCTCCGGGGGTTCTAACAACCAAAATGGTGTTGGAATTACACCACAATCCATGCCAGGCCCTTTGGGTCCCCCCAAAGTTCCATACCAGATCCTAATATGAGCACACAGCCTGACAGGACAGGAAAGGGGGTACAAGCATGTACTCCCTTGAATTATACCAGGCCACTTGCCCTCAACATGGTAGGTTATGTTGCCTAGGGGACCTCCTTAGCAAAGCACCTAGTCCCCATGTTGATGATGACAAGTGCCTGGGTCGTGGGGGTCTGTGGGCAAGGGGCTTATTGGAATCTGAAATCACCTTTTAACAATAAGGTGGACCCAGGATACTGCCCCCTATGTGTAGTAATTCACAATAAAAATGAATATACTGTATCCTGGAAATGAAAACCCCCAGATGTTTTTATTAAAAAGATTGTCCCATGATGTACATCCAGGGAAAATTATGTCACCCAGTGATGCAGGTCCACCTCGATCATTCTAAGCGACGGCCACAAAGCTTCTGAAATGTAAAAAAATGACGCCCACTGAGACAGGACTGATCCTGTCTTTTCCCTTGTGCCAAATGACATCTCTGAGTCTGCTAATGTAAACAAAGGGGTGGACTCACCCAGGTGATGTCATTGGCCAAATTTGGGTATGTCTATATTTGGGTAATGACATAACCTGAGTGACCCAGCCCTTTTTTACTGTAGTGGCGGGGACGCAGAGATGAAATTTGTTGCGAGGGAAGAAACGGGAACGGACTTGTCTCATCGGACCTTAGGTTTTTTTTTTCTTTTGGCAAGTGTTGTTCGTTGTGATTGACGTATGTAGACAAAGGAAACATCTGTCAGGAACCAGAAAATCTTTTTCTGCCTACCCTCATACAGTGGCAGGACCTAGCCCTGTCACTATATAATGTCAGAAAGTTTGAAAGTTGAACTAGCTCAGCGATATCAATCGTTTAATAAGTCAATGTATGACAGTGCCTCCGATATGAAAATGTATTATTAAACTGACCAATTAATGATTCTCTGAAATTTGGGCTCTATGCAGATATTCTTAAGCACAGTAAAATTGCATGAAAGTATGGACTATTTAATGTTGAAAAATGTGATCCACTTGGGGGCTAAAAATATGAATGCAAACTACTCCCTAGGGGGAGAACCTCTGGAGGAATCAAGGATGGAGAAAGATCTGGGGGTCCTAGTAGAAGACAGACTGAGAAATAGCATGCAATGTCAAGCTGAAGCAAGCAAAGCCAGTAGAATATTATCATGCATTAAAAAGGGTATTTACTCCAGAGATAAAATGATAATCCTGCCACTTTATAAAACTCTGGTTCCATAACATCGGGAGTATTCCGTCCATTTCTGGTCACCAGTCCTCATAAAGGGTGTGCTGGAGCTGGAGGGAGTCCAGAGAAGGGAACAAATCTAATAAGCGGACTGGAGGACCTCAATTACAAGGAACGACTACAAGCACCGGACTTATTCTCTCTGGAGAAGAGACGCTTGAGAGGGGATATGATAGCAGTATACAAATACCTCAATGGTGATCCCTGTGTAGAAAGAAAACTTTTCAGTCTCGGGAGTGTTAGAGGACATGGGGCCACACAATAAAACTGGAGGAGAAGCGATTTAACCTTAAATTCACTGTCAGGACGATAAGGATGTGGAACTCTCTTCCACAATTGGTGGTGTCAGTGGGGAGTATTGATACTGAGCTTCAAAAGACTCTTGGACGTGCATCTTAGTGAACACAATATAGGGGGATATGGGAAATGATTATCGACATTGACACACATGCTTTCTGAAGACGCTTGTGTGTATGCGAAATGCGTAGAGGCTTCTGGGTAATTATGGACGTCACTTCCTGTCACTAATCTGACTCAAAACGAGGCTTGGAACATAAGCCGGGAATGAGGAATGAAGCGGCGCAACAGAGCCCCATAACAGAACGCTGGATAGACCCAGTGCCGGTCTAAGGCACTATAAAATGTGAGTGAGCATTGTTTATGTGTTTTTACTGGCTACAGATAAATCTCTTTTATAAACATACTGCTCAATGATAAATATTTAATTCTTATGAGATAACAATGTTTTGGGCATGGAGGATTAAGGAACGTCTAGTGGCTAACTAACTGGAGGAACGCCAGGATAGAGGAGTGGTTATCCCTGTATGAACCAAAGGCAAAACTTTTTCTAGGCTCTGGTGAGTGACCATTTTAGAAGGTGGTGGTGGCACAAGAAGTGGTGAAAAGTCATGGTTATTCAGCATGGATGAGATTCAAAGCACATGAGCACGTTGAACATACATGTTAAATGGCAATGGACATTTGAGATTAATATTATATGTCTACGGTTAAAAATTGTGATACTTTTCTGATTGCACTTAACAATAATGGGCACTTTTATTGTCACGTTGCACTTTAAAGAGTTAGGTTGGCACATAACATATGAAGGTATAAACACCGTATTAGCGGTAATAGTATATAAGTATTTGTTTGGATTAGCGCAGTTACACCATTTGAATACATCCCTCCTTATACAAGGTATAGGATATCCTAACTGCAGCAGATCAACTTTGTAAATATATATTTTTTATTTATATTACTATTTTTTGCGCTGGTGACACTATTTCACATTGACACACATACACCTACACAGGTTGAGCTGGATGGTCTAGCGTCTTTATTCAACCTTACCTACTATGAAACTATGACTACGGAAATATCAAAATAAATTAAGATTTATTTTACAATTAATTCACTAACAATCATGAATGGCAGTAGGATTAATAATATGACATAGACACAGAAATGTATATTACACAACAAACTGCCTCATTTTACACGGCTAAAATATACAGTAATTACACCGGGGGGGCACTACAGTGTATTGAATCATTTCCACTCGCAGATATTATTATAGTATATTTATACTTATATAGTATTATTACTCTAACTAACCTAGCAGAAAACCAGATCTGCCTTTCATCAGGCTGGGCCCATTGCTCCTCTGTCAGTAAAATAAATGGGCCAAGCGTATATATATATATGGTCGGTGCCAATACACCTAAAATGTAACTATTTAATCCCCAGGGGTTAAGATACCATGAATGGAATATCACATAAACAAGCAGCAACAACCTTTCATTCAAATAATAACACACAGTTGTATAACCGCAGAAGTAAGATGTAATTTTCAAAGTAATTATAGAATTATATGTTACCACTCGTGTGACTTATTATTATTATTATTATACAGGATTTATATAGCGCCAACACTTATGCTGGGTTTGGAGCCACCCGGGGAAACCTGCTTAGTAAGACCCGGAGCACAAGATGGTGATGGATCAAGATGGATTGATTTGGACAGATATGGCCTCAATATGGATAACGATAAAGACCTCAATATGGATGCTCAATATTAAACTTTTAAGACAATGCAATGTGGTACTGCACACCAAAAAAATAAAAAATAAAATTTGTGGCGGACCGCTCAGTACAAAATTGAGGATTTTTCTCAGCTCATTGAATCCAACCCAATAATATTCGCTCATCCCAAGTTACAAAATGACTATTGAATAATGATGAGGAATTACTTTGTGCCTCATATTTGTTTTTTTCTACCTAGTTTACAGTCTGATGAAATCAAATGTTTATTTCAGTGAGGCATAATTAGTCTTTGTTTTCAGCATTGATAATTATTAAAAAAAATAATTGGTTTGTGTTGGTTCATTTCTGATTTATTCCAGTGGGGTTGATCATAACTGTATAAAAGGGCCAGTGAAACAATTCTAGGATGTAACACTAAGGGGAAACTTCTGCTTACACGTAACATCAAGAACTGCATATTCAGTGTTATAACACAGATCATCGTATTCCCAGGACGAATGGTGAGACAAACAATATTCCACTTGTATCATTAATGATGACATTCTATAGACAGCTGAGATCTGATATACAGAATGATTTATTCTTACATGTGCCTAATAAACTGTCTTTTGTTAGACTTGTATTGTTAAAAATGATTGTTGCACTTAAGGGATACAATGTACCTGATCTTCATAATGTGCTTTATATAAAACAGATCTAAAGTCCATTGAAGAGATATCCTCTCACTTACTGTTGTTCTGATAATAAAATTGTATCTCTCTCTCTTTCTTTCTCTTTCTATTTCTCTTTCTCTCTCTTTCCTCTTTTCTCTTCTCTTTCTCTCTTGTCTCTCTTTCATTCTCTCTCTCTCTCTCTCTCACACACACTCTTCTCTCCCTTTCTCTCCCACTCTCTCTTCTGGTTCTCATTCTCTCTTCTCTCTTTTTCTCATCTATTCCTCTCCTCTCTCTTTGCTTCTCTCTCTCATTCTCTCCTTACTCTCGCTCTCTCTTCCCTCTCATTATCTCCTTTCTCCTCTCTTTCTTTTGCTCTCTCTTCTCTCGCATTATCCCTCATTCTCTCTCTCTCTCCTCTTTTCTCTTCTCTCTCTCTTGTCTCTCTTTCTCCCTCTTTCACTCTCTTCTCTCTCTTTCTCTCCCACTCTCTCTTCTTGTTCTCATTCTCTCTTCTCTCTCTTTCTCATCTCTCTCTCTACTCTCTCTTTGCTTCTCTCTCATTCTCTCTCTCTCTCTCGCTCTCTTTCTCTTTCTCTCTCTCATTCTCCCTCTCACACTCTCTCTCTCTCTCTCTCTCTCTCTTTATTTCTCTTTTTATTTCTCTTTCTCTCTCTCTCCCCTTTTCCCTTCTCTCTCTCTCTCACACACTCTCTTCTCTCCCTTTCTCTCCTACTCTCTCTTCTTGTTCTCATTCTCTATTCTCTCTCTTTCTCATCTCTTCCTCTCCTCTCTGTTTGCTTCTCTCTCTCATTCTCTCCTCTTTCTCTCTTTCTCTAGCTCTCTCCTTTCTCCTCTCTTTCTCTTGCTCTCTCTTCTCTCTCATTCTCTCTCATTCTCTCTCTCTCCTCTTTTCTCTTCTCTCTCTCTTGTCTCTCTTTCGCTCTCTCTCTCTCACACACTCTCATCTCTCCCGCTCTCTCTTCTTGTTCTCATTCTCTCTTCTCTCTCTTTCTCATCTCTCCCTCTCCTCTCTCTTTGCTTCTCTCTCATTCTCTCCTCTCTCTCTCTCTTGCTCTCTCCTCTTTTTTCTTCACTCTCTCTTGTCTCTCTTTCGCTCTCTCTCTCTCACGCACTCTCTTCTCTCCTTTTCTCTCCGCTCTTCTTGTTCTCATTCTCTCTTCTCTCTTTTTCTCATCTCTCTCTTTGCTTCTCTCTCATTCTCTCCTCTCCCCTTTATCTCTCTCGCTCTCTCTTCCTGTTCTCATCCCCCCCTCTCTCTTTTCTCTCCTCTCTCTCTCGCTCTCTCTTTCTGCTTTCATTCTCTCTTCTATCTCCTCTCTCTTTGGGTCTCTTTCTCCTCTCTCTCATTCTCTTTGTCTCTCTCTCTCTTCTCTCTCCTCTCTCTTTGGGTCTCTTTCTCTCTCTCTGCTCTCCTCTCCTCTCTCTCTCTCTCTCTTGCTCTCTCTTCCTGTTCTCGTTCTCTCTTCTCTCTCCTCTCTCTTTGGGTCTCTTTCTAGTCTCTCTCATTATCTCTCTCTCTCTCTCACGCTCTCTTTCTTTCTTTTTCTATCTCTCTAGCTTTTTTTTTTCTCTCTGCTTCTCTCCCTCTCTTAATTTCTTTCTCAGGTTAATTTACTTAAAGCAAAAAAAAACATTTTATTAGGCAGGGTAGGATGCACCTTAATATTCTACAGATACAGTATCACTGGAAACATTTGGACTCTGATATGGTTTTTTCCCTTCACAGATGCTGTATCTGGAAAATCTTCAGATTTTATTATGATGATCATCTATAGCATATTTGGTGGCTCTCGTATTAATATATATATAATTTAGAGAAATGAATTTGTGTATGCAATTTGTTATGAATGGTAAATATTATGTTAACATTTCCTAAATGATGTTCTTTTGTACATATATTGGCTGCATCATAACATTGCAGGTTTATGGGGCTAGGGAATGTATCAGTGCATTCCTTTATGTCAGTGGTTCCCAACAGCCCTCAAGTACCCTCAACAGGTCAAGTTTTTTAGGTTTTCCTTCACCTTGCACAGGTGCTTTAAATGTCAAGGAGTTGGCAACCGTGAGAGCTATTTTATCTCAGAAAATGTCCAAAGCATGGCCTGTTGGGGATACTTGGGAACTGACATGGTGAAACACTGCTTTATGCTCTAATGTCCTTGTCACAAGTGGAGTCTATTTCCATGAGGAGGCAGAGTAGGTAACCAGAAATCAGTTATTGCAGCTGGGGGTAGGCAGTGGCAGTGGCCACGGAGGTGATGCAAAGAACTGCAAGGAATTTTGAGAAATCGGGATAACTGATAACAATGGAGACAATCCCTGTGTGTCTGCCCATACAGTGATGGTAAGTGCCCTTAGAAGGGCAGAGGCTCAGAACCTAAAGAGCCACCTTGTCTTCACCAAAGATGGGTTTTGCTGTAGGCAACATCCAGGTTGCAGCCCTCTGACTTGCATGAGCAGACAGCTACTGAAAATTGAGAATGGATACACAGGGTAGTGTCTTTGCATGGCTGAGATCTGTTATCTGTAGGAAACCAAGTCAAAACTGGTAGGAATGCACAGAAAAACACATAAAGTCATAAAGGGGAAACACAAACTGGGAGTGCAAAGGTGAAGGTAAAGAGAGGCTGTCTGGAACACACAAGGAATCACACTGGTGCAGAGGAGCAGGTAGCTGATTGGAGTGCAGAAGGAGACACAATGATGAATGGAGACTGGATGTTGGAAGGAGTTGCACAGAGTCATTGGAGCAGGATGCACACTGGGGAACATGAGGATTAAAGAAGAAGGCTCAGGAAACAGGCACAAGGTACAGGTTGGAATGCATAGGGATCACAAGGCTGGATGCAGGCTGGAGTACACAAAGATCACCAGGGAAAAACTACAGAATGATGGAGACAATATGAGGAGGCATGGGGATTACAGGAGCGATCATTAGGGAATCTGTGGGAATCTGGTTGCTAACATGTGGACACATTGCTTGAACACTGAACAATTCCCACTCTAGTCTTTTAGGACAGCACCTACTTTGTTATTGGCTGCGGTGTCAGAGAAAGCTGAAAGTTGGCGGCCACAAACATTCAAGAAGACTTGATGCTGGAGTGTGGAATAAGTGACCATCACAGTCTTATAATAAAAACTTTATCCATGTATGTAAATTGTATAATTTAAATGGAAGCATCATGCCACTACTAAAAGGCCAAGATGTGATTTTATTTCAATGAAAGAATGCGGGACATCCCAAAGAGTATCCAGTGCCTTGAGACTGAAGGGCTTGAGACTGAAAATGGTCTTGACAACAACTGGTCTGAATGTCAGAACCTGTAATCACATTGTAAGAAACATTATTGTGAATGGGGTAGAAGTAAACTGAACCTTTATTTTCAATATCATGTCCTGATGAAGGAGGCCTTTTTGGACCATCAAAAAGCATTGGAAACTCTTTGAATTGTCCCCGTGACTTTTATTGGAATAAAGTCATATAAAGTCATATCTGGACCACCAGTAGTGTGGTTCTTTGGTTTCCATTTTTGTTACATTGCACTAGCCAAGGAGATCATGGAGATCCTCTGGGGTGTAGAAGCCTCCTGTCCCAGAACCAGACCACGTACATCAACAGCAATACTTTAAGATAGCAATACCAGTAAGATAATGGATATGGTGCTTTTTTTCCCCACTTCAGTTACAGCACACTATCATTATTTGGTTGTTTGCCATCTTTTCCACTTTTGTGAATAATAGAATTTATTTTCACACCATTCTCACATTTTGATTATTTCAGCCCCTTGTGCGTGTGTAATATAACCCGGAATTATTTATTGATCTACAGAATATTGTATGTGAGTTGTGATTGTCTTCTCCACCAATGGTGTATCCAGAGAACTGCACAGCCATCACTGAAATTCTGGTTATTGGATTTAAACCGTATTATGGCTTCCGGATTCCAATGTTTGTTGTGTTTCTCATCATTTACCTTTTGATATTTAGTGAAAATCTGATGATCATCTATATAATTTGGAGCAGCACCCGTCTTAAGTCTCCCATGTTTTTTTCAATTAAAAGCATGTGCGTACTTGAACTGGTGAGCATTACAAATATGCTTCCAATGACGCTCCATTATATCATTTCTGAAAGACCGACCATCACTGTAACTGGCTGCAGCATACAATCAGTTATGTACGGGATTACAGGAGATGTTGGGAGCTTCCATTATGCTTTAATGTCTTATGACCGATACCTGGCTGTTTGCCATCCTTTGCGCTATTCTTCTTTTGTGAATAATATCATCTATCTTCGAGTGGTCATTGCTTTTTGGATTATTTCCATTGCATTTTCAGCTGTCATAGCTGGTTTACTGAAACAGTTACAATTTTGTGGCCCTAACACAATTGACCATTTATTCTGTGACTTTTATCCATTCCTGGACCTGGCCACCTCTGATACAACACCTATTCGCATCTATACTGTTGTGATTAGTGCCTTGATGATACTTACCACAATTCTATCAGTTTTTATAACATACACGTTTATAATCCATTCGATTCTTAAAATTCCCTCATCCTCTGGTAGGAAGAAGACCTTCTCTACATGTAGCTCCCACCTCATTGTGTTCTCTATGCAGTACAGTGCCAGTTTTAGTGTCTATGTGCTGCCTGCTGAAATAGTGACACCTCAATTCACCAACATTTACACAATTGTACAGTTTTGCTGGACCCCCTTAATGAACCCACTGATCTATACATTTAACAATAAAGCGTTTCGGACAGAATGTATGAGAAGGATTAAGAAAATAAATAGAACTATTTGAAATCTATCACATTGTATCACTTGAACCAAGTTGACCTATCTTTAAAATTCACATCTGAAAGTAATCAATAAACAACAAAACAAAGTAGCATTACCAAACCAAAGTATTAATTAAAATACTCATCTCTTATCAAAGTAAAAAAAAGTTCTGTACCTTCAATCCAAGTACAGAAAATATTTTATGTGAATCAGGGGCATAACTATAGGGGTCACAGGGGTCACAATTGAGACCCAGCCCCATGCTTCAGGGGTCCTGTCAGATTTGTCTGCTCCTGGATAGGAGGGGAAGAGTGTTTTATAGAAGAACCAATGCTCTCCATTATCTTCCTGGCTCCTGCAGCCACTGAATACCTGTGGGAGTGAGAGGAGGAAAAGCGTGCTTTCAGGGGCTGCGAGAGCCAGGAGGATAATGGAGGGCATCGATTCTTCTGTAAGATGCTCTGCCATGCTGCCCCTCCTATCCAGTCTGGTTCCCTGATCCACTGACGTTGACAAGGGGTCATTGGTTTGCCTCTCAGCTTCACCCCTGACTCTGGCTCCCCCATCTGCTCCTGCTGCGTGTAAGTCTTGCTTCCTTGCCAAGTGAAAAAATGCATCCTCTCCCCCCTCCTGTCACACTGCCCCCTCCTCTCACACTGCCCCCTGCCTTTCACACTGCCCCCCTCCTGTCACACTGCCCCCTCCTGTCACACCGCCCTCCCTGCTGTCATACTTTCCCCCATGTCACACTGCCCCCCTCCTGTCACACTGCCCTCCCTGCTGTCACACTGCCCTCCCTGCTGTCATACCGCCCCTCCTGTCACACCGCCACCCCTGCTGTTATATCTTCCCCCTCCCATCACACTGCCCCCCTCCTGTCACACTGCCCCCACTCCTACAATACTAAAAGGAGAAAAGTGTGACTTGACCAGTCCACAGTAAAAAGCCTCCATCTCTGGCTATATGAAAATGAAACAAGGAAAAAGAATGGGACTTTAAATGAGGCTTATTGCTGCAAAAATGAGTATATGGAGTAAACATATTGTATATATAAATATTGTATCAAAAGCAGTTCCGTAGTCTAGAAATGCATGATAATGTTTTCAAAACAAAACATACATGACCATATACAAAGGATGACATATTGGTAAAAGTATACCATAAACATGTACACTTTATACAACGATGATACATAATTATACAATTATACATATTCATAACTGAGTACATGCTGTATAAAAGCCAAACTGTCTTGGCATCACATGAATGGAAGTTTCGTGAATCATGTTCACTCATCAGGAGTATGGATGCAAAAATGAATTCACTGTAAGTATAAAGAAATTATTTTATATATATATATATATATATATATATATATATATATATATATATATATATATATATATATAACCCTTCAGAAAGAATGAGGGAGGGAAAACAGTTCCCTTAGGAAGTGTTTGGATATACTAATACTTACAGATCAGCCCAAGAACTAAATGTGAGGATGAAGGGAGGGGGAGAGGGGGTCCCCATCACATGCCCGGCCCAGAGCTGCCCCTGCTCGTATCACACTGTCCCTCCTACTGTCACATTACTCCCCCTTCTGTCACACTACTACCCCCTCCTGTCACACTGCCCCTTCTTCTGTCACATTGCCGCCCCTTCCTGTCACACTGCCCCCCCTTTTACAATACTGCTCCACCTCCTATCACACTGTCACTCTTCCTGTAACAAACCCCCCCTCCTATCACACTGTCCCTCCTCCTGTAACATTGTCCCCTCCTGTCATACTACCTCACCCTCCTGTCATACGGTCCTATCCAGTCTGGTGCCCTGATCCACCCCCTGACTCTGGCTCCCGCTCCTCCTGGCTGCTCCTGCTGTGGGCAAGTTTTGCCTCCTGGCCAAGTGTACAAATGCATTCTCTTCCCCTCCTGTCACTCTGCTCCTCTCCCATCACACTGCCCCCCTGCTGTCATACTGCCCCCATCCTGTCACACTGCCCCTCTCCCATCACACTGCCCCCCTATCACACTGCCCCACCTCCTGTCTAATTACCCACCCTCCTGTCACATTCCCCCCTCCTGTCACACTGCCCCTCTTCTGTAATACTGCCCGCTCCTATCACACTGTCCCCTCTCCTGTCACATTGCTCTGTTCCTGTCACACTGCCCTCCTCCTGTCACTGCCCTCCCTGCTGTCATACCCCCCCATCATACTGCCCCCCTCCTCTCACACTGCCCTCCCTGCTGTCATACTGCCCCCCTCCTGTCACACTGCCACCCCTGCTGTCATACTGTTCCCCCTCCCATCACACTGCCCCCCTCCTGTCACACTGCCCCACTTCTACAATACTGCCCTGCTCCTATCATACTGTCCCTCCTCCTGTCACATTACTCCCCCTCCTGCCACATTGCCCCCCTCCTGTCACACTGCCACCCTCTACTGTCACACTGCCCTCCCTCCTGTCACACTGTCCCCCCTCCTGTCACATTGCCCCCCTCCTGTCACACTGTCCTATCCAGTCTGGTGCCTGGATCCACCCCCTGACTCTGGCTCCTGCTCCTCCTGGCTGCTCCTGCTGTGGGCAAGTTTTGCCTCTTGGCAAAGTGTACAAATGCATTCTCTTCCCCTCCTGTCACACTGCCCCCCTTCTTTCACACTGCCACCTGCTGTGATACTGCCCCCTCCTGTCACACCGCCCCTCTCCCATCACACTGCCACCTGCTGTCATACTGCTCCCCTCCTGTCACACGGCCCCCCTCCTGTCACACTGCCCCCACTCCTACAATGCTGGCCCCCTCCTATTACACTGCCCCACCTCCTGTCACATTACCCACCCTCCTGTCACATTTCCCTATCCTGTCACACTGCCCCCTTCCATAATACTGACCCCCTCCTATGACACTGTCCCCTCTCCTGTCACACTGCTGCCCCTCCTGTCACACTGCCCCCCTTCTGTCACACTGCCCCTCCTCTTGTCACACTGCTGCCCCCTCCTGTCACACTGCCCCCCTTCTGTCACACTGCCCCCCTCCTGTCACACTGCCTCCCCCTCCTGTCACACTGCTTCTCCTTCTGTCGGGGGGTAGGAGGCCCTTTATGGTTTCTTGCAATGGGGCATTATGTTAGTCTAGTTAAGCCTCTGATGTGAATCCTTCTAATTTTTTGGGCTTTCTGTTTTCTTCAGGACAGACCTTGTCTTGAAAAGTTGCAGTGGAATGATTGGATTGACAATGCACATGCATTGTACAGCATTTCTGATATACATTGTACTAGCTCATTACATTTACAAAGATTTACAAAGATTTTTGGACACCTGGCCATCACATCTACCTATCTGACCAACAAATGTGGACATCCTTCCAATTTCTTAAGTTCAAATGTTTCCAGTGAAGGGTTCTATTAATACTCTGTTCCAGTATGACTGTGCCCCTGTGCACAAAGCCAGATTCATAAATGTATAGTTTCACTGTCAGTAACACATAACACTCCTGTACCATGGCAGCTGCTGGTCTCATTCCAGTGCCCCGTTTTTGGCTAAGCTGCACTCTCCCTGTCTGACTGTCCACCTGCAGGGTAATTGGTGTAGATACAGCATCTGGGTGGAGCCCAAACCTGTTTTAAGCCTGCCAAGCTCTTAGTGTCTTGCTTAGTGTTTCCCACACATGCTTCAAACTCCCTGTTTACCTACCTTGTTCCCACTCCTTCACCTTTACCATCACCCAATCGCCACATTGCCAGCTATTTTGGGTTTTCTTGTTATCAACCTCGGATTGGACTTTGGACTATTCTCTGAACTCTACCTGCCCTGAACCCAAACTGCCTTTAGACCACTCTTTCTTTCTGCCAAATGCAAGTACCTGTTTGCTGTGCTTAGGCTGCACCTGCTCCGGCATGGTGGCCAGGCACTATAGCATATATGGCCTGGGGGCAACTGAGTGCTGGTAGGCCTGCTTGCCTTATGGGAAAGGAGGCTGCTATAGTTGAAGAACACAGAGCCAGCTATAGTGCCCAACCACCTATGCTAGGAGTAGGCATGACATTGACCAGTTTGGTGTGGCTCAACTCAAATTGCCTGCACAAAGCCCTGACTTCAACCTCATTGGACACCTTTAGAATGCGTTGGAAAGCCAATTGCAAGGCAACATCCAACATCACTACCTGACTTCAGAAGTGCTCTTTTGGCTAAATGGGCTCAGAAATTCCCACAGGCATTCCAATATCTCATAAAAAGCCTTCCCAGGAGATTATAAAGCTAGCCACAAGGCAGGACAGGGAGCAACTCCTGGTTTGGGAGGTCCCACAAGCTTATTTAGATGTGATGGTCAGTTTTCAACAAACTTTTGGCCATATAGTGCATCCGGAAAGTATTCATAGCGCTTAATTTTTTCCACATTTTGTTATGTTACACCCTTAATCCAAAATGGATTAAATTCATTATTTTCCTCAAAATTCTAAAAACAATACCCCATAATGACAACATGAAGGAAGTTTGTTTGAAATCTTTATTTATTAAAAATAAAAAAGGAAAGAAATCTCATGTACATAAGTATCACAGCCTTTGCTCAATACTTTGTTGAAGCACCTTTGGTACGATTTACAGCCTCAAGCCTTTTGAGTATGATGCTACAACCTTGGCACACTGATTTTGGGCAGTTGCTCCCATTCTTCTTTGCAAGACCTCTCAAGCTCCATCAGATTGGATGGGGAGTGTTGGTGCACAGCCATTTTCATATCTCTTGAGAGATGTTCAATAGGGTTTAAGCCTGGGCTCTGGCTGGGCCACTCAAGGACATTAACAGAGTTGTCCCATAGCCACTAGGAATGAGCCAAACACCCCCATTCGGTTCGCACCAGAACCTGCGAAGGGACCGAAACTTTGCACAAACGTTAGAACCCCATTGAAATCTATAGGACTCGAATGTTCGAAATCAAAAGTGCTAATTTTAAAGGTTAATTTGCATGGTATTGTCCTAAAAAGGGTTTGTTGTTGAACAGGGGTTGAAAAATTGGGCCTTAGGCACTGGTGCTGGTGACACAACACTACAACCCCTTACAGATACTGTAGTTGGAGCGCAGGAACAAGCCCTGCTGCAAAGTATTGCATCAAAAAACTGTAATTACATGCCCCTCTTAAACAGGGGCAGAAAAATTGGGCCGGCCTTAGCCACTGGTGGCGGCGCCCAGAACCAAAAATATTCTTACAAGCTATCAGCATGATCATTGAGGAGTAGGAGGATAGTCACTCAGCATAATCGGATAGTCTCTCAGCATAGGGAGTCTTGAAGGAATCTGACATTTCAAAAAAAAATTATTCGGTTACATCAGCATCAGGTGCTTGGTATCTGGTGGTGATCCAAGACTGATTAATTTTTATGAAGGTCAGTCGATCGACCGAGACGGTGGACAGGCACACCCTGTGATTGGTTACAAAGCCTCCAGCAGCACTAAATGTGCGTACTGAAAAAACACTGGATGCAGGACAGACCAGTAGCTCAATTGCATACTGTGCAAGCTCTGGCCAGTGATCCATCCTCAAGACCCAGTAACTCAGAGGATTTTCGGTGGGAAAGGTGTCCAAGTCAGATCTTGCCCATAGGTATTCCTGCACCATGTAAAACAGATGCTGGCGATGGTTGCTGGAACTGATCAGACCTTGGGGCTGCGGACTAAAAATTGTCTGAACGCAGACGGCCACCTTCTTCACCGCTCCTTCTTTGACTGACCAAAGCCTCAGCAACACATTGTCCAGGAAGAGGAGTTTGTAACCTCCCAGTCTCTGGGAATACGTTGCACAGACCTTTCTGCAAGGCCTCCGGAAGATGTTTCATCCTCTGCTCCCTCTGCGACGACAAGATAAGGTCTACAACCTTACCCTTGTAACGTGGATCAAGGAGGGTGCCAGCCAGTGACGATCCCTCTCCTTGATACCACGAATACGAGGATCCTTTCACAGGCTTTGCAGGATCAGGGAGGCCATGTAGCGTAGGTTTGCTGAGGCATTCGGTCCAGAGTCCTCTGGGTCACTAAGGATGACATGATCCGCAGCCACCTCCTACCAGCCACGTACAAGTCCATGGGTTTCTTGGGACTGTAAATGATCCCTTAAAGACTACTGCTGATGCTGAGTGATAGGCTCCACCTCAATGCTGACACAATCCTCCTCCTCCTCTTCCTGTGTGATCGGCGGGCACGCAGGAACACTGTCTGGATAAAGGGGATCCTTGAGAGGTAAGGAAGTCCTCCTCTTCCTGCCTCTATTCTGCCTCAAGTGCCCTGTCCATTATTCCATGCAGCATGTGCTCCAACAGGTGGACAAGGGGGACAGTGTCACTGATGCATGCATTGTCACTGCTCACCATCCTCGTGGCCTCCCCAAATGGTGACAGGACAGTGCATGCATCCCTGATCATGGCCCACTGGCATGGGGAAAAAAAAACAAGCTCCCCTGACCTTGTCCTGGTGCCATAGTCGCACAGGTATTCATTGATGGCCCTCTGCTGCGTGTGCAGCTGCTGCAGCATGGCCAACGTCGAGTACCACCTGGTGGGCATACTACTGGCATAGCACTGGCATAATACGACTCGTGTAAATGCACACAGACTTTCCTGGCCTGCCTCAGGACATCCTGTAAGCCTGGGTTCTTGCCCAAGAACCGCTGCACCACCAAATTAAGGATGTGAGCCAAACAGGGCTGGGGAGGGCGGAGAGGAGGTTGGTGCCATTGTCGCGAACCCCCATTCCTGGCTTAAGCTGGAGTGGCGTCAACCACCTCTGAACCTGTCCCTGCAGAGCTGACAGCATGTCTGCCACAGTGTGGCTCCTGTCCCCCAAGTACACCACCTCAAGCACCGCATGGCATCTTTCAGCCTGCGTACTTGCGTAGCTCCTTGAACACCTACGGAGCACCGCTGGTTCCAAGGAAAAAGCACAGGAAGAGGCTACATTATTTAAACGTTAGTGTAGTGCGTCCTCTGCACAGTGTTCAGTTAAAGCTACAAGTTAATGTAGTGTGACCTCTGCACAATGTTCAGCTAAATCTACAAGTTAGTGTAGTGCAACCTCTGCACAGTGCTCAGCTAAAGCTACAAGTTAGTGTAGTGTGACCTCTGCACAGTGTTCAGCTAAAGCTACCTGTAGAAGATCGGTGGTGTTTTTTTGATCCTATCACTACCGCAGGCAGCTACATTATTTACACGTTAGTGTAGTGCGACCTCTGCACAGTGTATAGCTAAAGCTACAAGTTAGTGTAGTGCGACCTCTGCACAGTATTCAGCTAAAGCTACCTGTAGAAGATTGGTGGTGTTTTTCTGATCCTATCACTACCGCAGGCAGCTACATTATTTACACATTAGTGTAGTGCGACCTCTGCACAGTGTTCAGCTAAAGCTACCTGTAGAAGATTGGTGGTGTTTTTCTGATTCTATCACTACCGCAAGCAGCTACATTATTTACACGTTAGTGTAGTGCGACCTCTGCACAGTGTTCAGCTAAAGCTACAAGTTAGTGTAGTACGACCTCTGCACAGTGTTCAGCTAAAGCTACAAGTTAGTGTAGTGCGACCTCTGCACAGTGCTCAGCTAAAGCTACAAGTTAGAGTAGTGCGACCTCTGCACAGTGTTCAGCTAAAGCTACCTGTAGGAGATTGGTGGTGTTTTTCTGATCCTATCACTACCGCAGGCAGCTACATTATTTACACATTAGTGTAGTGCGACCTCTGCACAGTGTTCAGCTAAAGCTACCTGTAGAAGATTGGTGGTGTTTTTCTGATTCTATCACTACCGCAAGCAGCTACATTATTTACACGTTAGTGTAGTGCGACCTCTGCACAGTGTTCAGCTAAAGCTACAAGTTAGTGTAGTACGACCTCTGCACAGTGTTCAGCTAAAGCTACAAGTTAGTGTAGTGCGACCTCTGCACAGTGTTCAGCTAAAGCTACAAGTTAGTGTAGTGCGACCTCTGCACAGTGCTCAGCTAAAGCTACAAGTTAGTGTAGTGAGACCTTTGCACAGTGTTCAGCTAAAGCTACCTGTAGGAGATTGGTGTTGTTTTTCTGATCCTATCACTACAGCAGGCAGCTACATTATTTACACATTAGTGTAGTGCGACCTCGGCACAGTGTTCAGCTAAAGCTACCTGTAGAAGATTGGTGGTGTTTTTCTGATCCTATCACTACCGTGGGCAGCTATACTATTTATACGTTAGTGTAGTGTGTTCTCTGCACAGTGTTCAGCTAAAGCTACAAGTTAGTGTAGTGCGACCTCTGCCCAGTGTATAACTAAAGCTACAAGTTAGTGTAGTGCGACCTCTGCACAGTATTCAGCTAAAGCTACCTGTAGAAGATTGGTGGTGTTTTTCTGATCCTATCACTACCGCAGGCAGCTACATTATTTACACGTTAGTGTAGTGCGACCTCTGCACACTGTTCAGCTAAAGCTACCTGTAGAAGATTGGAGGTGTTTTTCTGATCCTATCACTACCGCAAGCAGCTACATTATTTACACGTTAGTGTAGTGCGACCTCTGCACAGTGTTCAGCTAAAGCTACAAGTTAGTGTGGTACGACCTCTGCACAGTTTTCAGCTAAAGCTACAAGTTAGTGTAGTGCGACCTCTGCACAGTGCTCCGCTAAAGCTACAAGTTAGTGTAGTGTGACCTCTGCAGAGTGTTCAGCTAAAGCTACCTGTAGAAGATTGGTGTTGTTTTTCTGATCCTTTCACTACCGCAGGCAGCTACATTATTTACACATTAGTGTAGTGCGACCTCGGCACAGTGTTCAGCTAAAGCTACAAGTTAGTGTAGTGCGACATCTGCACAGTGTTCAGCTAAAGCTACAAGTTAGTGTAGTGCGACCTCTGCACAGTGTTCAGCTAAAGCTACAAGTTAGTGTAGTGCGACCTCTGCACAGTGCTCAGCTAAAGCTACAAGTTAGTGTAGTGAGACCTTTGCACAGTGTTCAGCTAAAGCTACCTGTAGGAGAGTGGTGTTGTTTTTCTGATCCTATCACTACCGCAGGCAGCTACATTATTTACACGTTAGTGTAGTGCGACCTCTGCACAGTGTTCAGCTAAAGCTACCTGTAGAAGATTGGTGGTGTTTTTCTGATCCTATCACTACCGTGGGCAGCTATACTATTTATACGTTAGTGTAGTGTGTTCTCTGCACAGTGTTCAGCTAAAGCTACAAGTTAGTGTAGTGCGACCTCTGCCCAGTGTATAGCTAAAGCTACAAGTTAGTGTAGTGCGACCTCTGCACAGTATTCAGCTAAAGCTACCTGTAGAAGATTGGTGGTGTTTTTTTGATCCTATCACTACCGCAGGCAGCTACATTATTTACACGTTAGTGTAGTGCGACCTCTGCACAGTGTTCAGCTAAAGCTACCTGTAGAAGATTGGTGGTGTTTTTCTGATCCTATCACTACCGCAAGCAGCTACATTATTTACAAGTTAGTGTAGTGCGACCTCTGCACAGTGTTCAGCTAAAGCTACAAGTTAGTGTGGTACGACCTCTGCACAGTTTTCAGCTAAAGCTACAAGTTAGTGTAGTGCGACCTCTGCACAGTGCTCAGCTAAAGCTACAAGTTAGTGTAGTGTGAACTCTGCACAGTGTTCAGCTAAAGCTACCTGTAGAAGATTGGTGGTGTTTTTCTGATCCTATCACTACCGTGGGCAGCTATACTATTTATACGTTAGTGTAGTGTGTTCTCTGCACAGTGTTCAGCTAAAGCTACAAGTTAGTGTAGTGCGACCTCTGCCCAGTGTATAGCTAAAGCTACAAGTTAGTGTAGTGCGACCTCTGCACAGTATTCAGCTAAAGCTACCTGTAGAAGATTGGTGGTGTTTTTTTGATCCTATCACTACCGCAGGCAGCTACATTATTTACACGTTAGTGTAGTGCGACCTCTGCACAGTGTTCAGCTAAAGCTACCTGTAGAAGATTGGTGGTGTTTTTCTGATCCTATCACTACCGCAAGCAGCTACATTATTTACAAGTTAGTGTAGTGCGACCTCTGCACAGTGTTCAGCTAAAGCTACAAGTTAGTGTGGTACGACCTCTGCACAGTTTTCAGCTAAAGCTACAAGTTAGTGTAGTGCGACCTCTGCACAGTGCTCAGCTAAAGCTACAAGTTAGTGTAGTGTGAACTCTGCACAGTGTTCAGCTAAAGCTACCTGTAGAAGATTGGTGGTGTTTTTCTGATCCTATCAATACCGCGGGCAGCTATATTATTTATACGTTAGTGTAGTGTGTTCTCTGCACAGTGTTCAGCTAAAGCTACAAGTTAGTGTAGTGCGACCTCTGCACAGTGTTCAGCTAAAGCTATAAGTTAGTGTAGTGCGACCTCTGCACAGTGTTCTGCTAAAGCTACAAGTTAGTGTAGTGCGACCTCTGCACAGTGTTCAGCTAAAGCTACAAGTTAGTATAGTGCGACCTCTGCACAGTGTTCAGCTAAAGCTACAAGTTAGTGTAGTGCGACCTCTGCACAGTGCTCAGCTAAAGCTACAAGATAGTGTAGTGAGACCTTTGCACAGTGTTTGGTGTTGTTTTTCTGATTCTATCACTACCGCAGGCAGCTACATTATTTACACGTTAGTGTAGTGCAATGTCGGCACAGTGTTCAGCTAAAGCAGGGGTCCTCAAACTTTTTAGACAGGGAGCCAGTTCACGGTCCCTCAGACTGTTGGGGGGCCGCACTATAGTTTAAAAAAAATATGAACTAATTCCTAAATTCCTATGCACACATCTTTTTTGTAGTGCAAAAGAATAAAAGAATCAATAATAAATAATAATAATATATATAGGGGATGGACAGGGGGACAGAGGGATGGACAGAGGGGTGGACAGGGGGACAGGGGGACAGAGGGACAGAGGGGTGGACAGGGGGACAGTGGGGTGGACAGGGGGATAGAGGGATGGACAGGGGACAGAGGGATTGACAGTGGGACAGAGGGGGGGACAGGGGGTGGACATGGGGACAGTGGGGTGGACAGAGGGACAGAGGGGGGACAGTGGAGTGGACAGGGGGACAGTGGGATGGACAGAGGGGTGGACAGGGGGACAGTGGGATGGACAGGGGGACAGAGGGATGGACAGAGGGATGGACAGGGGGACAGAGGGATGGACAGAGGGATGGACAGGGGGACAGAGGGATGGACAGGGGGACAGAGGGATGGACAGGGACAGAGGGGGGGCAGTGGGGTGGACAGGGGGACAGAGGGATGGACAGGGGGACAGAGGGATGGACAGGGGGACAGTGGGATGGACAGGGGGGCAGTGGGATGGACAGGGGGACAGAGGGGTGGACAGGGGGACAGAGGGGTGGACAGGGGGACAGAGGGGTGGACAGTGGGGTGGACAGGGGGACAGAGAGGGGGACAGTGGGGTGGACAGGGGGACAGTGTTGTGGACAGGGGGACAGAGGGGTGGACAGGGGGACAGAGGGGTGGACAGTGGGGTGCACAGGGGGACAGAGGGATGGACAGGGGGACAGTGGGATGGACAGGGGGACAGTGGGATGGACAGGGGGACAGAGGCGTGGACAGGGGGACAGAAGGGGGGACAGTGGGGTGGACAGGGGGACAGAGGGGTGGACAGGGGGACAGAGGGGTGGACAGGGGGACAGAGGGGTGGACAGTGGGGTGGACAGGGGGACAGAGGGACAGTGGGGTGGACAGGGGGACAGAGGGGTGGACAGGGGGACAGTGGGGTGGACAGGGGGACAGTGGGGGGGGCAGGGGGACAGTGGGGTGGACAGGGGGACAGAGGGGTGGACAGAGGGGACAGAGGGGTGGACAGTGGCGTGGACAGGGGGACAGTGGGGTGGACAGGGGGACAGTGGGGTGGACAGGGGGACAGAGGGGTGGACAGAGGGGGGACAGGGGGACAGTGGGGTGGACAGGGGGACAGTGGGGTGGACAGAGGGACAGAGGGGTGGACAGAGGGGTGGACAGGGGGACAGTGGGGTGGACAGGGGGACAGTGGGGTGGACAGGGGGACAGTGGGGTGGACAGGGGGACAGTGGGGTGGACAGAGGGATGGACAGGGGGACAGAGGGATGGACAGGGGGACAGAGGGATGGACAGGGGGACAGAGGGGTGGACAGGGACAGGGGGGGCAGTGGGGTGGACAGGGGGACAGAGGGATGGACAGGGGGACAGTGGGGTGGACAGGGGGACAGAGGGGTGGACAGGGGGACAGAGGGGGGGACAGTGGGGTGGACAGGGGGACAGAGGGGTGGACAGTGGGGTGGACAGGGGGACAGAGGGGGGACAGGGGGACAGTGGGGTGGACAGGGGGACAGTGTTGTGGACAGGGGGACAGAGGGGTGGACAGGGGGAAAGTGGGGTGGACAGGGGGGTGGACAGGGGGGTGGACAGGGGGACAGAGGGGTGGACAGAGGGGGGGACAGGGGGACAGTGGGGTGGACAGGGGGACAGTGGGGTGGACAGGGGGACAGTGGGGTGGACAGAGGGGGGGACAGGAGGACAGTGGGGTGGACAGGGGGACAGAGGGGTGGACAGAGGGGTGGACAGGGGGACAGTGGGGTGGACAGGGGGACAGTGGGGTGGACAGGGGGACAGAGGGGTGGACAGAGGGGGGACAGGGGGACAGTGGGGTGGACAGGGGGACAGTGGGGTGGACAGAGGGGGGACAGGGGGACAGTGGGGTGGATAGAGGGGGGGACAGTGGGGTGGACAGGGGGACAGAGGGGTGGACAGGGGGACAGTGGGGTGGACAGGGGGACAGTGGGGTGGACAGGGGGACAGAGGGGTGGACAGAGGGGGGGACAGGGGGACAGTGGGGTGGACAGGGGGACAGAGGGGTGGACAGGGGGACAGTGGGGTGGACAGGGGGACAGTGGGGGGGACAGGGGGACAGTGGGGGGGACAGAGGGGTGGACAGGGGGACAGTGGGGTGGACAGGGGGACAGTGGGGTGGACAGGGGGGCAGTGGGGTGGACAGAGGGATGGACAGGGGGACAGAGGGATGGACAGGGGGACAGAGGGATGGACAGGGGGACAGAGGGATGGACAGGGGGACAGAGGGGTGGACAGGGACAGGGGGGGCAGTGGGGTGGACAGGGGGACAGAGGGATGGACAGGGGGACAGTGGGGTGGACAGGGGGACAGAGGGGTGGACAGGGGGACAGAGGGGTGGACAGGGGGACAGAGGGGGGGACAGTGGGGTGGACAGGGGGACAGAGGGGTAGACAGGGGGACAGAGGGGTGGACAGTGGGGTGGACAGGGGGACAGAGGGGGGGCAGGGGGACAGTGGGGTGGACAGGGGGACAGTGTTGTGGACAAGGGGACAGAGGGGTGGACAGGGGGAAAGTGGGGTGGACAGGGGGGTGGACAGGGGGACAGAGGGGTGGACAGAGGGGGGGACAGGGGGACAGTGGGGTGGACAGGGGGACAGTGGGGTGGACAGGGGGACAGTGGGGTGGACAGAGGGGGGGGACAGGAGGACAGTGGGGTGGACAGGGGGACAGAGGGGTGGACAGAGGGGTGGACAGGGGGACAGTGGGGTGGACAGGGGGACAGTGGGGTGGACAGGGGGACAGTGGGGTGGACAGGGGGACAGAGGGGTGGACAGAGGGGGGGACAGGGGGACAGTGGGGTGGACAGGGGGACAGAGGGGTGGACAGGGGGACAGTGGGGTGGACAGGGGGACAGTGGGGGGGACAGGGGGACAGTGGGGGGGACAGAGGGGTGGACAGGGGGACAGTGGGGTGGACAGGGGGACAGTGGGGTGGACAGGGGGGCAGAGGGGTGGACAGGGGGACAGTGGGGTGGACAGGGGGACAGTGGGGGGACAGGGGGACAGTGGGGTGGACAGGGGGACAGTGGGGGGGACAGGGGGACAGAGGGGTGGACAGGGGGACAGTGGGGTGGACAGGGGGACAGTGGGGTGGACAGGGGGGCAGTGGGGTGGACAGAGGGATGGACAGGGGGACAGAGGGATGGACAGGGGGACAGAGGGATGGACAGGGGGACAGAGGGATGGACAGGGGGACAGAGGGGTGGACAGGGACAGGGGGGGCAGTGGGGTGGACAGGGGGACAGAGGGATGGACAGGGGGACAGTGGGGTGGACAGGGGGACAGAGGGGTGGACAGGGGGACAGAGGGGTGGACAGGGGGACAGAGGGGGGGGACAGTGGGGTGGACAGGGGGACAGAGGGTAGACAGGGGGACAGAGGGGTGGACAGTGGGGTGGACAGGGGGACAGAGGGGGGGCAGGGGGACAGTGGGGTGGACAGGGGGACAGTGTTGTGGACAAGGGGACAGAGGGGTGGACAGGGGGAAAGTGGGGTGGACAGGGGGGTGGACAGGGGGACAGAGGGGTGGACAGAGGGGGGACAGGGGGACAGTGGGGTGGACAGGGGGACAGTGGGGTGGACAGGGGGACAGTGGGGTGGACAGAGGGGGGGACAGGAGGACAGTGGGGTGGACAGGGGGACAGAGGGGTGGACAGAGGGGTGGACAGGGGGACAGTGGGGTGGACAGGGGGACAGTGGGGTGGACAGGGGGACAGTGGGGTGGACAGGGGGACAGAGGGGTGGACAGAGGGGGGGACAGGGGGACAGTGGGGTGGACAGGGGGACAGAGGGGTGGACAGGGGGACAGTGGGGTGGACAGGGGGACAGTGGGGGGGACAGGGGGACAGTGGGGGGGGGACAGAGGGGTGGACAGGGGGACAGTGGGGTGGACAGGGGGACAGTGGGGTGGACAGGGGGACAGTGGGGTGGACAGGGGGGCAGAGGGGTGGACAGGGGGACAGTGGGGTGGACAGGGGGACAGTGGGGGGACAGGGGGACAGTGGGGTGGACAGGGGGACAGTGGGGGGGACAGGGGGACAGTGGGGTGGACAGGGGGACAGTGGGGTGGACAGGTGGACAGTGGGGTGGACAGGGGGGCAGTGGGGGGGACAGTGGGGTGGACAGGGGGACAGTGGGGTGGACAGGGGGACAGTGGGGTGGACAGGGGGACAGTGGGACAGTGGGGGGGACAGGGGGACAGTGGGACAGTGGGGTGGACAGAGGGGTGGACAGGGGGACAGTGGGGTGGACAGGGGGACAGAGGGGTGGACAGGGGGACAGTGGGGTGGACAGGGGGACAGAGGGGTGGACAGGGGGACAGTGGGGTGGACAGGGGGACAGTGGGGGGACAGGGGGACAGTGGGGGGGACAGAGGGGTGGACAGGGGGACAGTGGGGTGGACAGGGGGACAGTGGGGTGGACAGGGGGGCAGAGGGGTGGACAGGGGGACAGTGGGGTGGACAGGGGGACAGTGGGGGGACAGGGGGACAGTGGGGTGGACAGGGGGACAGTGGGGGGGACAGGGGGACAGTGGGGTGGACAGGGGGACGGTGGGGTGGACAGGTGGACAGTGGGGTGGACAGGGGGGCAGTGGGGGGACAGTGGGGTGGACAGGGGGACAGTGGGGTGGACAGGGGGACAGTGGGGTGGACAGGGGGACAATGGGACAGTGGGGGGGACAGGGGGACAGTGGGACAGTGGGGTGGACAGAGGGGTGGACAGGGGGACAGTGGGGTGGACAGGGGGACAGTGGGGTGGACAGTGGGGGGGACAGTGGGGTCCTCACTTGTTAGTAGGCTGTTGCTTGAAGCCTCCGCTCACGCTGTCACTCTTCGCGCCTCCTGTCTCTGTGCGGGACTGTGCTGGTAACTACACTTCCCAGCATGCAGCGCGGCACACGGAGCCCTCCATCACTGGGGTGGGGGAGGCGGCTTGAGCGGAGCGGAGCGGATATGCTCCCTGCCGAAGCCAAACCGACCTGGCCTCGGCCCGAGCCTGGATTGTCGGGAATCCGGCCCTGGGTGGATTGGGCCGGATAAATGTCCTCGGCGGGCCGCATGTGGCCCGCGGGCCGTAGTTTGAGGACCCCTGAGCTAAAGCTACCTGTAGAAGATTGGTGGTGTTTTTCTGATCCTATCACTACCGTGGGCAGCTATATTATTTATACATTAGTGTAGTGTGTTCTCTGCACAGTGTTCAGCTAAAGCTACAAGTTAGTGTAGTGCGACCTCTGCACAGTGTTCTGCTAAAGCTACAAGTTAGTGTAGTGCGACCTCTGCACAGTGTTCTGCTAAAGCTACAAGTTAGTGTAGTGCGACCTCTGCACAGTGTTCAGCAAAAGCTACAAGTTAGTGTAGTGCGACCTCTGCACAGTGCTCAGCTAAAGCTACAAGTTAGTGTAGTGTGACCTCTGCACAGTGTTCAGCTAAAGCTACCTGTAGAAGATTGGTGGTGTTTTTCTGATCCTATCACTACCGCAGGCAGCTACATTATTTACACGTTAGTGTAGTGCGACCTCTGCACAGTGTTCAGCTAAAGCTACCAGTAGAAGATTGGTGGTGTTTTTTTGATCCTATCACTACTGCAGTCTGCTTTATTATTTACACGTTAGTGTAGTGCGACTTCTGCACAGTGTTCAGCTAAAGCTACAAGTTAGTGTAGTGCGACCTCTGCACAGTATTCAGCTAAAGCTACCTGTAGAAGATTGGTGGTGTTTTTCTGATCCTATCACTACCGCAGGCAGCTACATTATTTACACGTTAGTGTAGTGCGACCTCTGCACAGTGTTCAGCTAAAGCCACAAGTTAGTGTAGTGCGACCTCTGCACAGTGTCCAGCTAAAGCATAGTTACATAGTTACATAGTAGGTGAGGTTGAAAAAAGACACAAGTCCATCAAGTCCAACCTATGTGTGTGATTATGTGTCAGTATTTCATTACATATCCCTGTATGTTGCGGTCATTCAGGTGATTATCTAATAGTTTCTTGAAGCTATCAATGCTCCTCGCTGAGACCACCACCTGTGGAAGGGAATTCCACATCCTTGCCGCTCTTACAGTAAGGAACCCTCTACGTAGTTTAAGGTTAAACCTCTTTTCTTCTAATTGTAATGAGTGGCCACGAGTCTTATTAAACTCTCTTCTGCGAAAAAGTTTTATCCCTATTGTGGGGTCACCAGTACAGTATTTGTAAATTGAAATCATATCCCCTCTCAAGCGTCTCTTCTCCAGAGAGAATAAATTCAGAGCTCGCAACCTTTCCTAATAACTAAGATCCTCCAGACCCTTTATTAGCTTTGTTGCCCTTCTTTGTACTCCCTCCAATTCCAGTACATCCCTCCTGAGGACTGGTGCCCAGAACTGGACAGCATACTCCAGGTACGGCCGGACCAGAGTCTTGTAGAGCGGGAGAATTATCGTTTTATCTCTGGAGATGATCCCCCTTTTAATGCATGCCAATATTCTGTTTACTTTATGAGCAGCAACTTGGCATTGCATGCCATTGCTGAGCCTATCATCTACTAGGACCCCCAGGTCCTTTTCCATCCTAGATTCCCCCAGAGGTTCTCCCCCCAGTCTATAGATTGCATTCATATTTTTGCCACCGAAATGCATTATTTTACATTTTTCTACATTGAACCTCATTTGCCATGTAGTCGCCCACCCCATTAATTTGTTCAGGTCTTTTTGCAAGATTTCCACATCCTGCAGAGAAGTTATTGCCCTGCTTAGCTTAGTATCGTCTGCAAATACAGAGATTGAACTGTTTATCCCATCCTCCAGATCGTTTATGAACAAATTAAATAGGATTGGTCCCAGCACAGAACCCTGGGGAACCCCACTACCCACCCCTGACCATTCTGAGTACTCCCCATTTATCACCACCCTCTGAACACGCCCTTGTAGCCAGTTTTCAATCCATGTACTCACCCTATGGTCCATGCCAACGCACCTTATTTTGTACAGTAAACGTTTATGGGGAACTGTGTCAAATGCTTTTTGCAAAATCCAGATACACCACGTCTACGGGCCTTCCTTTATCTAGATGGCAACTCACCTCCTCTTAGAAGGTTAATAGATTGGTTTGGCAAGAACGATTCTTCATGAATCTATGCTGATTACTGCTAATGATATCATTCTTATTACTAAAATCTTGTATATAGTCCCTTATCATCCCCTCCAAGAGTTTACATACTATTGATGTTAGGCTAACTGGTCTGTAATTCCCAGGGATGTTTTTTGGGCCCTTTTAAATATTGGTGCTACATTGACTTTTCTCCAATCAGCTGGTACCATTCCAGTCAATAGACTGTCTGTAAAAATTAGGAACAACGGTCTGGCAATCACCTGACTGAGTTCCCTAAGTACCCTCGGATGCAAGCCATCTGGTCCCGGTGATTTATTATTGTTAAGTTTCTCAAGTCTAATTTTAATAGTATAGTGCGACCTCTGCACAGTGTTCAGCTAAAGCTACCTGTAGAAGGTTGATAGTGTTTTCCTGATCCTATCACTACCGCAGGCAGCTACATTATTTAAACGTTAGTGTAGTGTGTCCTCTGCACAGTGTTCAGCTAAAGCTACAAGTTAGTGTAGTGTGACCTCTGCACAGTGTTCAGCTAAAGCTACAAGTTAGTGTAGTGTGACCTCTGCACAGTGTTCAGCTAAAGATAACTGTAGAAGATTGGTGGTGTTCTCATAATAATAATACTACAGGCAGGCAGTTGATTTTGCTAGCTGCAGTATTAGTATATATATATATATATATATATATATATATATATATATATATATATATATATATATATATATATATATATATATATATATCCCAGCTTAGTGCAGCTACATCTCATTGCAGGCCATTATTATGTCTGGAAGGCCAACAAGGAGAGGCAGACAGTCACAAGCCAATGAAAGAGGGCAAGCAGGCTCTGTGTCTAGAGGCAACAGTGCTGGTCGTGGACACGGTGCATCCTCATCAGCACGTGGCCGTGGGACATGCTTGGCCTTTTTTTCGGCAGCTGGCCGTGTTGAGCAGCAACATGCGGAAGACTTGGTCGAGTGGATGACCAAGCCGCTGCCAACGCGGCCTCTTCCCTCGGCTCAATGGCATCAGTCACTCCTTCCCTAGCCCCACCATGTCCTCCTGAGGAGTCCCCCAAACTGTTTGACCACAGTGTTGGGTACATGCTCCAGGAGGATGCCCAGCGTTTTGAAGGCTCTGATGATGGTACTCAGCTAGAGGAAGGCAGTAACGTGAGCCCAGACAGAGGGAGTGCCCAAGAAGGACAGCAATCTGGCAGTCATGTTGCCACTGCTGCAGCATACTGCCAGTTTTGCTCCAGTGATGAGGAGATAGGGGATGATGAGGTCACTGACTCCACGTGGGTGCCTGATAGGAGAGAGGAGGAGGAGGCACATCACCAACGAGGCAGGATGCCCCCCAGGGGCCAGCTTAAGGGCAGCACACTGACTGCATCACACCGCAAAGCTCCGCATGTGCAGGGCGCTGCTGTCTCTGCACCTTATTCCTAAAGTTCTTTGGTGTGGGCCTTTTTTGAGTCGAGTGCATTAGATCTCACCGCTGCTATTTGCAACATATGTCTCAAGCGTATCTCGCGTGGCCAAAACATCTCCCGCTTGGGCAACACATGCTTGACCAGACATGTGTTGACCTGCCATGCAGTTCATTGGCAAGTGTACCTAAAAGACCCACACCAAAGAACACAGATGACCTCTCCTTGCTCCTCATCAGCTGAGATCTCCAACCCCACTATACCTTCAGTCCTCTCTGAGACCTGCACTGAGACCTCCCCTTCATGGGGACTTCCCTCTGGCTTTCCCCGTGTTGTCAGAGGGGGGCAGGGTCACCTGCTTACGTAACCGGGTGACTCAGCCCCCCTCTGACAACAGGGAAAAGCCAGAGGGAAGTCCCCCTGAAATCCCCGTGCATCAGAGGAGGGTGGGGTCACCGGGTGGCCCTGCCCTCCGTTATATAAGAAGTGTCGGAAGAACCGAAGCATCACACAGTGAAAAACTCCCACTGCGGCGGATCGTGTGGACGGAGCAGAAAAGAAGCCGGAGGAAGATTCGGGACGAGAAGAGCGGAGGAAGAAGAAGATGGAGAAGAAGAAGATGGAGAAGAAGAAGATGGAGGAAGAAGAAGAACACAGAGGAAAGACCAGAAGAAAGTAGATGGAAGAAGAAGCAGAAAGAAGAAGAAATTAATATAGGACTTGTCAAAAACCGTCCCTTGGGTTTTTTAACCTTTTTGACACTTTTTTGTGAAATGGTAGGGGTACATCTGTACCCCAATACCAATTCACACAGGGGGGGCAGTATCTGGGGGTCCCCTTGTTAAAGGGGGCTTCCAGATTCCGATAAGCCCCCCTGCCCGCAGACCCCCACAACAACTCCAATGATCAGGGTATAAAGCCATCCTATGAAGCTAGTCACACTTCCATACATTTTTTGGACTTAGAGATCAATGTCCACAACCAATGCTTTGAGTTCAAGACATATTTTAAATCTACGGACCGAAATGGTTACATCCCACTGGATAGTTGCCATCATCCACAGTGGCTAAAATCTGTACCTCGCAGCCAATTCCTTCGACTGCAACGCAACTGTACAAGTGAGGTGGACTACCTTATCCAATTTCAAACCCTTAAAAACAGATTCATAGAAAAGGTTTATACTTCCATCAAATAGGATGCTGAGATTAAAAGGATTGCGTCTATAGACAGACAGTCCCTAATAGCGACCAGTTCGGTGAAGACTATTAATGACAAATCTAAATGGTCTTTTTTCATCTCCTATTGTGTTCAAGCTTTCAAGATTTCTGGGTCCTGTTCTTCCTGAAGAAGCAGGAGTTGTTTTTAGGGAACCAGATCCATTCTGGGACAAATTGCCACCAATATTATTGATCCACTCAAAGATACGCAGTTTTTTCAGGATTGCAAAGGTTTCTTTCCATGCAGGAAGTGTAGGGTATGCCTCCATAATACAAACGGTAGATGAAAAACTGAGAGCTTTCAATCCACTGTCACCCAAGGAACAAACCCCATGAAACATTTCACCACCTGCACCACGCAATATGTAGTATATCTTATAACATGTCCCTGTAACAAACAATACGTGGGCCACACCAAAAGAACTTTTTCAGTTTGAGTAGGCGAGCATCTTACAAACATTTAGGCGGGCAAGACCAACCACACAGTCCCACAACATTATTTGACACATCATAATCGGGACCCCACTAGTATACAATTTCTAGTGATCGATAAATTCATCCCCAACTGGAAGGGCGAATCCCGAGTCTGTGGCGTCTCCAGACTTGAGACTTACTGGATATTCGAGTTGCGGTCCTACTCGCCATATGGAATGAATGTCGAGTGGGAAATCAACTCCTTTATCAGTCAGACTTAGCCCCCCCTTTTTTATAATGTGTACCTTTATTTTACACTGTTGGATCCTTTCATGGGAGTGTCCACAGACATTCACTGTCCCTTGGATACTAATATTATAAGGTGCATATATTTACTTATTTTTTCTCAGATTTGGTAGCTTTTATAGGTTAGGGAAGATCTTTTATCATTTTTTTCTGTATTATTCATTATTTTATCCAGAATTCTTTAATACATATACATTCATTATATTTATATTTGCTTTCTGTGGGATTTTATTGTTTATAACCATCTTTTTTCACAATGTTGATGTTAACACAGTCCATTTTGCCATCTTTATATTGATTCATGCACATTCTATGTTTTTTTGTTTTGTATTTTGTCCGTTCTGAGGTCCTACACGGGTGACACCTTGGTGTGTGGCAGAATTTGTCTGCGGCAGCTTCCGGATGTCTCCCGGCTGGGACTTGGAATGTGTATACGTATCTCCGTGAGGTTACGTGCCCAGCGCACTGCTTTGGCTGGGCCGTCCTGCGGAGTCTCCTCATTGGATTTTGCGGAATCATGTGACCCTGTCGGCTGACGGGGTCACGTGTCTTTTGTTTTGATCCCTGCGGGATGCGTCAGCATGCTGTATGCAACCCCGCAGAGTGGACGCTCTCAGTCACATGACCACAGCGAAAGACGTGGTCATGTGTTCCTTGTGTTTACATTTCTGTACAGCGTAGGAATACGCCGCTCATGTGTACAACTCCCGGCTGCTTGATTGGGCAGAGATGTCTGCAGTGCAGCCGATATCCTAATTTTCACAGGCTTTTCTAAACGCGGAGGTCCCTGCTATTTCCTGTTAATCCTTACAGCTTTTTTACCAACCAGTACATCATTGGCTGGTATACACAGGCCCCTTTGTCTATTGGTCAGGGGATTTTACATCTCATAGGTTTTGGCATCAGCTGATTCCTCTCTGCCCTATTATCAGCCAATTTTACCATGTGACCATATTGATAGTGTTTGGTTGTATCATTTGTGTAGTACATATATATTTTAGCAGTGTAGGGGATGCGTTTGATGCCCCAGTTGAAGTCCAATTGGACGAAACGCATCGGGCGAGCTACACTCTTCCCTACACTTGATTTTATCCATGTGATCACGCTTTTAAATGTTTTGTTTATTGGTGTGACCCAATAAATATATGCTTTCGATCTGCACTATTGGCGCATTTCATTTTTTGCCTCCCCATATCCTCGGATTTCCTATGAGATTTGGATATTTCATCTTTACCCCATGGTCCTTCCGGATTGGGGATCCTCATCTTGATCGGAGGAGTGGAGAGGGGATGCCCTTTGAGATCCGGGGTTCCCTGGACGACAACTTCTTTCTTGGACCTCTAAGCCTGTTCGATTCAGTGTCGCTGGCATCCTAATCCTCCATCTCCGTTAAGAGTATTCCATCTGTTTCTTATTCGAGATTTTCATGCCAATGAAACACAGACCAGAATCTTCATTATGGGACTTTTTTTCACTTATTCACATCATGGCTTAGTTTAAATTTACTGTAGTCACGGAATTTTATACATTTAATTTTTTCTTTTTTGTCTCAGTGAGTTGTACCCACTGATTATCACATTATTTGTCTGTATTTTTTGTTCATTTTAGTGCTACATTTTATCATAGCATACTATAGACACCCCCCAGGTACGAAATTTAAAGGAATATTACACTTTTATTGTTTCACTTTAAGCATTATTAAAATCACTGCTCCCGAAAAAACGTTCATTTTTAGAACTTGTTTTTGCATTGATACATGTCCCCTGGGGCAGGACCCAGGTCCCCAAACACTTTTTATGACAATAACTTGCATATAAGCCTTTAAAATGAGCACTTTTGATTATTCATGCTTCTGTCCCATAGACTTTAATGGTGTTCACGCGTTCGAACAAATTTTTTGCCTGTTCGCATGTTCTGGATGCGAACCGAACCGTGGGGTGTTCGGCTCATCCCTAATTGCCACCAAACATAATGCATAGTACAATGAGAGTGACGACCTCGAAAACAGAAAGACAAAAAGTTTGGGTATAGCTTTGAACAAAAGGGAAGGGACACTAAATCTAAATCTAGTAAATCAACCCCTATGTCTTTTGTGAAAGAAAGCCTCATCCTGACAGGTTTCAGGTTAATGGGTTCAACCCACTTGGCTAAATATGTTACAGATAAAGCACCTCTACATTTAAAACAATGCAATATTTTTTCATAGTTGGTGGACTTGACCAAAGATCCTTGTAAACAAATTTCTTTAATTTTTCTGCGGATAAAATCACAGTCGCTAGATCAAAGAATTCACTATAAGTTGTCATTGAATGGATTACTTCAAAATTGTAGTGGATAATGATCAATGGTAATTTATCTGGACTCTGATTCATCACATCCTAAATTCAGAGTGAGTAAGAACTTATAGAAGAGCGAAGGATCTTGGGACATGTAGTCCAGGGATCCCAGATTTACATTTGGGACTGATCGTTGTGGACTGCAAGTTCCAGCCGGCTGGAGAGAGAGAACAGAACACTGGGAGAGGTGATAAATAGCCTGTGTTGGGGAGGAGTCAGCTTCTTGGGACTATGGCCTTCATCTGGACTAGGTTACCTGGATGGTTGGAGGAGTGTGAGCCAGTACTGCAGCCTAGGCAGTGAGGGAGAGCCTCCGGTGGGCAAGTGTGTACGCATCCATCATCAGCAGTCTCCGGTCTGTCTGGCAACAGTAATGAGGTCACTGTCATCACTTATATCAGAAATCCAGTTGAGCTATAATGTTGAGGGGTGTGCGGCCGAGCACCGTTTCCTGATCACAGCATCTTCAGGAGCCTGCTTCAGGATCTTCCGACCATCCCAAAGAGCCTGGTGACACCCGTATTCGTGAGCCGGCGGAAGCCCACACCTTTACTTTGCCTTTTACAACCGCTATTGCACTGTTTGGATGTAATTACCCACAAGTTGCATTGGGCTCCTTTACTTGAACTAGCTGAAGACACAAGACACAAGGCATTTTACCAGCCTCTATTATCAAGGAACTGTTTTCTAAGAGATCGAGGTCATATATTTTGGTGTACAACTATTTGAATAGTTTTGTGTATTTGTGTTTAATGGGGTTATGGCATCAGGAGGCAAAAGGGAGTAGTCTGACAAAAACTATTCTGACCTGCAGCCATAGGTCTTGGTCAGGCTACTGCTTGCTGCTCGTTATTCTACTAAGGGCTATATTCATAATTTACTTGTTTATCTGTTTCAATAGTTTAACAATAGGCCCATACTTACCTAAGTCACATCCTGTTGATTCTGTTAACTACCAAGCTTTAAGTGAAGATTTATTTGGGGGGCGTGTCTAAGATGGCGCAGGGAGCAGACATGTAATCATGCAGCTCCGGTGACCGGTCTATGAATCCTACAGTTGGATTAGTGCAGGAGTGAAATTCGGTGTTTCTCTCTTTTCTCCTTATCACCGTAGGTCTGGTGGGTAAGAAACCGGAAGTGAAGAGAACCTCCTCCGCCATTACAACATGCAGCATAGCTTACGTGGGGAGAGGGCTCTGATGCTGAGGGCTCTGCGGCTGAGGGCTCTGTGGCTGAGGGGGTGCAGCTGACAAATTTCCCATCATCACCACCAGCTGTATGGAGACATGGCAGCAAAACAAGCTCCAGTACTTGTTTTGCTGCATCCTTCCTAGTTGCAAGCAGAGTTACCCAGTGTGCTGTGAATGAAATATATCAACCCTGACCATGCTGGCTGGACCACATGTCAGCATTAGCGTGGACCTTACCGATAACTGCCTTGCCCAACGATGCCACAACATTGCTTTCTACATGATGGTAAAGAGCTGGAATGGCCTTATATGCAAAGAAATAGTGACTGGGAACTTACCATTGTGGTACAGTACATTCTGCAAATTCATGGAAGGGGCAGAATCCACCACACGGAAAGGCAGGAGTTTAACCACTTAAGGACAGCCGACCGCATATACACTGCGGCAGGGTGGCCCTATTGCACAAAACTATGCACCCGTATGTTGTTTCATGCACAAGTCACTGTGTGCATGATGCCTGTCGGTGACCCGCGATCGCTCCTCAGAGAGGCAGAATGGGTATCTGTCAAAGTAAACAAACAGATCCCCGTTCTGACAGGAGAGTTCAGTGAGATTGTCTATTATTAGTGATCAGGAACAGTGATCTCTCTGTATTCCCAGTCAGTCCACTCCCCCACACTTAGAAACACCTCCCTAGGACACACTTAATCCTTGATCATTCCCTAGTGTTAAGCCCTTACCTGCCAGTGTAATTTATACAGTAATTTATAGCTCTGATCACTGTAATAATGTCACTGGTCCCAAAAAAGTGTCAAAAGTGTCCAATCTGTCCACCACAATGTCGCAGTCCTGCTAAAAATCGCTGATCACCGCTATTACTAGTAAAAAAAAAAAGCCATAAATATTTCCCCTATTTTGTAGATGCTATAACTTTTGCACAAACCAATCAATATACGCTTATTGCGATCTTTTTTTACCAAAAATATGTAGAATACATATTGGCCTAAACTGATGAAGACATTTTTTTTAGTTTTTTTTTTTAATATAAATTTATTATAGCAAAGTAAAAAGTAAAAGTAAAAAAATATAGTTTTTTTAAAAAAAATTGTCGGTCTTTTTTTGGTTATAGAGCAAAAAATAAAAACCGCATAGGTGATCAAATACCACCAAAAGATAGCGCTATTTGTGGGAAAAAATTACATCAATTTTGTTTGGTTACAAAGTTGGATGACCGCACAATTGTCAGTTAAAACGACTCAGTGTTATATCGCAAAAAATGGCCTGGTCATTAAGTCGGTAAATCCCTCTGGTCCTTAAGTGGTTAAATTCCAGCTTGTCCAAACTGTTGGCTTTACAACGCTGGTCATGTGGGTGGCAGAGACTGTATTTTTTTTCACTGCAGCAGCTGGGGAAGGTAAATTGGCCTGCTGTACTCTACAGCAAGTGGTGTCCTGCTGGCAGACGTGTTGCAAGGACCTGCGACACCCTTTGCTATACCATCATCTCTGTTAGTGGGGGCTACTGAGAGGTCATGAGATAGCAGGGTAGACCTAAAAGGTGAGGACTAAGGAGCACAAGAATTGTGTCCACTTTGTGTGGCTTTCAGGTGCTCTTGCCAATGGGCTAAGTGGTGGGAGGTTAAATGCCTTGTCAAGCATGTGGTACCCAAATAGTTGGTGTGTTTGCCAAGCTTGATCTGCTTGAGACAAAGTTTGCAAATTTCAACAGTGTGATCGGCTGCACATGTGCTAAAAAAGGCCCAGACAGCTGAGCCATGGGAAGTGATAACAGCTCCAAAATGTGATGGCTGCCTCTGAAGGACATCCTGCTTCGTTAGGGTTGTGCCTCACTTTAACTTTCCTCCTCTGCTCTATCCAGCACCCTAGCTGAGTTAATGACTTTATCATCATCATCCCCTCCATCCTCATCATCTTTGGAGCCAACTGGGAATACACTGTGGTGGGGGAACATGACTGCCAATTTGTTGTTTATCAGTGTTCTCTGCTCTCTGTAGGTTCATGTTCCTACCTTCCTAAATCTCCGATTCAGAACCAACAACAGAATTAAGTAATGGCTGTGCATCATCAAGGAGCAAGTGGCTGACGCTGTGTTCAAATATCTCAGCTGACTCCTCCATGCATGATGCTGGGGATATGGCAGGAGAAGCTGTGGACAAGGAGGCAGAATAAGCCGCTTCAGCAGCGCACTACCAGCTTAGGTCAAGGAGGATGAGGATGGTTTAGTAAGCCATTCCACCAGTTCCTCTGCATGCTGTGGCTGGATACCACGAGCAACATCACTAAACAGAGAAAATGGTGCCCTGCCTGAGGGTGGACCATTTGATCTTTGCTTGAGGACCCATTTTGCTGATGGAGCCCTCACAGTGGCACGGGAACTTCTACCTCTCCTTGTTGTCCTCCCAGACGTGATGAGGGGACTTATTACCGAAATGTAATAGAGACAGGGAAATGTGTAATTGGATGCACTTTATACAATGGAAAGTGGTGTTTGGTGCACTTTAACTTGAGGACTGCCGCTAACAGAAATGTCAAAACTATAAAAAAAAGGGGAACAACAGCGCCGCAAAAAAAAACTGCAGCTCAAAATTTCAGGAAAGAAAAAGATCCTGGACAGCCGCACACCATATAAGGCATCTTTATTGATATGAAGAAATAAAATCCAAATGCAGTCACCTCATGTACAGGGAGGAATAGGAAAAATAACTAACGCGTTTCACGCCCTATCATATCGCTTATTCATAGCTGAAGCTCAAAATTTTAAAAAAGGGGCAGGCATGGGAAAAAATAAAATACAAAAAATAAAATATACCAAAAAGTGGGGTATACAACACTGTATACAGCACTAATTCTTATGTAATGCGGTGTAAAACACTGCACTACACAGACACACGCCACTGACACAATACAATATGCTGCAGTAAACCTGCACTGACACCCTTAAATATACTTAACAGATGTGCCCGTTCTTCTGCGAACCATTCTCTGACAATAACAAATAGCAACTTCACAGATTACAGGCACTCAGGAATTTGCCAGTGTGAATGCGTGAACAGTGGCGAACATTGCTGTGCAATCGCTCATGCACGTGCATTGCGTCAGAGATCCTGGCATCCACTGCCCTATTTAAAGCCAGCAGGCTGAGCCACAAGTTGCTGGATGATCTTCAGCTCTCTGCGTGTTCCTGAGTCCCTGTTATTATTGGATTTCTTGTTACCAACCCAGCTTGCCTTTGACTTTTCTTGTCTCTTTTCCTGGCTTTTGACCCTCGGCTTGTTCCATTGATTCTGCTCCTGCCTGCTGATCTGTGTATGACCTTGGCTTGCTCTATGGATTCTGCTGCTGCTGCCTGATTACCATTGTATGACCCCGGCTTTCTCCTGACCCTGCTTGCTGCCTTACCCTTGGCTGATATTCTGTCTATGACTACTGGCTTGGCTCCTGACCATCCTTCTGGCTCTCCCTTCTGCCAAGTCTCATCTGGTACATCTGAGGGACTCCTGCCCAGCAGTGCATCCTGCTCGTCCAGCAGCCATCCAGCAGACATTTCATGGCTTCAGCCTGTCACAGCTAGAAACTCCTGCTGTTCTGGGCATAGCATGCCCTCTCACCACTTTCAGGGGTGCCTTGGGCTCAGCTGCAAGGGAAGCCCTCTCAGGACTCTGGCCTCCAACCAGGTATGTGACAATACTGCAGTAAAACTGCACTGACGCACTACAATATACTGCAGTAAAACTGCCTAACGCACATCAATATACTGCAGTAAAACTGCAGTGACACACTACAATATACTGCAGTTAAGCTGCACTGAAGCACTACAGTATACTGCAGTGAAACTGCCCTGACACACGACACTGACATTACAGTAAAACAGCATAGACGCACTACACTGACGCTACACTATCACTATATTCACTTAAAATAAAATTACAATAGCACACTATAGCACACTAACTCCCTAGTAGCAATGAACAGAACCCTGTTCTATCTATCTCCAGTCCAACATCACACTTTTATAGTGTGAGGTGGGTCTATTAGCAATGAGCCATGATTGGGCAAAGTCATCATGACTTTCTCCAATCATGGCTCTGACAGTGCTCTGTGCCCTGATTGGGCAAACCCTTTATTGCTCTTGCCAATCAGGGCTTAGAATGCACTGTGCAGTGTGCAGTGCATTGTAGGGTGTTCGGGGGCAAACAGTTGAACGTCCTGCCAATTCGGGTGTTCGCCGAACTGAGGAACAGCCAATGTTCAGGTCAAACTTTTTGCTCGGCTTGAACTGTTCGCCTCCAACACTGCATGGGGATACACTCTGATCTAGGCAAGGACTTCGAAAGCAGACTTGTACACCAACTATGTCAGCTGTTGGGCATAAAGAAATCCAAAACCTTTCTGAATTATCTATAGGTAGAATCCCAACAAGAGAGGTTCAACCTCTATTAAACATGTTAGGAACCCTACCTACTGAGAAGAAACAGCATTGGGGAAACCACATTGCCACCATAGTTCATGCTTACAATAGCACGATGAATGATGCTACTGGGTACTCACCCTACAGACTGATGTTCAGGAAAGAGGCTTGATTTCTAGTTGACCTCGCTTTTGGAACATCCATTAATCTCACATCCTTGGCTCCCTATAAGGGATATGTGGATAGATTATGAAGAAACCTGAAACAGGCTTATGAGAAGGCAGTAGAAAATGCTACTACCGGAGAGCAAAGAAATAAGAAAAACTTTGACCTAAAAGTGAAGGTTCAGGATCTCTAGCTGGGGATCCTGTGTTGTTGAGGAACTTAGGGATACCTGTAAAATATGCGTTAGCAGACTCTTGCCGACCCCAACCCTATGTCATCTGTCAGCAACTTCCTGGCCTACCGGTGAATCAAATCCACCCAGAAGGAAAAGCAGGCATGTGGCATGAGAACCACCTACGTCCATTCTCCAATGCCATTTGAATGCCTGAGATGCCTACTTCCCCAAGTAGATAACTGACACCCCCCAGAACCCGGCTTCATTTATGGTGCCCAAATCCACCTCCAGTGGTGGAAGATGAATACAGTTTCTTGTGTTAGGGACCAGAACCATTGAGACACTATCTCTTCATCTTCACTAATTCTGGGCCTTGCACCACTGAAAGAGAGAGCTCTTTAAGTCCAGGGGTGGAAATTTTATCTCTACCTGAAAGAGTTAGTGAAGTCAAGACCAAATACATTAGTCTGTCCACTGAAAGGGGTGTTGGAGATTTGATCAGCTTCAATGATGAAGACCTACTACTACCTGAACCAGACTGCTCCTCTGAAGTCGGAGTTCCACTATCAGATGAGGAACCTCATGAAAGTCATGCCCACGCACCTGACAATAATGTAGTCACAGATCTTCCCCTCTCTGAGTTTGATTTTGCTGATCCTTCATTGGAATTCCATAATCCCATTGGTGCTGAGAACCTGGACATAAACTCTATTCCTGTGTCTGAAGATTTCTTGCCTATTAGACTGAGGCAGAATATAAACCTTCCTAAGAGACCAAATTATGACATTCTGGGAGAAAGCTCTGATGAACTGATTCCTACAATCAAGAAACCAAACTCCATGCCAGACCCCACTACTATACATTGGGAAGTGTTAGATTTTAAAGCGTATCAGCACATAGTGGTCATGCGGATTGCATGAGCCTTGAGGCATGCGCAGTGTGCGTCGGCGGCCGGCCTGAATGACGTCACGTCGGCTACGCCAATTGGTGACTACAGGCGGGGCGGATGTACAAGAGACGCTTCCTGCGTCTCCCCTTGTACGATCCACACTACCAGCCGCTCTCTATGAGACGGCTCTGTGGCTCCATGCGATCAACCTTTTGAATCTATCATTCCTAACTGCAAATCCAGGTAAGCTCTGATCCACAACTGCCTACTAGATACCCCTCTAATACACTGACAGATACCCTATACTCATGGCTTTTTTGTCTCTCCCTATGGGTTTATTTTTATGACAGCCTCAGCAGAATTGGGGATCAGGAATAGTAATTTCCTAAATAACAAAGTCCATACGAATCCCGGTGTAAACCGTTTTTTATCTCTGATTGACACCAGATCCCCTTCTATCAAACTAAAATGGATGCCAATCAACTACTGAGAGCTACCAATATATGCTAATGAGGTTGTTGTTTCCACTATACATAGCTACAAAGCCTATGAGGGTAAGTGTAATATGTACTATAAATCCGATTACCTTTTGTAACAATAAAATGTTGGGAGGTACCCAAACATCTCATATGTTACTTTCAACAGGTCTATAAATTAATTCTATAACTTGATTAATCTGATTAAACATAGTACTTATACCTGCATGTAACACTTTCCCTCCGTCACCCGTTTCCCTTCCTCCCCCCCCTTCCCTTTCCTTCCACCTTTCCCTCTTCCCCCTCCCCCTTTTCTTCCCCCCTCCCCCTCCTTCCCCTTTCCCCCCGCCCCTTCTCCCCCCTTTCCCCCCCTTCTCCCCCCTCCCCCCCTTCCTTCCCCCCCTTCTTTCCCCTCCTGTTCCCTTTCTTCCTTTCCTGCCTCCCCCCTCCTTCTTTTCCCCCTTTTTCTTTCCCCTTTTCCTATCTCACCCTTACCTGATCATGCAGTCTATATCCCATATTTACTCCAATCCACCTCTTCATTACTAATTTTTAACTATGTTACATACGTCCCCACATTGCTTGTTATTCGCCGGGACCCTGTAGGACAGGCACATTTCCTTGGGTCTCAGGGACAGCCCCTTTCTTATCATCTTATTACATTGTTTTTTTAATCTTATCTAATTACATTATACCATGATGAATTATTTACCGTACATGTATTGTTCATTACAGTATTCAATTCTGTGCTCCTGAAGAAGCTCATGTGGCGCGCAACATTGTCGAGCCTATACAGAATTTGATTATCACCACTGCATAGCTTCTGTTTCTACGCAATGTAACTATATTGATCAAGATTTTTGACTCTAAAACACTGCTAAAATTATTGAATTTAACCATTTAGCTATGTATGGAGTGCATAATTTGTATAACTGTGTAACAATGAATTGAATTCTATATGTTTCTTTGTTTTATCCCCTATTTTTAATATTTTCTTAATAAACTAGTATTTTAGTCATTTATCTAGTATTACTGTGCCTATAAAGTCTTGAGCCCATATATGTCCTATGTTCTCTAATCTACATTGGGAATTGGATGATCTTGATCTGTCCTCTGACACTACTGGGTGGGCCACGACAATAGCCCTGGCCTGTAAGCAAACTGATTATGAGCTAACTAAAAATGTATATAAATGATTCCAACAAAATCCAGAAGTATGCAGATACTTGTTAAATCTAAGTTATGGTTGATGTTGTTATAATTTGTGCGTCAGTTGTATTATTAACTACTGGTTAAATAGTACTTTGTGAAAGTTCCTATCTCTGTGGAGGACCAAAGATTTCAAGTGGGGGGAGGATGTAGTCAGGAGCTGGCTAAATTGCCTGCTGTGTCAGGGGACACTTTACAACATCTTCCATAGGGAGGCTGTTTCCCCTAGTGCTCAGCCTGGACTCTGCTTCATCACATCCTGAATGCAGAGTGAACGAGAACTTACAGAAGAGTGAAGGATCTTGGAACATGTAGTCCAGGGAGCCCAGATTTACACTGGGGACTGATCGTCATAGACTACAAGTTCCAGCCGGCTGGAGGGAGAGAACAGAATGCTGGGAGAGGTGATAAATAGCCTGTGTTGGGGAGGAGTGCGAACCAGTGCTGCAGCCTAGGCAGCGTGGGAGAGCCTCTGGCGGGCAAGTGTGAATGCATCTGTCATCGGTAGTCTCTAATCGGTCTGGCGACAGTTGGGAGGTCACCACCACCATCACCTGCATCAAAGCTCCAGCTAAGCTAGAATGCTGAGGGGTTTGCAGCCAAGCACCATTCCCTAATCACAGCATCTTCAAGAGCCTGCTTCAGGATCTTCCCACTATCTCAAAGAGCGTGGTGACACCCGGATTGGTGAGCAGGGGGAAGCCCACCCTCTTTACACCCAAAGACACTGCATGCAGACACCTTTACTTTGCCTTTCTCACTAAAGCACTATAAGGAGACTTTTGCTAGCATCACTGTACTGTTTGGATGTCATTACCCAAAGGTTATATTGAGCCCCTTTTACGTGAGCTAGCTGAAGATTAAAGACACCTGCTTCAAGAGGACTCCTTTGTTCTCCCCACCATAAGGGTCACTGAGCGTTTTACCAGCACCTATTACCAAGGAACTCTCTTCTTAGAGATCAGGGTCACATATACGTGTTTAATGGGGTTGTGGCATCAGGAGGCAAAGGGAGTAGTCTGACATAAAACTGGTCATTCTCCTTCCCTTTTCTAACCTGCAACCATAGACTTTGGTCAGGTTACCGCTTGCTACTCTTTATTCTACTGAGGACTATATCCATAATTTACCTGTTTATCTGTGTCAACAATTTAATAAAAGTCCCATACTAAGTCACATGCTGTTGATTCTGTTAACTACCAAGTCTTATTTGATTATTGTGTCTTAATTTGATGTCTGTGTATTGTATTTGCTATCGTTGGAATGTCTGAACCCAGGGTGTCAGAGGTGTCGGAGACTTGCAAGGTCAGGGCAATCATTGGGGTCAAGTATCTTTAATTATTGGGGTCAAGTATCTTTTTATCCCCTCATGGGGGTAGTGCTACTGTCGTAGTTAGATGGCTGTAAGCTATGCACACAGCCATATCTCCTGTGCTAATAAGCACCCATCTCCGTCTTCATGATAAAACATACCTTTCAATCGTATGCCTCCCCTTTTGTTCCCCATTCCCCAGTAAACAGACATCAGCACTAGGGATGAGCTTTGAGTTCGAGTCGAACATTGGCTGTTCGCAAGTTCGCCGAACAGCGAACAATTTGGGGAACACCCTTTAAAAGTCTATGTGAAAAATCAAAAGTGCTAATTTTAAAGGCTAATATGCAAGTTATTGTCATAAAAAGTGTTTGGGGACCTGGGTCCTGCCCAGGGGACATGGATCAACGCAAAAAAAAGTTTTAAAAACGGCCGTTTTTTCAGGAGCAGTGATTTTAATAATGCTTAAAGTGAAACAATAAAAGTGTAATATCCCTTTAAATTTCGTACCTGGGGGGTGTCTATAGTATGCCTGTAAAGGGGCGCATGTTTCCTGTGTTTAGAACAGTCTGACAGCAAAATGACATTTTGAAGGAAAAACCCATTTAAAACTACCCGCTATTGCATTGCCGACAATACACATAGAAGTTCATTGATAAAAACGGCATGGGAATTCCCCAAAGGGGAACCCCGTACCAAAATTTAAAAAAAAAATGACGTGGGAGTCCCCCTAAATTCCATACCAGACCCTCTCAAAAAGAGGCTTGGTCCTTAACCACTTAAGGACCGCCTCACGCCGATTTACGTCGGCAAGGTGGCACGGGCAGGCAGAATCACGTACATATACGTGATCTGCCTCCCGCGGGCGGGTGGTCCGCTTCTGACCAGCGGCGATCAGAGATGAGGGGGGGACCATCCGTTCGTGGCCCCCCCCTCACGATCGCCGCCGGCCAATCAAATCATTCCTTTGCTGCTGTATGCTAAACAGCAGCAAAGGCAATGATGTCATCTCTCCTCGGCTCGGTATTTTCCGTTCCGGCGCCGAGGACAGAAGACATCCAAGTGAGTGAAAACACACTACACACTCAGTAGAACATGCCAGGCATATAAAACACCCCCTTTACCCCCCGATCCCCCCCGATCACCCCCTAATCACCCCTCCCCCCCCTGTCACACTGAAACCAAGCAGTTTATTTATTTTTTTTTTTTTTTTCTGATTACTGCATGGTGTCAGTTTGTGACAGTTACTGTGTTAGGGCAGTTAGTCTTAGCCCCCTTTAGGTCTAGGATACCCCCCTAACCCCCCCTAATAAAGTTTTAACCCCTTGATCACCCCCCGTCGCCAGTGTCCCTAAGCGATCATTTTTCTGATCGCTGTATTAGTGTCACTGGTGGGGGAGGTAAATATTTAGGTTCGCCGTCACTGTTTTATAGCGACAGGGACCCCCATATACTACCTAATAAATGTTTTAACCCCTTGATTGCCCCCTAGTTAACCCTTTCACCACTGATCACCGTATAACTGTTACGGGTGACGCTGGTTAGTTTGTTTATTTTTTATAGTGTCAGGGCACCCGCCGTTTATTACCGAATAAAGGTTTAGCCCCCTGATCGCCCGGCGGTGATATGCGTCGCCCCAGGCAGCGTCAGATTGGCGCCAGTACCGCTAACACCCACGCACGCAGCATACACCTCCCTTAGTGGTATAGTATCTGTACGGATCAATATCTGATCCGATCAGATCTATACTAGCGTCCCCAGCAGTTTAGAGTTCCCAAAAACGCAGTGTTAGCGGGATCAGCCCAGATACCTGCTAGCACCTGTGTTTTGCCCCTCCGCCCAGCCCAGCCCACCCAAGTGCAGTATCGATCGATCACTGTCACTTACAAAACACTAAACGCATAACTGCAGCGTTCGCAGAGTCAGGCCTGATCCCTGCGATCGCTATCAGTTTTTTTGGTAGCGTTTTGGTAAACTGGCAAGCACCAGCCCCAGGCAGCGTCAGGTTAGCGCCAGTACCGCTAACACCCACGCACGCACCATACACCTCCCTTAGTGGTATAGTATCTGATCGGATCAATATCTTATCCGATCAGATCTATACTAGCATCCCCAGCAGTTTAGGGTTCCCAAAAACGCAGTGTTAGCGGGATCAGCCCAGATACCTGCTAGCACCTGCGTTTTGCCCCTCCGCCGAGCCCAGCCCACCCAAGTGCAGTATCGATCGATCACTGTCACTTACAAAACACTAAACGCATAACTGCAGCGTTCGCAGAGTCAGGCCTGATCCCTGCGATCGCTAACAGTTTTTTTGGTAGCGTTTTGGTAAACTGGCAAGCACCAGCCCCAGGCAGCGTCAGGTTAGCGCCAGTACTGCTAACACCCACGCACGCACCATACACCTCCCTTAGTGGTATAGTATCTGATCGGATCAATATCTTATCCGATCAGATCTATACTAGCATCCCCAGCAGTTTAGGGTTCCCAAAAACGCAGTGTTAGCAGGATCAGCCCAGATACCCGCTAGCACCTGCGTTTTGCCCCTCCGCCCAGCCCACCCAAGTGCAGTATCGATCGATCACTGTCACTTACAAAACACTAAACGCATAACTGCAGCGTTCGCAGAGTCAGGCCTGATCCCTGCGATCGCTATCAGTTTTTTTGGTAGCGTTTTGGTGAACTGGCAAGCACCAGCCCCAGGCAGCGTCAGGTTAGCGCCAGTACCGCTAACACCCACGCACGCACCATACACCTCCCTTAGTGGTATAGTATCTGATCGGATCAATATCTGATCCGATCAGATCTATACTAGCGTCCCCAGCAGTTTAGGGTTCCCAAAAATGCAGTGTTAGCGGGATCAGCCCAGATACCTGCTAGCACCTGCGTTTTGCCCCTCCGCCCGGCCCAGCCCAGCCCACTCAAGTGCAGTATCGATCGATCACTGTCACTTACAAAACACTAAACACATAACTGCAGCATTCGCAGAGTCAGGCCTGATCCTGACTCTGAGAGGTATAGTGAGTATTTTGCAGACCTCACTTTTTGTCACAAAGTTTTGAAAATTAAAAATAGAAAAAAAAATGTTTTTTCTTGTCTTTCTTCATTTTCAAAAACAAATGAGAGCTGCAAAATACTCACCGTGCCTCTCAGCAAATAGCTTGGGGTGTCTACTTTCCAAAATGGATTCATTTGGGGGGGGGTTGTGCCATCTGGGCATTTTATGGCCTTCAAAACTGTGACAGGTAGTGAGGAGTGAAATCAAAAATTTACGCCCTTAGAAATCCTGAAGGCGGTGCTTGGTTTTCGGGGCCCCGTACGCGGCTAGTCTCCCAAAAAGTCCCACACATGTGGTATCCCCGTACTCAGGAGAAGCAGCTGAAGTTATTTTGGGGTGTAATTCCACATAGGCCCATGGCCTGTGTGAGCAATATATCATTTAGTGACAACTTTTTGTAAATTTTATTTGTGGGAAGAAAAGGACGCAAATTTCGTTTGAGTACAGCATTGCATGACCGCGCAATTAGCAGTTAAAGCAACGCAGTGCCAAATTGGAAAAAGTCCTCTGATCCTTAGGCAGCATAATGGTCCGGGGCTGAAGTGGTTAAAGTACCATTCAGCTCCAGTTTTTAAATGCTGGAGACAGATCTCAATGGGAGTGTTGATTGCCATTTAAACAAGCTGTTAGCAGGCTTCATCAGGCTTTAAACAAGCTCCAAGTAGTACTGAAGCCTGTTAGCAGCTTGTTTAACCACCTCAGTACTGGGCACTTTCACCCCCTTTCTGCCCAGGTTCATTTTCAGCTTTCAGCGCTGTCACACTTTGAATGACAATTGCGCGGTCATACAACACTGTACATTTTTTTTCACACAACTAGAGCTTTCTTTTGGTGGTATTCACCACTGGGTTTTTTTTCCTTTATTGCTAATGAAAGCTAATTTCTTTATTTTGATTATGAATTACTATCCAGCACCGCTGTTTGCATTGCGAATGCATGGAGTTATTTGCAGCAAATTTGCCGGATACTACCATGCTGCACGTGCGCGGTTAGGGTGGTTGGCTGGGGGTTGTCGTGGTGCATCTTCATTGGCTGGAGTGGTTGCAGAGGGATGTGCACAATGGCGGCTGCAACACATGCTGCTTTTGCACGCTTTGTTTGATTACAATGATGGGTTCAGGTGATGGTATAATGAACACGAATTGACTTGTCTGGCAATCGCTGACACACTGTAAAAGGGCGTGGGATGATGAAGTCTTGATTTTTTGGCACTAGGGTCTGATATATAAGCAGCATGGTTTCTCATTTGGATGATTGAATGCTGGTGGACACATTGTTTTATGCAGACTGTGGGGTAAGTGCAATTACTTTTTTGTTTTTTTTAGCCAGCAGTGTTTCCATTCTGGTTTGTCGCTTTGGCTCTTGATCTCCTCTTTATCCATCTATATTATTGTAGTTGGTTTCGCTATCTGGTTTGGATTTTTGAAAGTGTATTCAGTCCTATAAATGAAGATATTAAAGTCTGGTGGATCTTTCCATTCTGGGCCCTTTCTCTGCTCTCCCCTTCTCATCCATCTTGGGAAGTGGTATGATATACTAATAAGGTATGGTAAATAATGTTTTTGTTTTTTTTTCCGCATTAGTATTTTATATATATATATATATTTTATTTTTGAACCATTGTCTTTTTGGTATTGTGACTAATTGAATTTAGTTGATAATTGTAGGTCTCTTACCCCATTTGTGGATATCTAGACAATAACCCTGTGCATCTGGGGTACGACCCTACGTTTGCTGTCTTTTTCATACTGTGCCTTTTTTTTTCCATCAGTAGACAAGCAAGTCCTGTACCATGAGGATACTGTAGTATATGAGGAGGTCATCTTGGTTGACTGGCCGTTTATTTAATTTATTTCCCTATTATAGGGCTAAATTTGTATATGTTAGTCTACTGCCCCACACTACTTATCTTGTCTGCACTTTATGTTCGACTATCCTTGTGCTACGCCCCTGTGATGACACGCGAGTTGACATATATAAGATGTAACAAACTGTATGGATATCTTGACATATGTTGAATACTAATTGGTTATTGCATATTTTCTTCTGTATAGGCCATTATCTCTGCTGCCAATTCAATGGGGTCCTGAGGAAGCAACTATGTGAAACGCGTTAACCTTTATGGCATTAAGCATAGACATGTTGGCTTCCTATTATGGCATACATCTTCTGTCACATTGATGCATGTTTTTAACAATTTTCTCTTTTTTTGTAATATTTGTGTATAATAAATTTTGATATTTTTATATTACCCATGTGGCCATCCTTATTCTGGTACAAGTAAAGTCCAATATTTTCTAGTTTTTTGTTACATATTTCATATGGATGAGGTACTTTTCAATAGCCCTAATTAATTTTGTGGTCTTTATTGCTAAATAAATGAGAAAAGCTGACATTTTTGAACAAAAGAAAACATGTTTTTCTTAGTTTCTGTTATAAAATTTTGCAAATAAATAATTGTTCTTCATATATTTAGGCCAAAATGTATTCTGCTACATTTCTTTGGTGAAAATAATGCAAATCAGTGTATATTATTTAGTCTGTAGGAAAGTTTTATAGAGTCCACAAACTATGGGATATATATCTGAAAATCGATCAATCCTGATGTACTGACGGCCAATCTAATTTCTTGAGGCCCTTAAAATGCAAGGACTGTACAAAAACCCTCCAAATGACCCCTGTTTGGAAAGTAGACAGTCCAAGATATTTAGTGAGAGGTATGGCAAGTTTTTTGAAGTTACTTATGTATTTTTTTAATTTCTTAATTTTCTCAAATATTTTGACAAAAAAAATGTGGTTTTTTTCATATTTCTTTTTTTTATACTGTAACCAGTGCAGTACAGCATCATCATATAACCAATGTGATGGAGATCAGGGACACTGACTGGTGACAGTATGTTTAAAAAAAAAAATAATAATAATTTCAATTTTTTTTCTTTTGTATGATTTTTTTTTTAAACACACTGGAACCGGAGCAATACAGTGTTACCATAGTGACACTGTACTACTCTGGGTATATGATTAGGATTAATTTATTTTTTTACACATCATGTTTTCTTATACCAGTGAATTCCACTGGTATAAGCGACCATTTTTACTGCATAAAATAAATGGAAGGTTCTGTGCTTGGAATAATATGTATAACAATAAATAGCAGCCCAGCACTACAACCTTGATACTAGACAAACAACATGAAAATGACAAAGTGTGGAGCTAAACATACACTGTGTATATACTGTAAATCAATTACAGTGGCAAATGGTGAGCATGTGAATCAAAACACATAAGAAACAAACAAAAATAGTCCATAAAAAAAGTTAATGAATTAATATAAAGCCCCAAGAAAAAATCTGTTCTCAAGAAGGAAATATTTCTCAAAGACCAGCGGTGACACCCACATTAAGATCACACTGGAAGCTTACCAGAGAGCCAACGATCTCCCTTACTTAGGGGGATCAATACACGCGTGGTTTAGGGTTTATATCCAATCTCCTCGGCTCAAACAGCTTTAGGTATGGCTCCAAACAGACTACTAGGGATGGGCCCGAACACCCCCCTGTTCGGTTCGGAGCAGAACATACAAACAGGCAAAAAATTTGTTCGAACACCGTTAAAGTCTATGGGACACGAACGTGAAAAATCAAAGTGTTAATTTTAAGGGTTAATATGCAAGTTATTGTCATAAAGTGTTTGGGGGCCCGGGTCCTGCCCCAAGGGACATGTATCAATACAAAAAAAGTTTTAAAAATGGCCATTTTTTCGGGAGCAGTGAATAATGCTTAACCACTTGACGACCGCCTCACGCCGATGTACGTCGGCAAAGTGGCACGGACAGGCAAAATCACGTACAGGGTACGTGATTTGCCTTCCGCGGGTGGGGGGTCCGATCGGACCCCCCCCCGGTGCCCGAGGCGGTCGTCGTTTGTCCAGCGGCGATCGGTGATGAGGGGGAGACCATCCGTTCGTGGCCCCCCCCTCGCGATCGCCGCCGGCCAATGAGAATCTTCCTTTGCTGCTGTATGCTAAACAGCAGCAAAGGAAGTGATGTCATCTCCCCTCGGGTCGGTATTTTCCGTTCCGGCCCGAGGAGAGACGACAAGTATGTGAGTGCACAAACACACACACACACAGTAGAACATGCCAGGCACACAAATCACCCCGATCCCCCCCCCGATCGCCCCCCGACCCCCCCCCAATCACCCCCCCCCCCCTGTCACAAACTGACACCAGCAGTTTTTTTTTTTTTTTTTTTTTTTTTTTTCTGATTACTGCTAGTTGTCAGTTTGTGACAGTAAATGTGTTAGGGCAGTTAGTATTACCCCCCTTTAGGTCTAGGGTACCCCCCTAACCCCCCCCTAATAAAGTTTTAACCCCTTGATCACCCCCTGTCACCAGTGTCACTAAGCGATCATTTTTCTGATCGCTGTATTAGTGTCACTGGTGACGCTAGTTAGTGAGGTAAATATTTAGGTTCGCCGTCAGCGTTTTATATTGTCAGGGACCCCCATATACTACCTAATAAATGTTTTAACCCCTTGATTGCCCCCTAGTTAACCCTTTCACCACTGATCACCGTATAACCGTTACGGTTGACGCTGGTTAGTTTGTTTATTTTTTTATAGTGTCAGGGCACCCGCCGTTTATTACCGAATAAAGGTTTAGCCCCCCGATCGCCCGGCGGTGATATGCGTCGCCCCAGGCAGCGTCAGATTAGCGCCAGTACCGCGAACACCCACGCACGCACCGTACACCTCCCTTAGTGGTATAGTATCTGAACGCATCAATATCTGATCCGATCAGATCTATACTAGCGTCCCCAGCAGTTTAGGGTTCCCAAAAACGCAGTGTTAGCGGGATCAGCCCAGATACCCGCTAGCACCTGCGTTTTGCCCCTCCGCCCGGCCCGGCCCAGCCCACCCAAGTGCAGTATCGATCGATCACTGTCACTTACAAAACACTAAACGCATAACTGCAGCGTTCGCAGAGTCAGGCCTGATCCCTGCGATCGCTAACAGTTTTTTTGGTAGCATTTTGGTGAACTGGCAAGCACCAGCCCCAGGCGTCAGGTTAGCGCCAGTACCACTAACACCCACGCACGCAGCATACGCCTCCCTTAGTGGTATAGTATCTGAACGCATCAATATCTGATCCGATCAGATCTATACTAGCGTCCCCAGCAGTTTAGGGTTCCCAAAAACGCAGTGTTAGCGGGATCAGCCCAGATACCCGCTAGCACCTGCGTTTTGCCCCTCCGCCCGGCCCGGCCCAGCCCAGCCCACCCAAGTGCAGTATCGATCGATCACTGTCACTTACAAAACACCAAATGCATAACTGCAGCGTTCGCAGAGTCAGGCCTGATCCCTGCGATCGCTAACAGTTTTTTTGGTAGTATTTTGGTGAACTGGCAAGCACCAGCCCCAGGCAGCGTCAGATTAGTGCCAGTACCGCTAACACCCACGCACACACCGTACACCTCCCTTAGTGGTATAGTATCTGATCGCATCAATATCTGATCCGATCATATCTATACTAGCGTCACCAGCAGTTTAGGGTTCCCAAAAACGCAGTGTTAGCGGGATCAGCCCAGATACCTGCTAGCACCTGCGTTTTGCCCCTCCGCCCGGCCCGGCCCAGCCCACCCAAGTGCAGTATCGATCACTGTCACTTACAAAACACTAAACGCATAACTGCAGCGTTCGCAGAGTCAGGCCTGATCCCTGCGATCGCTAACAGTTTTTTGGTAGCGTTTTGGTGAACTGGCAAGCGCCAGCGGCCTAGTACACCCCGGTCGTAGTCAAACCAGCACTGCAGTAACACTTGGTGACGTGGCGAGTCCCATAAGTGCAGTTCAAGCTGGTGAGGTGGCAAGCACAAGTAGTGTCCCGCTGCCACCAAAAAGACAAACACAGGCCCGTCGTGCCCATAGTGCCCTTCCTGCTGCATTCGCCAATCCTAATTGGGAACCCACCGCTTCTGCAGCGCCCGTACTTCCCCCATTCACATCCCAACCAAATGCAGTCGGCTGCATGAGAGGCATTTTTATGTCCTCCCAAGTACCCCTACCCAACGAACCCCCCAAAAAAGATGTCGTGTCTGCAGCAAGCGCGGATATAGGCGTGACGCCCGCTATTATTGTCCCTCCTGTCCTGACAATCCTGGTCTTTGCATTGGTGAATGTTTTGAACGCTACCATGCACTAGTTGAGTATTAGCGTAGGGTACAGCATTGCACAGGCTAGGCGCACTTTCACAGGGTCTCCCAAGATGCCATCGCATTTTGAGAGACCCGAACCTGGAACCGGTTACCGTTATAAAAGTTAGTTACAAAAAAAGTGTAAAAAAAAAAAAAATATATGAAATAAAAAAAAATAGTTGTTGTTTTATTGTTCTCTCTCTCTCTATTCTCTCTCTCTATTGTTCTGCTCTTTTTTACTGTATTCTATTCTGCAATGTTTTATTGTTATTGTTATTGTTATTGTTGTTATGTTTTATCATGTTTGTTTTTCAGGTGTGTAATTATTTACACTTTACTGTGCTTTATTGTTAACCATTGTTAACCATTTTTTTGTCTTCAGGTACGCCATTCACGACTTTGAGTGGTTATACCAGAATGATGCCTGCAGGTTTAGGTATCATCTTGGTATCATTCTTTTCAGCCAGCGGTCGGCTTTCATATAAAAGCAATCCTAGCGGCTAATTAGCCTCTAGACTGCTTTTACAAGCCGTGGGAGGGAATGCCCCCCCCCCCCACCATCTTCCGTGTTTTTCTCTGGCTCTCCTGTCTCAACAGGGAACCTGAGAATGCAGCCGGTGATTCAGCCAGCTGACCATAGAGCTGATCAGAGACCAGAGTGGCTCCAAACATCTCTATGGCCTAAGAAACCGGAAGCTACGAGTATTTCATGACTTAGATTTCGCCGGATGTAAATAGCGCCATTGGGAAATTGGGGAAGCATTTTATCACACCGATCTTGGTGTGGTCAGATGCTTTGAGGGCAGAGGAGAGATCTAGGGTCTAATAGACCACAATTTTTTCAAAAAAGAGTACCTGTCACTACCTATTGCTATCATAGGGGATATTTACATTCCCCGAGATAACAATAAAAATGATTAAAAAAAAAAATATGAAAGGAACAGTTTAAAAGTAAGATTAAAAAAGCAAAAAAATAATAAAGAAAAAAAAAAAAAAAAAAACACCCCTGTCGCCCCCTGCTCTCGCGCTAAGGCAAACGCAAGCGGCGGTCTGTCGTCAAATGTAAACAGCAATTGCACCATGCATGTGAGGTATCACCGCGAAGGCCAGATCGAGTGCAGTAATTTTTCCAGTAGACCTCCTCTGTAAATCTAAAGTGGTAACCTGTAAAGGCTTTTGAAGGCTTTTAAACATGTATTTATTTTGTTGCCACTGCACGTTTGTGCGCAATTTTAAAGCATGTCATGTTTGGTATCCATGTACTCGGCCTAAGATCATCTTTTTTATTTCATCAAACATTTGGGCAATATAGTGTGTTTTAGTGCATTAAAATTAAAAAAAGTGTGTTTTTTCCCCAAAAAATGCGTTTGAAAAATCGCTGCGCAATTACTGTGTGAAAAAAAAAAATGAAACACCCACCATTTTAATCTGTAGGGCATTTGCTTTAAAAAAATATATAATGTTTGGGGGTTCAAAGTAATTTTTTTGCAAAAAAAAAAAACTTTTTCATGTAAACAATAAGTGTCAGAAAGGGCTTTGTCTTCAAGTGGTTAGAAGAGTGGGTGATGTGTGACATAAGCTTCTAAATGTTGTGCATAAAATGCCAGGACAGTTCAAAACCCCCCCAAATGACCCCATTTTGGAAAGTAGACACCCCAAGCTATTTGCTGAGAGGCATGTCGAGTCCATGGAATATTTTATATTGCGACACAAGTTGCGGGAAAGAGACAAATTTTTTTTTTTTTTTTTTTTTTTTTGCACAAAGTTGTCACTAAATGATATATTGCTCAAACATGCCATGGAAATATGTGAAATTACACCCCAAAATACATTCTGCTGCTTCTCCTGAGTACGGGGATACCACATGTGTGAGACTTTTTGGGAGCCTAGCCGCGTACGGGACCCCGAAAACCAAGCACCGCCTTCAGGCTTTCTAAGGGCGTGAATTTTTGATTTCACTCTTCACTGCCTATCACAGTTTCGGAGGCCATGGAATGCCCAGGTGGCACAAAACCCCCCCAAATGACCCCATTTTGGAAAGTAGACACCCCAAGCTATTTGCTGAGAGGTATAGTGAGTATTTTGCAGACCTCACTTTTTGTCACAAAGTTTTGAAAATTGAAAAAAGAAAAAAAAAAAATGTTTTTTCTTGTCTTTCTTCATTTTCAAAAACAAATGAGAGCTGCAAAATACTCACCATGCCTCTCAGCAAATAGCTTGGGGTGTCTACTTTCCAAAATGGGGTCATTTGGGGGGGTTTTGTGCCACCTGGGCATTCCATGGCCTCCGAAACTGTGATAGGCAGTAAAGAGTGAAATCAAAAATTTTTACCCTTAGAAATCCTGAAGGCAGTGATTGGTTTTCGGGGTCCAGTACGCGGCTAGGCTCCCAAAAAGTCCCACACATGTGGTATCCCCATACTCAGGAGAAGCAGCTAAATGTATTTTGGGGTGCAATTCCACATATGCCCATGGCCTGTGTGAGCAATATATCATTTAGTGACAACTTTATGAAAAAAAAAAAAAAAAAAAAAAAAGTGTCACTTTCCCGCAACTTGTGTCAAAATATAAAATATTCCATGGACTCAATATGCCTCTCAGCAAATAGCTTGGGGTGTCTACTTTCCAAAATGGGGTCATTTTGGGGGGTTTTGTGCCATCTTGGCATTCCATGGCCTCCGAAACTGTGATAGGCAGTGAAGAGTGAAAGCAAAAATTTACACCCTTAGAAATCCTGAAGGCGGTGATTGGTTTTCGGGGCCCCGTACGCGGCTAGGCTCCCAAAAAGTCCCACACATGTGGTATCCCCATACTCAGGAGAAGCAGCAGAATGTATTTTGGGGTGCAATTCCACATAGGCCCATGGCCTGTGTGAGCAATATATCATTTAGTGACGACTTTTTGTAAATATTTTTTTTTTTTTTTTTTTTTGTCATTTTTCAATCACTTGGGACAAAAAAAATAAATATTCAATGGGTTCAACATGCCTCTCAGCAATTTCCTTGGGGTGTCTACTTTCCAAAATGGGGTCATTTGGGGGGGGTTTGTACTGCCCTGCCATTTTAGCACCTCAAGAAATGACATAGGCAGTCATAAACTAAAAGCTGTGTAAATTCCAGAAAATGTACCCTAGTTTGTAGACGCTATAACTTTTGCGCAAACCAATAAATATACGCTTATTGACATTTTTTTTACCAAAGACATGTGGCCGAATACATTTTGGCCTAAATGTATGACTAAAATTTAGTTTATTGGATTTTTTTTATAACAAAAAGTAGAAAATATCATTTTTTTTCAAAATTTTCGGTCTTTTTCCGTTTATAGCGCAAAAAATAAAAACCGCAGAGGTGATCAAATACCATCAAAAGAAAGCTCTATTTGTGGGAAGAAAAGGACGCAAATTTCGTTTGGGTACAGCATTGCATGACCGCGCAATTAGCAGTTAAAGCGACGCAGTGCCAAATTGGAAAAAGACCTCTGGTCCTTAGGCAGCATAATGGTCCGGGGCTCAAGTGGTTAAGGTGAAACAATAAAATTGAAATATTCCTTTAAATTTCGTACCTGGGGGGTGTCTATAGTATGCCTGTAAAGTGGCGCATGTTTCCCATGTTTAGAACAGTCCAGAGCAAAATTACATTTCTAAAGGAAAAAAAGTCATTTAAAACTAGTACTAGCGCTAGTGCCGGATATTAATGAATTGTCGGGTCTCTGCAATATATATAAAAGTCATTGAAAAAAACAGCCTGGGTTTCCCCCACAGTGCATTACCAGGCCCTTTCGGTCTGGTATGAATATTAAGGGGAACCCCGAACGAAAATGTAAAAAAAAATATGCTGGGGTTCCCCCAAATTCCATACCAGGCTCTTCAGGTCTGGTATGGATATTAAGGGGAACCCCTCGCCAAAATTTAAAAGAAAATGGCGTGGGCGTCCCCCTCAAAACCCATACCAGACCCTCCAGGTCTGGTATAGATTTTAAGGGTAACCCCACGCCAAAATTAAAAAAAAAATGGAGTGGGGTCACCCTAAAAATGCATACCAGACCCTTATTCGAGCACACAACCTGGCAGGCCGCAGGAAAAGAGGGGGGGGACGAGAGAGTGCCCCCCCTCCTGAACCGTACCAGGCCACATTCCCTGAAACTTTGGGAGGATGTCCCCATGTTGATGGGGACAAGGGCCTCATCCCCACAACCCTTGCCCGGTGGTTGTGGGGGTCTGTGGGCGGGGGGCTTATCGGAATCTAGAAGCCCGCTTTAACAAAGGGGACCCCCAGATCCCGGCCCCCCTGTGTGAAATTTCACATAAAAAGTGTCAAAATTACAAATGAAAAGAGACGGTTTTTGACAATTCCTTTATTAATCCCTTCTTCTTCCATCTCCTTCTGGTTTTCATTCGGTTTTCTTCCTCCATCTTGTTCTTCCCCTGCTTCTTCCTCTGCTTCTTCCTCTGGTCGAACATAAGTAAAAAACAAAGGCGCCTCTAGGTGCAGAAGAAAAGCGATTTTTAATGCCCCAACTGGGTTCAAAAACACTTACAGGATGGAGAATATGATCAGGCACATCATGAAGAAGAAGGTTCTTCTTTATGACGTCACATCCCCCTCTGGCTGTGTGTTTGCGGTCCAGGCTGGTTACAGAGCCGCTCAGTGGATGACATCACTTCCGGGTACGCCTTCTCTCCTCGCTGACGACGCCGGTTCCACAGCGGCTTCCAGTGCTTCACCTCGCTGCTGTCAGTGACGATAACATCCATCTCCCTGAAGGCTCTCCTCCACCGTGACCCCTTCCAATGCAGCCATGTTCATGATGTGCCTGATCATATTCTCCATCCTGTAAGTGTTTTTGAACCCAGTTGGGGCATTAAAAATCACTTTTCTTCTGCACTTAGAGGCGCCTTTGTTTTTTACTTATGTTCCTATAGATCCTGCTTCAGTCTCTTAAAGCTGCAGCCCTTTGTGTTGAAGATACTACTACATCATCATCATTACCAGCACCCTTTGGACTACTCCTTCATATAGAGACATTTTTTGGACTATTCAAGTCTTGTGCGCCCTATACTTTTAATTCTTCCTCTGGTCCTCTGCTTCTTCCTTCGATCTTCTCATCCGACATCTTCCTCCGCGGCTTCTTCTTCCCCCTTCCTTCTTCGGACGATCCGCATCCATGGGAGGTTCCCGTTGTGTTACGATTCTGTTCTTCTTCTGACAGTTCTTATATAACTGAGGGCGGGGACCCCGCCCCCCTCTGACATCATGGGAAGCCCATAGGAAAGTCCCCATGAAGTCCCCGTGCGTCAGAGGGTGCGGGGTGACTGAGTGGTGGCCCCGTCCTCAGTTATATAAGAGGTGTCAGAAGAACAGAAGCATCACACAGCGGGAACCTCCCATGAATGCGGATTGTCCGAAGAACGAAGGGGGAAGAAGAAGGCGCAGAGATAGATGCCGGACAAAAAGATCGAAGGAAGAAGCATAGAACCAGAGGAAGAAAAGGAAGAAGCAGATTAAGAAGCGGGGGATGAATAAGATGGAGGAAGAAAACCAAAAGAAGAACAGAAGAGGATGGAAGAAAAAGAGATTAATAAAGGAATTGTCAAAAACCGTCTCTTGTAATTTTTGACACTTTTTTGTAAAATGATAGGGGTACATTTGTACCCCATTACAATTTCACACAGGGGGCGGGATCTGGGGGTCCCCTTGCTAAAGGGGGCTTCCAGATTCCGATAAGCTCCCCACCCGCAGACCCCCACAACCACCAGGAAAGGGTTGTGGGGATGAGGCCCTTGTCCCCATCAACATGGGGATATCCTCCCCATGTTGAGGGCATGTGGCCTGGTATGGTTCAGGAGGGGGGGCGCTCTCTCGTTCCCCCCTCTTTTCCTGTGGCCTGCCAGGTTGCGTGCTTGGATAAGGGTCTGGTATGGATTTTGAGGGGGGCCCCTATGCCATTTTTTTTTTGGCACGGGTTTCCCCTTAATATCCATACCAGACCTGACGGGCCTGGTATGGAATTTGGGGGAACCCCACGCATTTTTTTTTTTAAATTTTGGTTCGGGATTCCTCTTAATATTCATACCAGACCCAAAGGGCCTGGTAATGCATTGTGGGGGAACCCCAGGCCGTTTTTTTCAATGACTTTTATGTGTATTTGCAGAGATCCGACAATTCATTAATAGCCGGCACTAGCGCTAGTACTAGTTTTAAATGACTTTTTTTTCCTTTAGAAATGTCATTTTGCTCTAGACTGTTCTAAACACGGGAAACATGCGCTACTTTACAGGCATACTATAGACACCCCCCAGGTACGAAATTTAAAGGAATATTTCACTTTTATTATTTCACTTTTATTGTTTCACTTTAAGCATTATTAAAATCACTGCTCCCAAAAAAAACTTGTTTTTAAAACTTTTTTTTTGCATTGATACATGTCCCCTGGGGCAGGACCCAGGTCCCCAAACACTTTTTATGACAATAGATTGCATATTAACCTTTAAAATTAGCACTTTTGATTTCTCCCACAGACTTTTAAAGGGTGTTCTGCGGCTTTCGAATTTGCCGCGAACACCCCAAATTGTTCGCTATTCGGCGAATGGGCGAACAGCCAATGTTCGAGTCGAACTCATGTTCGACCCAAACAGACAGCTCATCCCTACAGACTACATCGGATAGAGTGGATCAATCAATCATGAAAGTTGCCTCAATATACCTCGTGTAGACTCAATGAACAGGGCATATGCAAAACAAAAGTCTCCTCATAGCGCAATACTGTGTGGCTAGCTCTAAAGCTAAAGCTACAGCTAGAGTCTACATGAGGTATATTGAGGCAACTTCTGTGATTGGTTGATCCACTCTACCAGGATGTAGTCTGTTTGGAGCCATACCTAATGCTGTTTGAGCTGAGGAGATTGGATATAAAGCCAAAACCACACGTGTATTGACTTCCCTGAGTAAGGGAGATCGCTGGCTCTCTAGTAAGCCTCCAGTGTAATCTTAATGTGGGTGTCACCGTTGGTCTATCAGAAATGTTTCCTTCTTGAGCACGGATATTTTCTTGGGACTTTATATTCATTTATTCACATTTTTATGGACTGTTTGTGTTTGTTTTTTATGTGTTTTAATTTTCATGTTCACCATTTGCCACTGTAATCGATTTATATACACAGTGTAAGTTTAGTGCCGAACTTTGTCATTTTCAACCATTTTTACTGAATGAAAATGATTAATTCCCCTTTTTTTGACCCATTCGTTGCCTGGTCACTGTGTGTCTTCTGTGGCCGCGCAGGGCTCGTTTCCTATGGGTCGGCTGGTTCCCCTTGGCACTGGTTACCTCCAGGAGGTTTGGCCCGGCAGGTTCACCTTCCTCAGGGGTAGGCATTGGCAAGAGATGTATACCTTTATATTTTATGACATATATATGTTTTGTATATTTTGAACTAATTTCATTTTTTTTGTATTTCTGTACAGTTTTACGCATTTTCTTGATTCGTATATCCCCTGATGAAGCTATTAGGCGAAACATGTCGGGTTAATATACGAAAATGAAACCTCTGTTAGAGCTGAATACTTGCCAAATGACCACTGTCACTGTGAAAAGTTGACTATTTGTGTACAAAGTGGCCCTGTTTTGTTTTAACTTTATTCTCATTAAAATTATGTATTTTTTTAAATAAATAGTTTCCATTATTGTCTGTAAGCACCAAAACAATCCCCCTTCTCCCTCTTCACTCTATATGATTAATTCTGTGTATTGTGCAATGTATTGTTGTGATTGGCCACAACTGATTACATGGTACATATGGACTGTGATTGACCCTCTCTGTACCATGTGATCACTGTGACCAATCACAGCTACTGTTGCAGTGTACACAGTGAATGACATCAATCAAAGTAATTTGCTCTTTACAATTGTCATGTGATCTGCTGTGATTGGTCACAGCGATCACATGGTACCGGCAGCGGGCCGGTACTCTGATCAGTTATCGGCTGTGTCTGTGACAGATTGCGCTGCAATGCAGCTCATGGCGCGTTCATATAGTGTCCACCTGGAACGACGAATGTTCCTCCCATCCGTCATTTGACAGGCTGGATCGGAAGTGATTAAAGTTACAATCAAAGACACTATTAAGATCTGTGTTCATGATTTACAAACTGGAGCTGAAGGTTGCTTTATTGCAGTAGGTCATCATATTGGCAATTTGTCAGCTGTTGCTCATCACAAGTGATGCTAGATCTACTTTGCTGAACGATGTGATTAATATTGGACTTACATCGGGGACATTATTTATTTGATTATTTGCTTTTAATAAAGAGCCACAAAAATTACTATGTGGCTGGGCGGCCCTCAATGTAATACAGCACCTCATCCCAAAAATTTGACAATCAAACCAGAGGAAAGGGAATATAGGGATTATGACGGTGCCAGGAAGAACACAATATATTCAAATATTAAAATAAGTAATTTTTATTAATACACAGAAGTTGTAAAAAATAAACAATAGAATCACAAGGACATGGTGTGCATAAATGCTAAAAACATATCTGTAGCGAGCTTCACGTCACTTGGCCTCATAGATGTAACGGCCAATGCAGTAGGTAGGTATTTTAAGTGCCCGACATGTTTCGCCAGTATTGGCTTCTTCAGGGATAGATTATTAATACCTAAAGTGCTACAGTAATTCTATAGAGAGAAATATAACAATCAGTAAACATACTGGGACAAATGATACATTGAATACAAAAAGGATATCAAAGATCTAAATATACACATGTTTGCGAGCCGTCAGTGTGGACTAAACCCCACCACCAACCAAAGAGCACCAAGGAGACCTCCTCACACATACAGCACCAGATAGCCAGAAGCCCCCCCACACCAAAACAACCCCCCAAACAGACATTCTAAAGATGGAAATGAGGTACCTGCAAGTCACCAAGAGGGTGCCACACACTTCCAGGGCTAGGCCTCCAGCATAGATCACAGTAGGTAGCTGCAGGGGGCAATAAGAAGGACCTGGCCGAAAGTATGTCTAAAAAGTATAATTATTTGCAAATGAGTTCATTATCATAGTTTCTAGGGGGGTCATATAGCTCCCATTAGTTAATAAATAAAGAGATTATATAGGGCTAACATAGTCTCTAATTAATTTACTTACAAAGAAACACTCCTTAAAATGAATAACAGGACACCGATAGATCCCTAGCGTTGAGAAAAACTTTTTTCTTTCAACAGCAGCAGAAAGTGTATCTCTATAAGTTAGATAAAAAAAGGGGGAGAAAATTTTGTGGCATTATGAAATTATCTGAGGGGAAGTGTGATTGCAAATTGCACTTTAGCTAATCAGTGAATAGATTAGACCAACAATGAACAAAGTAAGTTTAACACTTACCACTAAGTAGATATAGAATGAGATGCTGGGTTAAGAGAAAGCCTGCAGCCAGTTACAACGCCAAATGAAATAAGCTGAAGGACAAAGGATAATGTCAGCAAGAAGTAAATCTATTCATGCCCCAAATATAGATGGTCCATAAGGGTGCCTACCGGATCAGATGGCAATAAGTACGTCGGTGTCCTGTGACATCCCTGGCGTGTCTACTGGCCTGGGATGCCGGCGTTCTTATGCCCCCCACACACGTGCGGTGTCTGACGTCACCGCACGTGTGAGCGGACGAAAAGAGAACCACAGCGCATGCGCCACTCGCATATCCATCCAGGCCAGGCCAGGTACACACGCCAGGGATGTCACAGGACACCGACGTACTTATTGCCATCTGATCCGGTAGGCACCCTTATGGACCATCTATATTTGGGGCATGAATAGATTTACTTCTTGCTGACATTATCCTTTGTCCTTCAGCTTATTTCATTTGGCGTTGTAACTGGCTGCAGGCTTTCTCTTAGCCCAGCATCTCATTCTATATCTACTTAGTGGTAAGTGTTAAACTTACTTTGTTCATTGTTGGTCTAATCTATTCACTGATTAGCTAAAGTGCAATTTGCAATCACACTTCCCCTCAGATAATTTCATAATGCCACAAAATTTTCTCCCCCTTTTTTTATCTAACTTATAGAGATACGCTTTCTGCTGCTGTTGAAAGAAAAAAGTTTTTCTCAACGCTAGGGATCTATCGGTGTCCTGTTATTCATTTTAAGGAGTGTTTCTTTGTAAGTAAATTAACTAGAGACTATGTTAGTCCTATATAATCTCTTTATTTATTAACTAATGGGAGCTATATGACCCCCCTAGAAACTATGATAATGAACTCATTTGCAAATAATTATACTTTTTAGACATACATTCGGCCAGGTCCTTCTTATTGCCCCCTGCAGCTACCTACTGTGATCTATGCTGGAGGCCTAGCCCTGGAAGTGTGTGGCACCCTCTTGGTGACTTGCAGGTACCTCATTTCCATCTTTAGAATGTCTGTTTGGGGGGTTGTTTTGGTGTGGGGGGGCTTCTGGCTATCTGGTGCTGTATGTGTGAGGAGGTCTCCTTGGTGCTCTTTGGTTGGTGGTGGGGGTTAGTCCACACTGACGGCTCGCAAACATGTGTATATTTAGATCTTTGATATCCTTTTTGTATTCAATGTATCATTTGTCCCAGTATGTTTACTGATTGTTATATTTCTCTCTATAGACATACTGTAGCGCATTAGGTATTAATAATCTATCCCTGAAGAAGCCAATACTGGCGAAACATGTCGGGCACTTAAAATACCTACCTACTGCATTGGCCGTTACATCTATGAGGCCAAGTGACGTGAAGCTCGCTACAGATATGTTTTTAGCATTTATGCACACCATGTCCTTGTGATTCTATTGTTTATTTTTTACAACTTCTGTGTATTAATAAAAATTACTTATTTTAATATTTGAATATATTGTGTTCTTCCTGGCACCGTCATAATCCCTATATTCCCTTTCCCCTGGTTTGATTATTTTAATAAAGAGCAACTATGTACTAATTCACATTCACCAGATATATGAAGATCCACCGAGAGATGTAACATTTCCGGAAATTTACCAATTGAAAGTCATTTTGTCACACTAGGAAGTTGAGGACAGTCCCTTTTTGTGAATTTGCTCCACAAAGTTCAGTGTGAAAAGCACTTCAATGATACTGGTCAGCGGTCACAGGCCTGCATTCCTCCTCTTCATTTCTAAAATTTCATCTTCCCCACCACATGATTCCCCAGATGCATTACCTGCGATATCAGCAGCCTCTAAGCATTAGGGAGGGAAATTCACAAGGGGTTTCTGATGTTATGCCGTATCAAGTGGGAAAGAGGGATACAATGGGGCTATGGGCTTATCACAAGTCTAATATACTTTTCCCATAATCTCCAGCAGGATCCTTGACCAGGCAGTTGTCTCTTCGACAGCTATCGGAGCTGAAAAAAAGAAATGTCCCCTATTTAACCCTTATGCCCAGTGTCTTGATGCCAGCTTGGCAAAACTGCCTGCTTTGCAACTGCTTTCATTTCAGGTAGTGGCTACTTTGAGTTTATGGACTATGATAGACCACAGTACTGTAGCAGGTACCCAGCCAGTATTATTTTTTTCAAGAAAGCCATCTTGCCTTCCAATAGCATGCAAGAGGTAATATGTCTGTGTCGCTAGACCACTCTGTCAGCAGCAGGGTCTACAAGACCACAAACACATGGTCCAGCAAGCATGGGCAGGGATGAAACAACTGGGTGACTCTTTTGGAAACAAGGAAGGATGCTGAAGCTAATGGCGTCCCCAGGTTTTGACTGTGTTATCACCAACACCAAAGTACATTTCACCAACTCCCTGTCAGTGGCCTCATCTATGGACTCCCAAGAATCACCAGTCCCCTCGCTAGGGGCCCCAGAGCCTATGCAATGGCAACTGGCTGGCAAGTTGAGCTGCAAATTGTCTTTGTTTTTGTTTTCTTGCTACCATTACCAGTTCCTTTCACCTCCACTGGACTGTCACCATTAATAGCTATTGCCACTTTTTCTGGCCTGACACCATTGCCAGCTCTTGCCACTGCTGCTGGTCTGCCACCATTACTAACTTCTGCAACCTCTGTGGGTCTACCACTATTACCAGCTCTTGCAGCCTTTCCTGGCCTATCCCAGTGCTCATGCACTGTAAAAGTGTCACACATTATATATTTTGTAGCTGAAGCCCAGTTACAGAAACATTTGCAGGTTAAATAATGTTATGTATGTGCTGGTTTGCATCTCATTTCAATGATCTGGCACTATGGCTATTGTCTACCTGAAATAAAACACTTTAATTTTGACTCAGCATAACCTTTTGTCTATTATCTCCATTCCACTGAAGCGACAGAAGAGAGTATAAGTGGAGGTATATAAGTGAAGGTATATAAGAAGGGGGTTGGGGTACTAGGGGTGAATAAAAAAAAGAAATGTGGCAGGCGTCAAGGGGTACTTTTTTCCCTCCCATACCATGGGAGCTGTACATGGTGGGGGTAAGATTTTTGAGGCCACTGTTGTACTGAGTGACGTTGAGGAGAAGTCCTTTGTTGAAGTCAATACGTAAAGAATGTGCTCCACTTGCCTTGTCTCTCCTTTATTCAGACTGGTCTGGAGTGGTAAGTGGGGAACCCCAAGGCTCTGTCTTGAGACCAATTCTGTTTAATTTATTCATAAATGATACAGAGGATACATACAGGGGGGCAAAAAACATATTTAATCAGCCACCAATTGTGCAAGTTCTCCCACTTAAAAAGATGAGAGAGGCCTGTAATTGTCATCATAGGTATACCTCAACTATAAGAGACAAAATGTGCAAACAAAACCAGACAATCACATTGTCTGATTTTTTAAAGAACTTATTTGCAAATTATGGTGGAAAAATAAGTATTAGGTCACCTACAAACAAGCAAGATTTATGGCTCTCACAGACCTGTATCTTCTTCTTTAAGTGGCTCCTCTGTCCTCCACTCATTACCTGTATTAATGGCACCTGTTTGAACTTATTATCAGTATAAAAGACACCTGTCCACAATAGGGATGAGCCGAACATCCCCCGGTTCGGTTCGCACCAGAACCTGCGAACGGACCGAAAGTTCGCACGAACGTTAGAACCCCATTGACGTCTATGGGACTCGAACGTTCAAAATCAAAAGTGCTCATTTTAAAGGCTAATTTGCATGGTATTGTCCTAAAAAGAAGTTGGGGACCCCATGGGACATGTATCAATGCAAAAAAAACTTTTAAAAACGGCCGTTTTTTCGGGAGCAGTGATTTTAATGATGCTTAAAGTAAAAAAAAAAAAGTGAAATATTCCTTTAAATATCATACCTGGGGGGTGTCTATAGTATGCCTGTAAAGTGGCGCGTGTTTCCCGTGTTTAGAACAGTCCCTGCACCAAATGTCATTTTCAAAGGAAAAAATCTCATTTAAAACTGCTTGCGGGTTTAATGTAATGTCGGGTCATGGCAATCAGTGAGACAAACGGCATGGGTACCCCCCAGTCCATTACCAGGCCCTTTGGGTCTTGTATTAAGGGGAACCCCACACCCAAATTAAAATAAGGAAAGGTGTGGGGCCACCAGGCCCTATATACTCTGAACAGCAGTATACAGGCGGTGCAAACAAGACAGGGACTGTAGGTTTGTTGTTAAGTAGAATCTCTTTGTAATTTTGAACGGGTACATTTTTAACGTGTTTAGCTCCAGCCAAAAAATCTTTTTTAAGCTTTTTGGAAAACATAGGGAAGGGTTATCACCCCTGTGACATTTGTTTTGCTGTCTTTCCTCCTCTTCAGAAGATTTCACCTCACTTTTTGTCCCAATGAAAAATGTTTTTTGAAAATTTGGGTTTTTTTGTGGAACAAGGATTGGAAAGCATCAGTGGAAAGGAGAAATGTTTTTCCCATATTAACTCTTACAGGAGAGAATTTCCCTTCCTAGGGGTAGATTTCATCTCACTTCCTGTTGTCTCCTTCCGTTTGCAAGTAGGAGTCGTTTGTAAGTTAGATGTTTGAAAGTAGGGTCCTGCCCTATATACTCAGCAGAAATTTGGGCCTTAGGTGTTGCTGTGGCCACAACACTGTAAGCCCTCACAGGGCCCTGCTGTGAAATATTAGATCAAGAATTGTAATTACATGCCCCTGTTGAACAGGAGCTGAAAAATTAGGCCTTAGGCACTGGTGCTGGTGCCACAACACTGCAAACCCTCACAGACACTCTAGTTGAAACGCAGGAACGAGCCCTGCTGCAAAGTATTGCATCAAAAATTGTGATTACACGCCCCTGTTAAACAAGGGCTGAAAAATTGGGCCTTAGGCACTGGTGCTGGTGCCACAACACTGCAACCCCTCACAGACACTCTAGTTGGAACGCAGGAACGAGCCCTGCTGCAAAGTATTGCATCAAAAATTGTAATTACACGCCCCTGTTAGACAGGGGCATAAAAATTGGGCCTTAGGCACTGGTGCCACAACACTGCAACCCCTCACAGAGACTCTAGTTGGAACGCAGGAACGAGCCCTGCTGCAAAGTATTGCATCAAAAATTGTAATTACACGCCCCTGTTAGACAGGGGCAGAAAAATTGGGCCTTAGACACTGGTGCTGGTGCCACAACACTGCAACCCCTCACAGACACTCTAGTTGGAATGCAGGAACGAGCCCTGCTGCAAAGTATTACATCAAAAATTGTATTTACACGCCCCTGTTAAACAGGGGCTGAAAAATTGTGCCTTAGGCACTGGTGGTGGCGCCCAGAACCAAAAATGTTCTTACAAGCTATCAGCGTGATGATTGAGGAGGAAGAGGATAATTACTCAGGGATAGTCACTCAGCATCAGCATAGGCAGTCTTTGAAGGGATCTGAGATTTCAAAAAAAATTATTCGGTTACATCAGCATCAGGTGCTTGGTAGCTGGTGGTGATCCAAGACTGATTCATTTTTATGAAGGTCAGTCGATCGACCGAGTCGGTGGACAGACGCACCCTGTGATCGGTTACCACGCCTCCAGCAGCACTGAATGAGCGTTCCGAAAGAACGCTGGATGCAGGACAGGCCAGTAGCTCAATTGCATACTGTGCAAGCTCTGGCCAGTGATCCATCCTCAAGACCCAGTAACCCAGAGGATTTTCAGTGGGAAAGGTGTCCAAGTCAGATCTTGCCCCTAGGTATTCCTGCACCATGTAAAACAGACGCTGGCGATGGTTGCTGGAACCGATCATACCTTGGGGCTGCGGACCAAAAAATTGTCTGAACGCATCGGTCAGACGGCCACCTTCTCCACCGCTCCTTCTTTGACTGACCGAAGCCTCAGCAACACGTTGTCCAGAAACAGGAGTTTGTAACCTCCCAGTCTCTGGGAACGCGTTGCACAGACCTTTCTGCAAGGCCTCCCGAAGATGTTTCATCCTCTGCTCCCTCTGCGATGGCAGGATAAGGTCCACAACCTTACCCTTGTAACGTGGATCAAGGAGGGTTGCCAGCCAGTATTGGTCCTTCTCCTTGATACCACGAATACGAGGATCCTTACGCAGGCTTTGCAGGATCAGGGAGGCCATGCAGCGTAGGTTTGCTGAGGCATTCGGTCCGGAGTCCTCTGGGTCACTAAGGACAACAACGTCCGGAGCCACCTCCTCCCAGCCACGTACAAGTCCATGTGTTTCTTGGGACTGATCCCTTAAAGACTGCTGCTGATGCTGAGTGCCAGGCTCCACCTCCATACTGGCACAATCTTCCTCCTCCTCCTCCTCTTCCTGTGTGATCGGCGGGCACGCAGGAACACTGTCTGGATAAAGGGAGCCTTGAGAGCTAAGGAAGTCCTCCTCTTCCTGCCTCTGTTCTGCCTCAAGTGCCCTGTCCATTATTCCACGCAGTGTGTGCTCCAACAGGTGGACAAGGGGGACAATGTCACTGATGCATGCACTGTCACTGCTCACCATCCTCGTGGCCTCCTCGAATGGTGACAGGACAGTGCATGCATCCCTGATCATGGCCCACTGGCGTGGGGAAAAAAAACCAAGCTCCCCTGACCCTGTCCTGGTGCCATAGTCGCACAGGTACTCATTGATGGCCCTCTGCTGCATGTGCAGCCGCTGCAGCATGGCCAACGTTGAGTTCCACCTGGTGGGCATGTCACAGATTAGGCAGTTCTTGGGCAGGTTAAACTCCTTTTGGAGGTCCGTCAGCCGAGCACTGGCATTATATGACCGGCGGAAATGCACACAGACTTTCCTGGCCTGCCTCAGGACATCCTGTAAGCCCGGGTACCTGCCCAAGAACTGCTGCACCACCAAGTTAAGGACGTGAGCCAAACAGGGCACATGGGTCATTTGTCCCTGTCGGAGGGCAGAGAGGAGGTTGGTGCCATTGTCACAAACCACCATTCCTGCCTTAAGTTGGCGTGGCGTCAACCACCTCTGAACCTGCTCCTGCAGAGCTGACAGAACCTCTGCCCCAGTGTGGCTCCTGTCCCCCAAGCACACCAGCTCAAGCACCGCATGGCATCTTTTGGCCTGCGTACTTGCGTAGCCCCTTGAACGACTACGGAGTACTGCTGGTTCCGAGGAAGAGGCCATGGAGGAAGAAGAAGAGGAGGGGGTGGAGGAGAGAGGTGTGTCACAATCATTAGCATTTTGGAGGCGTGGGGGCGGAACAACCTCCAACACTACTGCACCTTGTCCTGCATCCTTCCCAGCTGCCAGCAGAGTCACCCAATGCGCCGTGAAACTTAGGTAACGTCCCTGTCCATGCCTGCTGGACTATGAGTCAGCGGTAATATGCACCTTACCGCTGACCGCCCTGTCCAGCGAGGCATGGACATTGCCTTCCACATGCCGGTAGAGAGCCGGAATCGCCTTCCGTGAGAAAAAGTGGCGTTTGGGTACCTGCCACTGAGGAACCGCACATTCCACAAACTCACGGAAGGGGGCAGAGTCTACCAACTGAAAAGGCAGCAGTTGAAGTGCTAGCAATTTTGCCAAGCTAGCATTCAACCGCTGGGCATGTGGATGGCTGGGAGCAAACTTCTTCCGGTGGTGCAGCAGCTGGGGCAGGGAAATTTGCCTGGTACAATCTGACGTCGGTGTACCAAAAGCAGATTGCCCACAAGTACTTGGCTGTGACACACCTAATTCTACACCTTCATTCCTCTCAGTGCAGGTCTCAGAGAGGACTGGAGGTCTAGTGGGGTTGGAAATCTCAGCTGATGAGGAGCAAGGAGAGGTCCTCTTTGTTCTTTGGTGTGGGTCTTTTAGATACGCTTGCCAACGAACTGCATGGCAGGTCAACATATGTCTGGTCAAGCATGTGGTAACCAAGCGGGAGATGTTTTGGCCACGTGAGATACGCTTGAGACATATGTTGCAAATAGCAGCGGTGCAATCTGATGCACTCGTCTCAAAAAAGGCCCACACCAAAGAATTTTTTGAATAACGCGCAGAGACTGCAGCGCCCTGCACATGTGGAGCTTTGGGGTGTGATGCAGTCAATGTGTTGCCCTTAGGCTGGCCCCTGGAGGGCATCCTGCCTCGTTGGTGATGTGCCGCCTCCTCCTCCTCCTCCTCTCTCCTATCAGGCACCCACGTTGAGTCAGTGACCTCATCATCCCCTCCCTCCTCATCACTGGAGCAAACCTGGCAGTATGCTGCAGCAGGGGGAGCATGACTGCCAGATTGCTGTCCTTCTTGGGCACCCCCTCTGTCCATGCTCATGTTACTGCCTTCATCGAGCTCAGTATCATCATCAGAGCCTTCCAAACACTGGGCATCCTCCTGGAGCATGTACCCAACACTGTGGTCAAACAATTCGAGGGACTCCTCAGGAGGACATGGTGGAGCTAGGGAAGGAGTCACTGATGACATTGAGCCGAGGGAAGAGGCCGCTGCTTTGCCAGACAAAGCACCCTGGGCATGGGTGAGAGAGGATGAGGAGGATGAGGACGGCTTGGTCATCCACTCGACCAAGTCTTCCGCATGTTTCGGCTCAACACGGCCAGCTGCCGAAAAAAAGGCCAAGCGTGTCCCATGGCCACGTGCTGATGAGGATGCACCGTCTCTATGACCAGCACTAGACACAGAGCCTGCTTGCCCTCTCTTATATGCTTGTGACTGTCTGCCTCTCCTTCTTGGCCTTCCAGACATACTAATGGCCTGTAGCTGCACTAAGCTGGGATATATATATATATATATATATATATATATTATATATATATATGTACTGATACTGCAGCTAGCAAAATCAACTGCCTGCCTGTAGTATGAGAACACCACCAACCTTCTACAGGTAGCTTTAGCTGAACACTGTGTAATTTTCTTCAGGTAGCTTTATATACTGTAACAAGACAAGCCTGCCTGTCAGTAGGAAGATAACAGGAACGGATCTAGCTGAACACTGTGAGCAGGATGCACTGTACTAAATGTAAATAGTCTAGCTGCCTGACCGTGGTACTAATAGTATCAAAAGAACACCAGTAATTTTCTTCAGGTAGCTTTATATACTGTAACAAGACAAGCCTGCCTGTCAGTAGGAAGATAACAGGAACGGATCTAGCTGAACACTGTGAGCAGGACGCACTGTACTAAATGTAAATAGTCTAGCTGCCTGACCGTGGTACTAATAGGATCAAAAGAACACCAGTAATTTTCTTCAGGTAGCTTTATATACTGTAACAAGACAAGCCTGCCTGTCAGTAGGAAGATAACAGGAACGGATCTAGCTGAACACTGTGAGCAGGACGCACTGCACTAAATGTAAATAGTCTAGCTGCCTGACCGTGGTACTAATAGTATCAAAAGAACACCAGTAATTTTCTTTAGGTAGCTGTAAATACTGTAACAAGACAAGCCTGCCTGTCAGTAGGAAGATAACAGGAACGGATCTAGCTGAACACTGTGAGCAGGACGCACTGTACTAAATGTAAATAGTCTAGCTGCCTGACCGTGGTGCTAATAGGATCAAATAGAACACCAGTAATTTTCTTTTGGTAGCTTTATATACTGTAACAAGACAAGCCTGCCTGTCAGTAGGAAGATAACAGGAACGGATCTAGCTGAACACTGTGAGCAGGACGCACTGCACTAAATGTAAACAGTCTAGAAGATAACAGGAACGGATCTAGCTAAACTGAATACAGTGTATATATATATATGCAACACCTGGGATGCATATATATACACAATACACTTTAAGTGCAGCTAACTGACTGACTGTCCTGCCTAATCTAGCTAACTCAAATCAAATGCCACTGTCTGACTCTCTCTCTCAATGAACGCCGGAACACACACTACACAGGGCCGCCGTGCAGGCGGCCTTATATAGTGTCTGGCGTGTACTAAATCCCCTGAGCCATAATTGGCCAAAGCCTCCTTGGCTTTGGCCAATTACGGCTCTCTGTTCAGGCGGCGCTGTGATTGGCCAAGCATGCGGGTCATAGTGCATGCTTGGCCAATCATCAGCAAGCAATGCACTGCGATGCCGCAGTGAATTATGGGCCGTGACGTGCCACACGAATTTGGCGCGAACGGCCCATATCGTTCGCAATTCGGCAAACGACCGAACAGCCGATGTTCGAGTCGAACATGGGTTCGACTCGAACACGAAGCTCATCCCTAGTCCACAACCTCAAACAGTCACACTCCAAACTCCACTATGGTGAAGACCAAAGAGCTGTCGAAGGACACCAGAAACAAATTTGTAGACCTGCACCAGGCTGGGAACACTGAGTCTGCAATAGGCAAGCAGCTTGGTGTGATGAAATCAACAGTGGGAGCAATAATTAGCAGATGGAAGACATACAAGACCACTGATAATCTCCCTCGATATGGGGCTCCATGCAAGGTCTCACCCCGTGGGGTCAAAATGATTGCAAGAACGGTGAGCAAAAATCCCAGAACCACATGGGGGGGCCTAGTGAATGACCTGCAGAGAGCTGGGACCAACGTAACAAAGGCTACCATCAGTAACACACTATGACGCCAGGGACTCAGATCCTGCAGTGCCAAACGTGTCCCCCTGCTTAAGCCAGTACATGTCTGGGCCATCTGAGGTTTGCTAGAGTGTATTTGGATGATCCAAAAGAGGATTTGGAGAATGTCATATGGTCAGATGAAACCAAATTAGAACTGTTTGATAGAAACACAACTCGTCGTGTTTGGAGGAGAGAGAATGCTGAGTTGCAACCAAAGAACACCATACCTAATGTGAAGCATGGGGGTGACAACATCATGCTTTGGGGCTGTTCCTCTGCAAAGGGAACAGGACAACTGATCCGTGTACATGAAAGATTGAATGGGGCCATGTATCATGAGATTTTGAGTGCAAACCTCCTCCCATCAGCAAGGGCATTAAAGATGAAACGTGGCTGGGTCTTTCAGCATGACAATGATCCCAAACACACTGCCCGGGCAACGAAGGAGTGGCTTTGTAAGAAGCATTTCAAGGTCCTGGAGTGGCCTAGTCAGTCTCCAGTTCTAAACCCCGTAGAAAACTTTTGGAGGGAGTTGAAAGTCCGTGTTGCCCAGCGACAGCCCCAAAACATCACTTCTCTAGAGGAGATCTGCATGGAGGAATGGGCCAACATACCAGCAACAGTGTGTGACAACCTTGTGAAGACTTACAGAAAACGTTTGACCTCTGTCATTGCCAACAAAGGATATATAACAAAGTATTGAGATGAACTTTTGATATTGACAAAATACTTATTTTCCACCAAAATTTGCAAATAAATTCTTTCAAAAATCAAACAATGTGATTGTCTGGATTTGTTTCCACATTTTGTCTCTCATAGTTGAGGTATACCTATGATGACATTTACAGGCCTCTCTCATCTTTTTAAGTGGGAGAACTTGCACAATTGGTGGCTAACTAAATACTTTTTTGTCCCACATAATGGAGTGGGCAAATACATGGCATATGAGGTTTAATGTGGAGAAATGTAAAGTAATGCACTTAGGGGCTAAAAACATAAACACAAGCTACTCACTAGTGGGAGAACCTCTGTGTGATATCTAGGATGGAGAAAGATCTGGGGGTCCTAGTAGAAGACAGACTGAGCAATAGCATGCAATGTCAAGCTGTAGCTACCAAAGCCAGCAGAATATTAGCAAGCATAAAAAGGGGATATACTCCAGAGATAAAACGATAATCCTGCCACTTTATAAAACTCTGGTTAGGCCACATCTTGATTATTCCGTCCAGTTCTGGTCAACAGTCCCCAAAAGTGATGTGTTGGAGCTGGAGAGAGTCCAAAGAAGGGCAACTAAATTAATAAGGGGACTGGAGGACCTTATGAGGAACGACTACAAGCACTAAATGTATTCTCACTGGAGAAGAGATGCTTGAGAGGGGACATGATAGTGATTTACAAATATCTCAATGGTGATCCCAGCATAGGAAAAAAGCTGTTCAGTCTCAGGGAGTGTAAGAGGACACGGAGCCACACAATGAGACTGGAGGAGAAGCGGTTTAACCTTAAGCTGCACAGGGGGGTTTTCACTGTCAGAGTGATAAGGCTGTGGAACTCTCTTCCACAATTGGTGGTGGCAGCGGGGAGTATTGGTATTTTTAAAAGACTCTTGGATGTGCATCTTAAAAAACACAATATACACAGATATGGGAAATAATTATCGACACTGACACAGATACACCTACAGTACACAGGTTGAACAGGATGGACTATTGTCTTTATTCAACCTTACCAACTATGTAACTATACATTGTGCTGCTTATACACTTGGAAGTGACTGCACAATATTTCTGGCTATGGTCTCTGAAGTAATACACCTTCATTTGTATTTGTCTCTGGAATGTGGGATTGTTGTTTTGAGTTGTTTTTGTACACGCTGCCTTGGCATTTTAATAAATTTTAAGACAATGCAATGTGGTACTGCATAAAAAAGAAGTTTACAAACTATACCAGGAAACTATTTTGCAGTTGTCCAGTTGGAACAAAAACTTTTGCTTTTTTTTAGCTTTTTGAATCAAACCCTGACACATTTGTTAAACCCGAAGTAACAGTCATTATTCAATAGTAATTTTAAGTGAGGAATGACTTCCACTTTTTACCTCATATTTGTTTTTAATTTAACGGAACTAAAAGCTAGGGATGAGCCGAACACCCCCCGGTTCGGTTCGCACCAGAACCTGCGAACAGACCGAAAATTCGCATGAACGTTAGAACCCCATTGACGTCTATGGGACTCGAACGTTCAAAATCAAAAGTGCTCATTTTGAAGGCTAATTTGCATGGTATTGTCCTAAAAAGGGTTTGGGGACCCAGGTCCTACCCCAGGGGACACGTATCAATGCAAAAAAACTTTTAAAAACGTCCGCTTTTTCGGGAGCTTTGATTTTAATAAAGCTTAAAGTAAAAAAAAAAAAGTGAAATATTCCTTTAAATATCGTACCTGGGGGGTGTCTATAGTATGCCTGTAAAGTGGCGCGTGTTTCCCGTGTTTAGAACAGTCCATGCACCAAATGTCATTTTTAAAGGAAAAAATCTCATTTAAACCTGCTTGCGGGTTTAATGTAATGTCGGGTCCTGGCAATATGGATGAAAATCAGTGAGACAAACGGCATGGGTACCCCCCAGTCCATTACCAGGCCCTTTGGGTCTGGGTCTTGGGTCTTTGGGAGATGGGCGGCACAGTGGTGCAGTGGTTAGCACTCTCGCCTAGCAGTAAAAAAGGGTCGCTGGTTCGAATCCCAACCACGACACTACCTGCCTGGAGTTTGCATGTTCTCCCTGTGCCTGCGTGGGTTTCCTCCGGGTACTCCGGTTTCCTCCCACACTCCAAAGACATGCTGGTAGGTTAATTGGCTTCTGTCCAAAATTGGCCCTAGTATATGAATGGGGACCTTGGATTGAGGGTAGGGACTGATGTGAGTGTGCGATGTACAGGGTTAGGGACAAGGGTCAGGGTTGTAGACCCACACTCACTCAGGTTGAACTGGATGGACTGGTGTCTTTATTCAACCTTACTAACTATGTAACTATGTATGGATATTAAGGGGAACCCCGCACCCAAATTAAAATAAGGAAAGGTGTGGGGCCACCAGGCCCTATATACTCTGAACAGCAGTATACAGGCAGTGCAAACAAGACAGGGACTGTAGGTTTGTTGTTAAGTAGAATCTGTCTGTAATTTTGAACGGGTACATTTTTAACGTGTTTAGCTCCAGCCAAAAAATCTTTTTTAAGCTTTTTGGAAAACATAGGGAAGGGTTATCACCCCTGTGATATTTGTTTTGCTGTCTTTCCTCCTCTTCAGAAGATTTCACCTCACTTTTGTCCCAATGACAAATGTTTTTGGAAAATTTGGGGTTTTTTGTGGAACAAGGATTGGAAAGCATCAGTGGAAAGGAGAAATGTTTTTCCCATATTAACTCTTACAGGAGAGAATTTCCCTTCCTAGGGGTAGATTTCATCTCACTTCCTGTTGTCTCCTTCCGTTTGCAAGTAGGAGTCGTTTGTAAGTTAGATGTTTTATAAGTAGGGGCCTGCCCTATATACTCAGCAGATATTTTAGCCTTAGGTGTTGTTGTGGCCACAACACTGTCAACACTTTCAAGCAGGGCCCTGCTGTGAAATATTAGATCAAGAATTGTAATTACATGCCCCTGTTGAACAGGGGCAGAAAAACTGGGCCTTTGGTGGTGGTGGTGGTGGTGCGGGTGCCACAACCCTGTAAGTCCTCACTCGCTCTTGGTGGATGCAGAAATGGGCCCTGCTGTTAAATATTAGATCAAGAACTGTAATTACATGCCCCTGTTGAACAAGGGCAGAAAAATTGGGCCTTTGGTGGTGGTGGTGGTGCTGGTGCCACAACACTGTAAGTCCTCACTCGTTTTTGGTGGGTGCAGAAATGGGCCCTGCTGTGAAATGTTAGATCAAGAATTGTAATTACATGCCCCTGTTGAACAGGAGCTGAAAAATTAGGCCTTAGGCACTGGTGCTGGTGCCACAACACTGCAACCCCTCACAGACACTCTAGTTGGAACGCAGGAACGAGCCCTGCTGCAAAGTATTGCATCAAAAATTGTAATTACACGCCCCTGCTAAACAGGGGCAGAAAAATTGGGCCTTAGGCACTGGTGCTGGTGCCACAACACTGCAACCCCTCACAGACACTCTAGTTGGAACGCAGGAACGAGCCCTGCTGCAAAGTATTGCATCAAAAATTGTAATTACACACCCCTGTTAAACAGGGGCAGAAAAAATTGGGCCTTAGGCAATGGTGCTGGTGCCACAACACTGCAACCCCTCACAGACACTCTAGTTGGAACGCAGGAACGAGCCCTGCTGCAAAGTATTGCATCAAAAATTGTAATTACACGCCCCTGTTAAACAGGGGCTGAAAAATTGTGCCTTAGGCACTGGCACTGGCGCCCAGAACCAAAAATGTTCTTACAAGCTATCAGCGTGATGATTGAGGAGGAAGAGGATAATTACTCAGGGATAGTCACTCAGCATCAGCATAGGCAGTCTTTGAAGGGATCTGAGATTTCAAAAAAAATTATTCGGTTACATCAGATTCAGGTGCTTGGTAGCTGGTGGTGATCCAAGACTGATTCATTTTTATGAAGGTCAGTCGATCGACCGAGTCGGTGGACAGACGCACCCTGTGATCGGTTACCACGCCTCCAGCAGCACTGAATGTGCGTTCTGAAAGAATGCTGGATGCAGGACAGGCCAGTAGCTCAATTGCATACTGTGCAAGCTCTGGCCAGTGATCCATCCTCAAGACCCAGTAACCCAGAGGATTTTCGGTGGGAAAGGTGTCCAAATCTGATCTTGTCCCTAGGTATTCCTGCACCATGTAAAACAGACGCTGGCGATGGTTGCTGGAACCGATCATACCTTGGGGCTGCGGACCAAAAAATTGTCTGAACGCATCGGTCAGACGGCCACCTTCTCCACCGCTCCTTCTTTGACTGACCGAAGCCTCAGCAACACGTTGTCCAGAAACAGGAGTTTGTAACCTCCCAGTCTCTGGGAACGCGTTGCACAGACCTTTCTGCAAGGCCTCCCGAAGATGTTTCATCCTCTGCTCCCTCTGCGATGGCAAGATAAGGTCCGCAACCTTACCCTTGTAACCTTACCCTTGTAACATGGATCAAGGAGGGTTGCCAGCCAGTATTGGTCCTTCTCCTTGATACCACGAATACGAGGATCCTTACGCAATCTTTGCAGGATCAGGGAGGCCATGCAGCGTAGGTTTGCTGAGGCATTCGGTCCGGAGTCCTCTGGGTCACTAAGGACGACATGGTCCACAGCCACCTCCTCCCAGCCACGTACAAGTCCATGTGTTTCTTGGGACTGATCCCTTAAAGCAGTGGTTCTCAACTCCAGTCCTCAGGACCCACCAACAGGCCAGATTTTAAGTATTACCTTGGGGAGATGCAGACTAGAATACTGCAATCACTGAGCAGCAAATGATATCACCTGTGATGTATTTCAGTTATCTTGCAAACCTGGCCTGTTAGTGGGTCCTGAGGACAGGAGTTGAGAACCACTGCCTTAAAGAGTGCTGCTGATGCTGAGTGCCAGGCTCCACCTCCATACTGACACAATCTTCCTCCTCCTCCTCCTCCTCCTCGTCCTCTTCCTGTGTGATCGGTGGGCACGCAGGAACACTGTCTGGATAAAGGGGACCTTGAGAGCTAAGGAAGTCCTCCTCTTCCTGCCTCTGTTCTGCCTCAAGTGCCCTGTCCATTATTCCACGCAGCGTGTGCTCCAACAGGTGGACAAGGGGGACAGTGTCACTGATGCATGCACTGTCACTGCTCACCATCCTCGTGGCCTCCTCAAATGGTGACAGGACAGTGCATGCATCCCTGATTATGGCCCCCTGGTGTGGGAAAAAAAAAACAAGCTCCCCTGACCCTGTCCTGGTGCCATAGTCGCACAGGTACTCATTGATGGCCCTCTGCTGCATGTGCAGCCGCTGCAGCATGGCCAACGTTGAGTTCCACCTGGTGGGCATGTCACAGATTAGGCAGTTCTTGGGCAGGTTAAACTCCTTTTGGAGGTCCGTCAGCCGAGCACTGGCATTATATGACCGGCGGAAATGCACACAGACTTTCCTGGCCTGCCTCAGGACATCCTGTAAGCCCGGGTACCTGCCCAAGAACCGCTGCACCACCAAGTTAAGGACGTGAGCCAAACAGGGCACATGGGTCATTTGTCCCTGTCGGAGGGCAGAGAGGAGGTTGGTGCCATTGTCGCAAACCACCATTCCTGCCTTAAGTTGGCGTGGCGTCAACCACCTCTGAACCTGCCCCTGTAGAGCTGACAGAACCTCTGCCCCAGTGTGGCTCCTGTCCCCCAAGCACACCAGCTCAAGCACCGCATGGCATCTTTTGGCCTGCGTACTTGCGTAGCCCCTTGAATGACTACGGAGCACCGCTGGACAAAGCACAGGAAGAGGCCATGGAGGAAGAAGAAGAGGAGGGGGTGGAGGAGAGAGGTGTGTCACAATCATTAGCATTTTGGAGGCGTGGTGGCGGAACAACCTCCAACACTACTGCACCTTGTCCTGCATCCTTCCCAGCTGCCAGCAGAGTCACCCAATGCGCCATGAAACTTAGGTAACGTCCCTGTCCATGCCTGCTGGACCATGAGTCAGCGGTAATATGCACCTTACCGCTGACCGCCCTGTCCAGCGAGGCATGGACATTGCCTTCCACATGCCGGTAGAGAGCCGGAATCGCCTTCCGTGAGAAAAAGTGGCGTTTGGGTACCTGCCACTGGTGAACCGCACATTCCACAAACTCACGAAAGGGGCAGAGTCTACCAACTGAAAAGGCAGCAGTTGAAGTGCTAGCAATTTTGCCAAGCTAGCATTCAACCGCTGGGCATGTGGATGGCTGGGAGCAAACTTCTTTCGGCGGTGCAGCAGCTGGGGCAGGGAAATTTGCCTCGTACAATCTGACGTCGGTGTACCAAAAGCAGATTGCCCACAAGTACTTGGCTGTGACACACCTAATTCTACACCTTCATTCCTCTCAGTGCAGGTCTCAGAGAGGACTGAAGGTCTAGTGGGGTTGGAAATCTCAGCTGATGAGGAGCAAGGAGAGGTCCTCTTTGTTCTTTGGTGTGGGTCTTTTAGATACGCTTGCCAACGAACTGCATGGCGGGTCAACATATGTCTGGTCAAGCATGTGGTACCCAAGCGGGAGATGTTTTGGCCACGTGAGATACGCTTAAGACATATGTTGCAAATAGCAGCGGTGCGATCTGATGCACTCGTCTCAAAAAAGGGCCACACCAAAGAACTTTTTGAATAACGCGCAGAGACTGCAGCGCCCTGCACATGTGGAGCTTTGGTGTGTGATGCAGTCAAAGTGCTGCCCTTAGGCTGGCCCCTGGAGAGCATCCTGCCTCGTTGGTGATGTGCCGCCTCCTCCTCCTCTCTCCTATCAGGCACCCACGTTGAGTCAGTGACCTCATCATCCCCTCCCTCCTCATCACTGGAGCAAACCTGGCAGTATGCTGCAGCAGGGGGAGCATGACTGCCAGATTGCTGTCCTTCTTGGGCACCCCCTCTGTCCGTGCTCATGTTACTGCCTTCATCGAGCTCAGTATCATCATCAGAGTCTTCCAAGCGCTGGGCATCCTCCTGGAGCATGTGCCCAACACTGTGGTCAAACAGTTCGAGGGACTCCTCAGGAGGACATGGTGGGGCTAGGGAAGGAGTCACTGATGACATTGAGCCGAGGGAAAAGGCCACTGCTTTGCCAGACAAAGTACCCTGGGCATGGGTGAGAGAGGATTAGGAGGATGAGGACGGCTTGGTCATCCACTCGACCAAGTCTTCCGCATGTTGCGGCTCAACACGGCCAGCTGCCGAAAAAAAGGCCAAGCGTGTCCCACGGCCACGTGCTGATGAGGATGCACCGTCTCCACGACAAGCACTAGACACAGAGCCTGCTTGCCCTCTCTTATTGGCTTGTGACTGTCTGCCTCTCCTTCTTGGCCTTCCAGACATACTAATGGCCTGTAGCTGCACTAAGCTGGGATATATATATATATATATATCCCAGCTTAGTGCAGCTACAGGCCATTAGTAAGTAAGAAGATAACAGGAACGGATCTAGCTGAACACTGTGAGCAGGACGCACCCCACTAGCTTGTAGGTTTAGCTGAACACTGTGAGCAGGACGCACCCCACTAACTTGTAGGTTTAGCTGAACACTGTGAGCAGGACGCACCCCACTAACTTGTAGGTTTAGCAGAACACTGTGAGCAGGACGCACTGCACTAACTGTAAATAGTCTAGCTGCCTGACTGTGGTACTAATAGGATCAAAAGAACACCAGTAATTTTCTTCAGGTAGCTGTATAAACTGTAACAAGACAAGCCTGCCTGTCAGTAAGAAGATAACAGGAACGGATCTAGCTGAACACTATGAGCAGGACGCACCCCACTCCTTGGCTTTGGCCAATTACGGCTCTCTGTTCAGGCGGCGCTGTGATTGGCCAAGCATGCGGGTCATAGTGCATGCTTGGACAATCATCAGCCAGCAATGCACTGTGATGCCGTAGTGAATTATGGGCCGTGACGCGCCACGCGAATTTGGCGCGAACGGCCCATATCGTTCGCAATTCGGCGAACGACCGAATAGCCGATGTTCGAGTCGAACATGGGTTCGACTCGAACACGAAGCTCATCCCTAATAAAAGCACAGCAGGAGAAGAAAGAAGAGGACTCCCTGCTGTCCCAGACCCAGCAGAACCCTTTGTCTATTATCTCCATTCCTGTAAAGCAACAGAAGGCAGAGGAGTTGTATAAAGAGAAAGTGTTTGGTTGCTGGGGTGAATAAAAAGATGAAATGTGGCAAGCTGCCAGGTTGACTTTTCCCCTCCCAAACCATGTGAGTGGGATAAGATATTTGAGGACACTGTTGCGTGACATTGACATTGGGGTAAGATATTTGAGGACACTTTTGAGTCACATTGAAATGATGGGGCCCTTTGTTGAAGACAATATGTGAAGAATAGGCTCCACTTGCCTTGTCTCTCCCTTACAGTGCAGCCTAATTAAATTGCTTATATACATGGAGGTGGCCGCACAATATTTTTGGCTAATATCACTGAAATAATAACACTTTGATTTATTTTTCAGGATTAAAACCGGCCTATCCCTGGTATGTGGGGTTGTTGTTTTGAATTGTTTTTGGAATCTGTGCTTTGACATTTTATTAAACTTTCAAGACAATGCAACAAAAAATAAATACATAAATAAAAGTTTTGTGGCTGACCACTTGGTACAAA